>OZ024741.1:12370684-12512881 GCA_964016885.1 Eledone cirrhosa | reverse complement strand
CCACGGCCGGAACAATGTACTTGTGCCCTCAACTGGATTGTTTAGTTTTAGGATTTTGGGTTTGTATGTATAACTTTTCAATTCCAATTACTTGTGCCAATCTAACTTTGATATGTGAAAGAGGGGTGGGGTGATGGGTATTCTAATATGTTGTGTACGAGGGGGGCCCCAAATCTGAAGTGACCCGGGGCCTCCCCCAGGTCAGAATCCATCCCCGGTGTGGTCCCCAGTTTCATGCACATTGTAGAAAGATGAGAGAATCCCCACTGGTATGTGTGTGATCATAGGTCTACTCGATTAGGGCTGACCTTAGGCTAAGGAACAACAAGCATAACGTCTCACTTTAATAGAATTATTTCCCCTTCCATGTTAAAGATGGGAGAGAGCAAGAGAGACAGAGAGTGAGAGAGAACATCAACACATACACACGTGTGGGAATAATAGAATTATTAAACTATGTATCGACTTGAAACCAACAGTCATATACCTCCCCAAACTACTATATAAAACTGAAACCAACAGTCATATACCTCCCCAAACTACTATATCAAACTGAAACCAACAGTCATATACCTCCCCAAACTACTATATCAAACTGAAACCAACAGTCATATACCTCCCCAAAATACTATATCAAACTGAAACCAACAGTCATATACCTCCCCAAACTACTATGTCAAACTGAAACCTACAGTCATATACCTCCCCAAACTACAATATCAAACTGAAACCAACAGTCATATACCTCCCCAAACTACTATGTCAAACTGAAACCTACAGTCATATACCTCCCCAAACTACTATATCAAACTGAAACCTACAGTCATATACCTCCCCAAAACTACTATATCAAACTGAAACCAACAGTCATATACCTCCCCAAACTACTATATCAAACTGAAACCAACAGTCATATACCTCCCCAAACTACTATGTGAAACTGAAACCTACAATCATATACCTCCCCAAACTACTATATCAAACTGAAACCTACAGTCATGTACCTCCCCAAAACTACTATACCAAACTGAAACCAACAGTCATATACCTCCCCAAACTACTATATCAAACTGAAAACAACAGTCATATACCTCCCCAAACTACTATATCAAACTGAAACCAACAGTCATATACCTCCCCAAACTACCATATCTAACTGAAACCAACAGTCATATACCTCCCCAAACTACTATATCAAACTGAAACCAACGGTCACACACCTCCCCAAACTACTATATCTAACTGACACCAACAGTCATATACCTCCTCAAACTACTATATCTAACTGAAACCAATAGTCATATACCTCCCCAAACTACTATGTCAAACTGAAACCTACAGTCATATACCTCCATAAAATACTATATCAAACTGAAACCAACAGTCATATACCTCCCCAAACTACTATATCAAACTGAAACCAACAGTCATATACCTCCCCAAAATACTATATCAAACTGAAACCAACAGTCATATACCTCCCCAAACTACTATGTCAAACTGAAACCTACAGTCATATACCTCCCCAACCTACTATATCAAATTGAAACCAACTGTCATATACCTCCCCAAACTACTATATCAAACTGAAACCTACAGTCATATACCTCCCCAAACTACTATGACAAACTGAAACCTACAGTCATATACCTCCCCAAACTACTATATCAAACTGAAACCTACAGTCATATACCTCCCCAAAACTACTATATCAAACTGAAACCTACAGTCATGTACCTCCCCAAAACTACTATACCAAACTGAAACCAACAGTCATATACCTCCCCAAACTACTATATCAAACTGAAAACAACAGTCATATACCTCCCCAAACTACTATATCAAACTGAAACCAACAGTCATATACCTCCCCAAACTACTATATCTAACTGAAACCAACAGTCATATACCTCCCCAAACTACTATATCAAACTGAAAGCAACAGTCATATACCTCCCCAAACTACTATATCTAACTGAAACCAATAGTCATAAACCACCCCAAACTACTATATCAAACTGAAACCAACGGTCACATACCTCCCCAAACTACTATATCTAACTGAAACCAACAGTCATATACCTCCCCAAGGTACTATATCAAACTGAAACCAACAGTCATATACCTCCCCAAACTACTATATCAAACTGAAACCAACAGTCATATACCTCCCCAAACTACTATATCTAACTGAAACCAACAGTCATATACCTCCCCAAACTACTATATCTAACTGAAACCAATAGTCATATACCTCCCCAAACTACTATATCAAACTGAAACCAACAGTCATATACCTCCCCAAACTACTATATCTAACTGAAACCAATAGTCATATACCTCCCCAAACTACTATATCAAACTGAAACCAACAGTCATATACCTCCCCAAACTACTATATCTAACTGAAACCAATAGTCATATACCTCCCTAAACTACTATATCAAACTGAAACCAACAGTCTATACCTCCCCAAACTACTATATCTAAATGAAACCTACGGTCATATACCTCCCCAAACCACTATATCAACAGAAACCAACAGTCATATACCTCCCCAAACTACTATATCTAACTGAAACCAATAGTCATAAACCACCCCAAACTACTATATCAAACTGAAACCAACGGTCACATACCTCCCCAAACTACTATATCAAACTGAAAGCAACAGTCATATACCTCCCCAAACTACTATATCTAACTGAAACCAATAGTCATAAACCACCGCAAACTACTATATCAAACTTAAACCAACAGTCATATACCTCCCAAACTACTATATCTAACTGAATACTACAGTCATATACCTCCCCAAACTACTATATCAAACTGAAACCAACAGTCTTATACCTCCCCAAACTACTATATCAAACTGAAACCAACAGTCATATACCTCCCCAAACAACTATATCTAACTGAAACCAACAGTCATATACCTCCCCAAACTACTATATCTAACTGAAACCAACAGTCATATACCTCCCCAAACTACTATATCTAACTGAAACCAACAGTCATATACCTCCCCAAACTACTATATCTAACTGAAACCAACAGTCATATTCCTCCCCAAACTACTATATCAACTGAAACCAACAGACATATACCACCCCAAACTACTATATTAAACTAAAACCTACAGTCATATACCTCCCCAAACTACTATATCTAACTGAAACCTACAGTCATATACCTCCCCAAACTACTAAATCTAACTGAAACCAACAGTCATATACCTCCCCAAACTACTATGTCAAACTGAAACGAACGGTCATATACCTCCCCAAACTACTATATCAAACTGAAACCAACAGTCATATACCTCCCCAAACTACTATATCAACTGAAACCAACAGTCATATACCTCCCCAAACTACTATATCAAACTGAAACCAACAGTCATATACCTCCCCACCTTACTATATCAAATTGAAACCAACAGTCATATACCTCCCCAAACTTCTATAACTAACTGAAACCTACAGTCACATACCTCCCCAAACTACTATATCTAACTGAAACCAACAGTCATATACCTCCCCAAACTACTTTATCTAACTGAAAGCAACAGTCATATACCTCCCCAAACTACTATATCTAACTGAATCCTACAGTATATACCTCCCCAAACTACTATATCAAATTGAAACCTACAGTCATATACCTCCCCAAACTACTATATCTAACTGAAACCAACACTCATATACCTCCCCAAACTACTATATATAACTGAAACCAACAGTCATATACCTCCCCAAACTACTATATCTAACTAAAACCTACAGTCATATACCTCCCCAAACTACTATATCAAATTGAAACTTACAGTCATATACCTCCCCAAACTACTATATCTAACTGAAACCAACAGTCATATACCTCCCCAAACTACTATATATAACTGAAACCAACAGTCATATACCTCCCCAAACTACTATATCTAACTGAAACCTAGAGTTTTATACCTCCCATAACTACTATATCTAACTGAATCCTACAGTCATATACCTCCCCAAACTACTATATCAAACTGAAACCAACAGTCATATACCTCCCCAAACTACTATATCAAACTGAAACCAACAGTCATATACCTCCCCAAACTACTATATCTAAATGAAACCAACAGTCATATACCTCCCCAAACTACTATATCTAACTGAAACCAACAGTCATATACCTCCTCAAACTACTATATCTAACTGAAACTTACAGTCATATACCTCCCCAAACTACTATAACTAAATGAAACCTACAGTCATATACCTCCTCAAACTAATATAACTAACTGAAACCTACAGTCATATACCTCCCCAAACTACTATATCTAACTGAAACCAACAGTCATATACCTCCCCAAACTACTATAACAAACTGAAACCAACAGTCATATACCTCCCCAAACTACTATATCAAACTGAAACCAACAGTCATATACCTCCCCAAATTACTATTTCAAACTGAAACAAACAGTCATATACCTACCAAAACTACTATATCAAACTGAAACCAACAGTCATATACCTCCCCAAACTACTATGTCTAACTGAAACCAAAAGTCATATACCTCCCCAAACTACTATATCAAACTGAAACCAACAGTCATATACCTCCCCAAACAACTATATCAAACTGAAACGAACTGTCATATACCTCCCCGAACTACTATATCAAACTGAAACGAACTGTCATATACCTCCCCAAACTACTATATCAAACTGAAACCAACAGTCATATACCTCCCCAAACTACTATATCAAAGTGAAACCAACAGTCATATACCTCCCCAAACTACTATATCTAACTGAAACCTACAGTCATATACCTCCCCAAACTACTATATCAAACTGAAACCAACAGTCATATACCTCCCCAAACTACTACATCTAACTGAAAACTACAGTCATATACCTCCCCAAACTACTATATCAAACTGAAACCAACAGTCATATACCTCCCCAAACTACTATATCTAACTAAAACCTACAGTCATATACCTCCCCAAACTACTATATCAAACTGAAACTTACAGTCATATACCTCCCCAGACTACTATATCTAACAGAAACCAACAGTCATATACCTCCCAAACTACTATATCTAACTGAAACCTACAGTTATATACCTCCCCAAACTACTATATAAACTGAATCCTACAGTCATATACCTCCCCAAACTACTATATCAAACTGAAACCAACAGTCATATACCTCCCCAAACTACTATATCAAACTGAAACCAACAGTCATATACCTCCCCAAACTACTATATCTAACTGAAACCAACAGTCATATACCTCCCCAAACTACTACATCTAACTGAAACCAACAGTCATATACTTCCCCAAACTACTATATCTAACTGAAACCAACAGTCATATAACTCCCCAAACTACTATATCAAATTAAACCAACAGTCATATACCTCCCCAAACTTATATAACTAACTGAAAGCTACAGTCATATACCTCCCCAAACTACTATATCAACTGAAACCAACAGTCATATACCTCCCCAAACTACTATATCAAACTGAAACCAACAGTCATATACCTCCCCAAACAACTATATCTAACTGAAACCAACAGTCATATACCTCCCCAAACTACTATATCAAACTGAAACCAACAGTCATATACCTCCCCAAACTACTATATCTAACTGAAACCAACAGTCATATACCTCCCCAAACTACTATATCAAACTGAAACCAACAGTCATATACCTCCCCAAACTACTATATCTAACTGAAACCAACAGTCATATACCTCCCCAAACTACTATATCTATCTGAAACCAACAGTCATATACCTCCCCAAACTCCTATATCAACTGAATCCAACAGTCATATACCTACCCAAACTACTATATATAACTGAAACCAATAGTCATATACCTCCCCAAACTCCTATATCAAACTGAAACCAACGGTCATATACCTCCCCAAACTACTATATCAAACTGAAACCAACAGTCATATACCTCCCCAAACTACTATATCAAACTGAAACCAACAGTCATATACCTCCACAAACTACTATATCTAACTGAAACCAACAGTCATATACCTCCCCAACTACTATATCTAACTGAAACCAACAGTCATATACATCCCCAAACTACTATATCTAATTGAAACCAACAGTCATATACCTCCCCAAAATACTATATCTAACTGAAACCAACAGTCATATACCTCCCCAAACTACTATATCAAACTGAAACCAACAGTCATATACCTCCCCAAACTACTATATCAAACTGAAACCTACAGTCATATACCTCCCCAAACTACTATATCAAACTGAAACCAACAGTCATATACCTCCCAAACTACTATATCTAACTGAAACCTACACTCATATACCTCCCCAAACTACTATATCTAACTGAAACCAGCAGTCATATACCTCCCCAAACTGCTATATCAAACTGAAACCAACAGTCATATACCTCCCCAAACTACTGTATCAAATTGAAACCAACAGTCATATACCTCCCCAAACTTCTATAACTAACTGAAACCTACAGTCATATACCTCCCCAAACTACTATATCTAACTGAAACCAACGGTCATATACCTCCCCAAACTACTATATGTAACTGAAACCTACAGTATATACCTCCCCAAACTACTATATCAAATTGAAACCTACTGTCATATACCTCCCCAAACTACTATATCTAACTGAAACCAACAGTCATATACCTCCCCAAACTACTATAACAAACTGAATCCAACAGTCATATACCTCCCCAAACTACTATATCAAACTGAAACCAACAGTCATATACCTCCCCAAATTACTATTTCAAACTGAAACAAACAGTCATATACCTACCAAAACTACTATATCAAACTGAAACCTACAGTCATATACCTCCCCAAACTACTATGTCTAACTGAAACCAAAAGTCATATACCTCCCCAAACTACTATATCAAACTGAAACCAACAGTCATATACCTCCCCAAACTACTATATCAAACTGAAACGAACTGTCATATACCTCCCCGAACTACTATATCAAACTGAAACGAACTGTCATATACCTCCCCAAACTACTATATCAAACTGAAACCAACAGTCATATACCTCCCCAAACTACTATATCAAAGTGAAACCAACAGTCATATACCTCCCCAAACTACTATATCTAACTGAAACCTACAGTCATATACCTCCACAAACTACTATATCAAACTGAAACCAACAGTCATATACCTCCCCAAACTACTACATCTAACTGAAAACTACAGTCATATACCTCCCCAAACTACTATATCAAACTGAAACCAACAGTCATATACCTCCCCAAACTACTATATCTAACTAAATCCTACAGTCATATACCTCCCCAAACTACTATATCAAACTGAAACTTACAGTCATATACCTCCCCAGACTACTATATCTAACTGAAACCAACAGTCATATGCCTCCCAAACTACTATATCTAACTGAAACCTACAGTTATATACCTCCCCAGACTACTATATAAACTGAATCCTACAGTCATATACCTCCCCAAACTACTATATCAAACTGAAACCAACAGTCATATACCTCCCCAAACTACTATATCAAACTGAAACCAACAGTCATATACCTCCCCAAACTACTATATCTAACTGAAACCAACAGTCATATACCTCCCCAAACTACTACATCTAACTGAAACCAACAGTCATATACTTCCCCAAACTACTATATCAAACTTAAACCAACAGTGATATACCTCCCCAAACTACTATATCAACTGAAACCAACAGACATATACCTCCCCAAACTACTATATCAAACTGAAACCAACAGTCATATACCTCCCCAAACTACTATGTGAAACTGAAACCTACAATCATATACCTCCCCAAACTACTATATCAAACTGAAACCTACAGTCATGTACCTCCCCAAAACTACTATACCAAACTGAAACCAACAGTCATATACCTCCCCAAACTACTATATCAAACTGAAAACAACAGTCATATACCTCCCCAAACTACTATATCAAACTGAAACCAACAGTCATATACCTCCCCAAACTACCATATCTAACTGAAACCAACAGTCATATACCTCCCCAAACTACTATATCAAACTGAAACCAACGGTCACACACCTCCCCAAACTACTATATCTAACTGACACCAACAGTCATATACCTCCTCAAACTACTATATCTAACTGAAACCAATAGTCATATACCTCCCCAAACTACTATGTCAAACTGAAACCTACAGTCATATACCTCCATAAAATACTATATCAAACTGAAACCAACAGTCATATACCTCCCCAAACTACTATATCAAACTGAAACCAACAGTCATATACCTCCCCAAAATACTATATCAAACTGAAACCAACAGTCATATACCTCCCCAAACTACTATGTCAAACTGAAACCTACAGTCATATACCTCCCCAACCTACTATATCAAATTGAAACCAACTGTCATATACCTCCCCAAACTACTATATCAAACTGAAACCTACAGTCATATACCTCCCCAAACTACTATGACAAACTGAAACCTACAGTCATATACCTCCCCAAACTACTATATCAAACTGAAACCTACAGTCATATACCTACCCAAAACTACTATATCAAACTGAAACCTACAGTCATGTACCTCCCCAAAACTACTATACCAAACTGAAACCAACAGTCATATACCTCCCCAAACTACTATATCAAACTGAAAACAACAGTCATATACCTCCCCAAACTACTATATCAAACTGAAACCAACAGTCATATACCTCCCCAAACTACTATATCTAACTGAAACCAACAGTCATATACCTCCCCAAACTACTATATCTAACTGAAACCAATAGTCATAAACCACCCCAAACTACTATATCAAACTGAAACCAACGGTCACATACCTCCCCAAACTACTATATCTAACTGAAACCAACAGTCATATACCTCCCCAAGGTACTATATCAAACTGAAACCAACAGTCATATACCTCCCCAAACTACTATATCAAACTGAAACCAACAGTCATATACCTCCCCAAACTACTATATCTAACTGAAACCAACAGTCATATACCTCCCCAAACTACTATATCTAACTGAAACCAATAGTCATATACCTCCCCAAACTACTATATCAAACTGAAACCAACAGTCATATACCTCCCCAAACTACTATATCTAACTGAAACCAATAGTCATATACCTCCCTAAACTACTATATCAAACTGAAACCAACAGTCTATACCTCCCCAAACTACTATATCTAAATGAAACCTACGGTCATATACCTCCCCAAACCACTATATCAACAGAAACCAACAGTCATATACCTCCCCAAACTACTATATCTAACTGAAACCAATAGTCATAAACCACCCCAAACTACTATATCAAACTGAAACCAACGGTCACATACCTCCCCAAACTACTATATCAAACTGAAAGCAACAGTCATATACCTCCCCAAACTACTATATCTAACTGAAACCAATAGTCATAAACCACCGCAAACTACTATATCAAACTTAAACCAACAGTCATATACCTCCCAAACTACTATATCTAACTGAATACTACAGTCATATACCTCCCCAAACTACTATATCAAACTGAAACCAACAGTCATATACCTCCCCAAACTACTATATCAAACTGAAACCAACAGTCATATACCTCCCCAAACAACTATATCTAACTGAAACCAACAGTCATATACCTCCCCAAACTACTATATCTAACTGAAACCAACAGTCATATACCTCCCCAAACTACTATATCTAACTGAAACCAACAGTCATATACCTCCCCAAACTACTATATCTAACTGAAACCAACAGTCATATTCCTCCCCAAACTACTATATCAACTGAAACCAACAGACATATACCACCCCAAACTACTATATTAAACTAAAACCTACAGTCATATACCTCCCCAAACTACTATATCTAACTGAAACCTACAGTCATATACCTCCCCAAACTACTAAATCTAACTGAAACCAACAGTCATATACCTCCCCACCTTACTATATCAAATTGAAACCAACAGTCATATACCTCCCCAAACTTCTATAACTAACTGAAACCTACAGTCACATACCTCCCCAAACTACTATATCTAACTGAAACCAACAGTCATATACCTCCCCAAACTACTTTATCTAACTGAAAGCAACAGTCATATACCTCCCCAAACTACTATATCTAACTGAATCCTACAGTATATACCTCCCCAAACTACTATATCAAATTGAAACCTACAGTCATATACCTCCCCAAACTACTATATCTAACTGAAACCAACACTCATATACCTCCCCAAACTACTATATATAACTGAAACCAACAGTCATATACCTCCCCAAACTACTATATCTAACTAAAACCTACAGTCATATACCTCCCCAAACTACTATATCAAATTGAAACTTACAGTCATATACCTCCCCAAACTACTATATCTAACTGAAACCAACAGTCATATACCTCCCCAAACTACTATATATAACTGAAACCAACAGTCATATACCTCCCCAAACTACTATATCTAACTGAAACCTAGAGTTTTATACCTCCCATAACTACTATATCTAACTGAATCCTACAGTCATATACCTCCCCAAACTACTATATCAAACTGAAACCAACAGTCATATACCTCCCCAAACTACTATATCAAACTGAAACCAACAGTCATATACCTCCCCAAACTACTATATCTAAATGAAACCAACAGTCATATACCTCCCCAAACTACTATATCTAACTGAAACCAACAGTCATATACCTCCTCAAACTACTATATCTAACTGAAACTTACAGTCATATACCTCCCCAAACTACTATAACTAAATGAAACCTACAGTCATATACCTCCCCAAACTAATATAACTAACTGAAACCTACAGTCATATACCTCCCCAAACTACTATATCTAACTGAAACCAACAGTCATATACCTCCCCAAACTACTATAACAAACTGAAACCAACAGTCATATACCTCCCCAAACTACTATATCAAACTGAAACCAACAGTCATATACCTCCCCAAATTACTATTTCAAACTGAAACAAACAGTCATATACCTACCAAAACTACTATATCAAACTGAAACCAACAGTCATATACCTCCCCAAACTACTATGTCTAACTGAAACCAAAAGTCATATACCTCCCCAAACTACTATATCAAACTGAAACCAACAGTCATATACCTCCCCAAACAACTATATCAAACTGAAACGAACTGTCATATACCTCCCCGAACTACTATATCAAACTGAAACGAACTGTCATATACCTCCCCAAACTACTATATCAAACTGAAACCAACAGTCATATACCTCCCCAAACTACTATATCAAAGTGAAACCAACAGTCATATACCTCCCCAAACTACTATATCTAACTGAAACCTACAGTCATATACCTCCCCAAACTACTATATCAAACTGAAACCAACAGTCATATACCTCCCCAAACTACTACATCTAACTGAAAACTACAGTCATATACCTCCCCAAACTACTATATCAAACTGAAACCAACAGTCATATACCTCCCCAAACTACTATATCTAACTAAAACCTACAGTCATATACCTCCCCAAACTACTATATCAAACTGAAACTTACAGTCATATACCTCCCCAGACTACTATATCTAACAGAAACCAACAGTCATATACCTCCCAAACTACTATATCTAACTGAAACCTACAGTTATATACCTCCCCAAACTACTATATAAACTGAATCCTACAGTCATATACCTCCCCAAACTACTATATCAAACTGAAACCAACAGTCATATACCTCCCCAAACTACTATATCAAACTGAAACCAACAGTCATATACCTCCCCAAACTACTATATCTAACTGAAACCAACAGTCATATACCTCCCCAAACTACTACATCTAACTGAAACCAACAGTCATATACTTCCCCAAACTACTATATCTAACTGAAACCAACAGTCATATAACTCCCCAAACTACTATATCAAATTGAAACCAACAGTCATATACCTCCCCAAACTTATATAACTAACTGAAACCTACAGTCATATACCTCCCCAAACTACTATATCAACTGAAACCAACAGTCATATACCTCCCCAAACTACTATATCAAACTGAAACCAACAGTCATATACCTCCCCAAACAACTATATCTAACTGAAACCAACAGTCATATACCTCCCCAAACTACTATATCAAACTGAAACCAACAGTCATATACCTCCCCAAACTACTATATCTAACTGAAACCAACAGTCATATACCTCCCCAAACTACTATATCAAACTGAAACCAACAGTCATATACCTCCCCAAACTACTATATCTAACTGAAACCAACAGTCATATACCTCCCCAAACTACTATATCTATCTGAAACCAACAGTCATATACCTCCCCAAACTCCTATATCAACTGAATCCAACAGTCATATACCTACCCAAACTACTATATATAACTGAAACCAATAGTCATATACCTCCCCAAACTCCTATATCAAACTGAAACCAACGGTCATATACCTCCCCAAACTACTATATCAAACTGAAACCAACAGTCATATACCTCCCCAAACTACTATATCAAACTGAAACCAACAGTCATATACCTCCACAAACTACTATATCTAACTGAAACCAACAGTCATATACCTCCCCAACTACTATATCTAACTGAAACCAACAGTCATATACATCCCCAAACTACTATATCTAATTGAAACCAACAGTCATATACCTCCCCAAAATACTATATCTAACTGAAACCAACAGTCATATACCTCCCCAAACTACTATATCAAACTGAAACCAACAGTCATATACCTCCCCAAACTACTATATCAAACTGAAACCTACAGTCATATACCTCCCCAAACTATTATATCAAACTGAAACCAACAGTCATATACCTCCCAAACTACTATATCTAACTGAAACCTACACTCATATACCTCCCCAAACTACTATATCTAACTGAAACCAGCAGTCATATACCTCCCCAAACTGCTATATCAAACTGAAACCAACAGTCATATACCTCCCCAAACTACTGTATCAAATTGAAACCAACAGTCATATACCTCCCCAAACTTCTATAACTAACTGAAACCTACAGTCATATACCTCCCCAAACTACTATATCTAACTGAAACCAACGGTCATATACCTCCCCAAACTACTATATGTAACTGAAACCTACAGTATATACCTCCCCAAACTACTATATCAAATTGAAACCTACTGTCATATACCTCCCCAAACTACTATATCTAACTGAAACCAACAGTCATATACCTCCCCAAACTACTATAACAAACTGAATCCAACAGTCATATACCTCCCCAAACTACTATATCAAACTGAAACCAACAGTCATATACCTCCCCAAATTACTATTTCAAACTGAAACAAACAGTCATATACCTACCAAAACTACTATATCAAACTGAAACCTACAGTCATATACCTCCCCAAACTACTATGTCTAACTGAAACCAAAAGTCATATACCTCCCCAAACTACTATATCAAACTGAAACCAACAGTCATATACCTCCCCAAACTACTATATCAAACTGAAACGAACTGTCATATACCTCCCCGAACTACTATATCAAACTGAAACGAACTGTCATATACCTCCCCAAACTACTATATCAAACTGAAACCAACAGTCATATACCTCCCCAAACTACTATATCAAAGTGAAACCAACAGTCATATACCTCCCCAAACTACTATATCTAACTGAAACCTACAGTCATATACCTCCACAAACTACTATATCAAACTGAAACCAACAGTCATATACCTCCCCAAACTACTACATCTAACTGAAAACTACAGTCATATACCTCCCCAAACTACTATATCAAACTGAAACCAACAGTCATATACCTCCCCAAACTACTATATCTAACTAAATCCTACAGTCATATACCTCCCCAAACTACTATATCAAACTGAAACTTACAGTCATATACCTCCCCAGACTACTATATCTAACTGAAACCAACAGTCATATGCCTCCCAAACTACTATATCTAACTGAAACCTACAGTTATATACCTCCCCAGACTACTATATAAACTGAATCCTACAGTCATATACCTCCCCAAACTACTATATCAAACTGAAACCAACAGTCATATACCTCCCCAAACTACTATATCAAACTGAAACCAACAGTCATATACCTCCCCAAACTACTATATCTAACTGAAACCAACAGTCATATACCTCCCCAAACTACTACATCTAACTGAAACCAACAGTCATATACTTCCCCAAACTACTATATCAAACTTAAACCAACAGTGATATACCTCCCCAAACTACTATATCAACTGAAACCAACAGACATATACCTCCCCAAACTACTATATCTAACTGAAACCAACAGTCATATAACTCCCCAAACTACTATATCAAATTGAAACCAACAGTCATATACCTCCCCAAACTTATATAACTAACTGAAACCTACAGTCATATACCTCCCCTAACTACTATATCAACTGAAACCAACAGTCATATACCTCCCCAAACTACTATATCAAACTGAAACCAACAGTCATATACCTCCCCAAACTACTATATCTAACTGAAACCAACAGTCATATACCTCCCCAAACTACTATATCAAACTGAAACCAACAGTCATATACCTCCCCAAACTACTATATCTAACTGAAACCAACAGTGATATACCTCCCCAAACTACTATATATAACTGAAACCAATAGTCATATACCTCCCCAAACTCCTATATCAACTGAATCCAACAGTCATATACCTCCCCAAACTACTATATATAACTGAAACCAATAGTCATATACCTCCCCAAACTCCTATATCAAACTGAAACCAACGGTCATATACCTCCCCAAACTACTATATCAAACTGAAACCAACAGTCATATACCTCCCCAAAGTACTATATCAAACTGAAACCAACAGTCATATACCTCCACAAACTACTATATCTAACTGAAACCAACAGTCATATACATCCCCAAACTACTATATCTAACTGAAACCAACAGTCATATACCTCCTAAACTACTATATCTAACTGAAACCTACACTCATATAACTCCCCAAACTACTATATCTAACTGAAACCAACAGTCATATACCTCCCCAAACTGCTATATCAAACTTAAACCAACAGTCATATACCTCCCAAACTACTATATCTAACTGAATACTACAGTCATATACCTCCCCAAACTACTATATCAAACTTAAACCAACAGTCATATACCTCCCCAAACAACTATATCTAACTGAAACCAACAGTCATATACCCCCCCAAACTACTATATCAAACTGAAACCTACAGTCATATACCTCCCCAAACTACTATATCAAACTGAAACCAACAGTCATATACCTCCCAAACTACTATATCTAACTGAAACCTACAGTCATATACCTCCCCAAACTACAATATCTAACTGAAACCAACAGTCATATACTTCCCCAAACTAATATATCAAACTTAAACCAACAGTCATATACCTCCCCAAACTACTATATCAAACTGAAACCTACAGTCATATACCTCCCCAAACTACTATATCAAACTGAAACCAACAGTCATATACCTCCCAAACTACTATATCTAACTGAAACCTACAGTCATATACCTCCCCAAACTACTATATCAAACTTAAACCAACAGTCATATACCTCCCCAAACTACTATATCTAACTGAAACTTACAGTCAAATACCTCCCCAAACTACTATATCTAACTGAAACCAACAGTCATACACCTCCCCAAACAACTATATCAAACTGAAATCTACAGTCATATAACTCCCCAAACTACTATATCAAACTTAAACCAACAGTCATATACCTCCCAAACTACTATATCTAATTGAAACCAACGGTCATATACCTCCCCAAACTACTATATCAAACTGAAACCAACAATCATATAACTCCCCAAACTACTATATCTAACTGAAACCTACAGTCATATACCTCTCCAAACTACTATATCTAACTGAAACCAACAGTCATATACTTCCCCAAACTACTATATCAAACTTAAACCAACAGTCATATACTTCCCCAAACTACTATATCAACTGAAACCAACAGACATATACCTCCCCAAACTACTATATCTAACTGAAACCAACAGTCATATACCTCCCCAAACTACTATATCTAACTGAAACCAACGGTCATATACCTCCCCAAACTACTATATCTAACTGAAACCAACAGTCATATACCTCCCCAAACTACTATATCAAATTGAAACCAACAGTCATATACCTCCCCAAACTACTATGTCAAACTAAAACCAACAGTCATATACCTCCCCAAACTACTATATCTAACTGAAACCTACAGTCATATACCTCCCCAAACTACTAAATCTAACTGAAACCAACAGTCATATACCTCCCCAAACTACTATGTCAAACTGAAACCAACAGTCATATACCTCCCCAAACTACTATATCAAACTGAAACCAACAGTCATATACCTCCCCAAACTACTATATCAAATTGAAACCAACAGTCATATACCACCCCAAACTTATATAACTAACTGAAACCTACAGTCATATACCTCCCCAAACTACTATATCAACTGAAACAAACAGTCATATACCTCCCCAAACTACTATATCAAACTGAAACCAACAGTCATATACCTCCCCAAACTACTGTATCAAATTGAAACCAACAGTCATATACCTCCCCAAACTTCTATAACTAACTGAAACCTACAGTCATATACCTCCCCAAACTACTATATCTAACTGAAACCAACGGTCATATACCTCCCCAAACTACTATATGTAACTGAAACCTACAGTATATACCTCCCCAAACTACTATATCAAATTGAAACCTACTGTCATATACCTCCCCAAACTACTATATCTAACTGAAACCAACAGTCATATACCTGCCCAAACTACTATATATAACTGAAACCAACAGTCATATACCTCCCCAAACTACTATATCTAACTAAAACCTACAGTCATATACCTCCCCAGACTACTATATCTAACTGAAACCAACAGTCATATACCTCCCAAACTACTATATCTAACTGAAACCTACAGTTTTATACCTCCCCAAACTACTATATCTAACTGAATCCTACAGTCATATACCTCCCCAAACTACTATATCAAACTGAAACCAACAGTCATATACCTCCCCAAACTACTATATCAAACTGAAACCAACAGTCATATACCTCCCCAAACTACTATATCTAACTGAAACCAACAGTCATATACCTCCCCAAACTACTATATCTAACTGAAACCAACAGTCATATACCTCCCCAAACTACTATATCTAACTGAAACCAACAGTCATATACCTCCCCAAACTACTATATCTAACTGAAACCAACAGTCATATTCCTCCCCAAACTACTATATCAACTGAAACCAACAGACATATACCACCCCAAACTACTATATCAAACTAAAACCTACAGTCATATACCTCCCAAACTACTATATCTAACTGAAACCTACAGTCATATACCTCCCCAAACTACAATATCTAACTGAAACCAACAGTCATATACTTCCCCAAACTACTATATCAAACTTAAACCAACAGTCATATACCTCCCCAAACTACTATATCAACTGAAACCAACAGTCATATACCTCCCCAAACTACTATATCAAACTGAAACCTACAGTCATATACCTCCCCAAACTACTATATCAAACTGAAACCAACAGTCATATACCTCCCAAACTACTATATCTAACTGAAACCTACAGTCATATACCTCCCCAAACTACTATATCAAACTGAAACCAACAGTCATATACCTCCCCAAACTACTATATCTAACTGAAACCTACAGTCAAATACCTCCCCAAACTACTATATCTAACTGAAACCAACAGTCATACACCTCCCCAAACAACTATATCAAACTGAAATCTACAGTCATATACCTCCCCAAACTACTATATCAAACTTAAACCAACAGTCATATACCTCCCAAACTACTATATCTAATTGAAACCAACGGTCATATACCTCCCCAAACTACTATATCAAACTGAAACCAACAATCATATAACTCCCCAAACTACTATATCTAACTGAAACCTACAGTCATATACCTCCCCAAACTACTATATCTAACTGAAACTAACAGTCATATACTTCCCCAAACTACTATATCAAACTTAAACCAACAGTCATATACCTCCCCAAACTACTATATCAAACTGGAACCAACAGTCATATACCTCCCCAAACTACTGTATCAAATTGAAACCAACAGTCATATACCTCCCCAAACTTCTATAACTAACTGAAACCTACAGTCATATACCTCCCCAAACTACTATATCAACTGAAACCAACAGTCATATACCTCCCCAAACTACTATATCAAACTGGAACCAACAGTCATATACCTCCCCAAACTACTGTATCAAATTGAAACCAACAGTCATATACCTCCCCAAACTTCTATAACTAACTGAAACCTACAGTCATATACCTCCCCAAACTACTATATCTAACTGAAACCAACGGTCATATACCTCCCCAAACTACTATATGTAACTGAAACCTACAGTCATATACCTCCCCAAACTACTATATCTAACTAAAACCTACAGTCATATAGCTCCCCAAACTACTATATCAAACTGAAACTTACAGTCATATACCTCCCCAGACTACTATATTTAACTGAAACCAACAGTCATATACCTCCCAAACTACTATATCTAACTGAAACCTACAGTTTTATACCTCCCCAAACTACTATATCTAACTGAATCCTACAGTCATATACCTCCCCAAACTACTATATCAAACTGAAACCAACAGTCATATACCTCCCCAAACTACTATATCAAATTGAAACCAACAGTCATATACCACCCCAGACTACTATATCAAACTGAAACCAACAGTCATATACCTCCCCAAACTACTATCTCGAACTGAAACCAACAGTCATATACCTCCCCAAACTACTATATCAAACTGAAACCAACACTCATATACCTCCCCAAACTACTATATCAAATTGAAACCAACAGTCATATACCACCCCAAACTTATATAACTAACTGAAACCTACAGTCATATACCTCCCCAAACTACTATATCAACTGAAACCAACAGTCATATACCTCCCCAAACTACTATATCAAACTGAAACCAACAGTCATATACCTCCCCAAACTACTGTATCAAATTGAAACCAACAGTCATATACCTCCCCAAACTTCTATAACTAACTGAAACCTACAGTCATATACCTCCCCAAACTACTATATCTAACTGAAACCAATGGTCATATACCTCCCCAAACTACTATATGTAACTGAAACCTACAGTCATATACCTCCCCAAACTACTATATCTAACTAAAACCTACAGTTATATAGCTCCCCAAACTACTATATCAAACTGAAACTTACAGTCATATACCTCCCCAGACTACTATATCTAACTGAAACCAACAGTCATATACCTCCCAAACTACTATATCTAACTGAAACCTACAGTTTTATACCTCCCCAAACTACTATATCTAACTGAATCCTACAGTCATATACCTCCCCAAAATACTATATCAAACTGAAACCAACAGTCATATACCTCCCCAAACTACTATATCATCCTGAAACCAACAGTCATATACCTCACCAAACTACTATATCTAACTGAAACCAACAGTCATATACCTCCCCAAACTACTATATCTAACTGAAACCAACAGTCATATACCTCCCCAAACTACTATATCTAACTGAAACCAACAGTCATATACCTCCCCAAACTACTATATCTAACTGAAACCAACAGTCATATTCCTCCCCAAACTACTATATCAACTGAAACCAACAGACATATACCACCCCAAACTACTATATCAAACTAAAACCTACAGTCATATACCTCCCCAAACTACTATATCTAACTGAAACCTACAGTCATATACCTCCCCAAACTACTAAATCTAACTGAAACCAACAGTCATATACCTCCCCAAACTACTATGTCAAACTGAAACGAACGGTCATATACCTCCCCAAACTTCTATATCAAACTGAAACCAACAGTCATATACCTCCCCAAACTACTATATCTAACAGAAACCTACAGTCATATACCTCCCCAAACTACTATATCTAACTGAAACCAACAGTCATATACCTCCCCAAACTAATTTATTTAACTGAAACCAACAGTCATATACCTCCCCAAACTACTATATCTAACTGAAACCTACAGTATATACCTCCCCAAACTACTATATCAAATTGAAACCTACAGTCATATACCTCCCCAAACTACTATATCTAACTGAAACCAACAGTCATAAACCTCCCCAAACTACTATATATAACTGAAACCAACAGTCATATACCTCCCCAAACTACTATATCTAACTAAAACCTACAGTCATATACCTCCCCAAACTACTATATCAAACTGAAACTTACAGTCATATACCTCCCCAAACTACTATATCTAAATGAAACCAACAGTCATATACCTCCCAAACTACTATATCAAACATAAACCAACAGTCATATACCTCCCCAAACTACTATATCAAACTGAAACCAACAGTCATATACCTCCCCAAACTACTATATCTAATTGAAACCAACAGTCATAAACCTCCCCAAACTACTATATCTAACTGAAACCTACAGTTTTATACCTCCCATAACTACTATATCTAACTGAATCCTACAGTCATATACCTCCCCAAACAACTATATCAAACTGAAACCAACTGTCATATACCTCCCCAAACTACTATATCAAACTGAAACCAACAGTCATATACCTCCCCAAACTACTATATCTAACTGAAACCAACAGTCATATACCTCCCCAAACTACTATATCTAACTGAAACCAACAGTCATATACCTCCTCAAACTACTATATCTAACTGAAACTTACAGTCATATACCTCCCCAAACTACTATAACTAAATGAAACCTACAGTCATATACCTCCCCAAACTACTATAACTAACTGAAACCTACAGTCATATACCTCCCCAAACTACTATATCTAACTGAAACCAACAGTCATATACCTCCCCAAACTACTATAACAAACTGAAACCAACAGTCATATACCTCCCCAAACTACTATATCAAACTGAAACCAACAGTCATATACCTCCCCAAATTACTATTTCAAACTGAAACAAACAGTCATATACCTACCAAAACTACTATATCAAACTGAAACCTACAGTCATATACCTCCCCAAACTACTATGTCTAACTGAAACCAAAAGTCATATACCTCCCCAAACTACTATATCAAACTGAAACCAACAGTCATATACCTCCCCAAACTACTATATCAAACTGAAACCAACAGTCATATACCTCCCCAAACTACTATATCAAAGTGAAATCAACAGTCATATACCTCCCCAAACTACTATATCTAACTGAAACCTACAGTCATATACCTCCCCAAACTACTATATCAAACTGAAACCAACAGTCATATACCTCCCCAAACTACTACATCTAACTGAAAACTACAGTCATATACCTCCCCAAACTACTATATCAAACTGAAACCAACAGTCATATACCTCCCCAAACTACTATATCTAACTGAAACCTACAGTCATATACCTCCCCAAACTACTATATCTAACTGAAACCTACAGTCATATACCTCCCCATACTAATATATCTAACTGAAAGCAACAGTCATATACCTCCCCATACTACTATATCAAACTGAAACCAACAGTCATATACCTCCCCAAACTACTATATCAACTGAATCCAACAGTCATATACCTCCCCAAACTACTATATATAACTGAAACCAACAGTCATATACCTCCCCAAACTCCTATATCAAACTGAAACCAACGGTCATATACCTCCCCAAACTACTATATCAAACTGAAACCAACAGTCATATACCTCCCCAAACTACTATATCAAACTGAAACCAACAGTCATATACCTCCACAAACTACTATATCCAACTGAAACCAACAGTCATATACCTCCCCAACTACTATATCTAACTGAAACCAACAGTCATATACCTCCCCAAACTACTATATCTAACTGTAACCAACAGTCATATACCTCCCCAAACTACTATATCTAACTGAAACCAAGAGTCATATACCTCCCCAAACAACTATATCTAACTGAAAGCAACTGTCATATACCTCCCCAAACTACTATATCAAACTGAAACCAACAGTCATATACCTCCCCAAACTACTATATCTAACTGAATCCAACAGTCATATACCTCCCCAAACTACTATATCTAACTGAAACCAACAGTCATATACCTCCCCAAACTACTATATCAAACTGAAACCAACAGTCATATACCTCCCCAAACTACTATATCAAACTGAATCCTACAGTCATATACCTCCCCAAACTACTATATCAAACTGAAACCAACAGTCATATACCTCCCAAACTACTATATGTAACTGAAACCTACACTCATATACCTCCCCAAACTACTATATCTAACTGAAACCAACAGTCATATACCTCCCCAAACTGCTATATCAAACTTAAACCAACAGTCATATACCTCCCAAACTACTATATCTAACTGAAACCTACAGTCATATACCTCCCCAAACTATTATATCAAACTTAAACCAACAGTCATATACCTCCCCAAACAACTATATCTAACTGAAACCAACAGTCATATACCTCCCCAAACTACTATATCTAACTGAAACCAACGGTCATATACCTCCCCAAACTACTATATGTAACTGAAACCTACAGTCATATACCTCCCCAAACTACTATATCTAACTAAAACCTACAGTCATATAGCTCCCCAAACTACTATATCAAACTGAAACTTACAGTCATATACCTCCCCAGACTACTATATTTAACTGAAACCAACAGTCATATACCTCCCAAACTACTATATCTAACTGAAACCTACAGTTTTATACCTCCCCAAACTACTATATCTAACTGAATCCTACAGTCATATAGCTCCCCAAACTACTATATCAAACTGAAACCAACAGTCATATACCTCCCCAAACTACTATATCAAATTGAAACCAACAGTCATATACCACCCCAAACTACTATATCAAACTGAAACCAACAGTCATATACCTCCCCAAACTACTATCTCGAACTGAAACCAACAGTCATATACCTCCCCAAACTACTATATCAAACTGAAACCAACACTCATATACCTCCCCAAACTACTATATCAAATTGAAACCAACAGTCATATACCACCCTAAACTTATATAACTAACTGAAACCTACAGTCATATACCTCCCCAAACTACTATATCAACTGAAACCAACAGTCATATACCTCCCCAAACTACTATATCAAACTGAAACCAACAGTCATATACCTGCCCAAACTACTGTATCAAATTGAAACCAACAGTCATATACCTCCCCAAATTTCTATAACTAACTGAAACCTACAGTCATATACCTCCCCAAACTACTATATCTAACTGAAACCAACGGTCATATACCTCCCCAAACTACTATATGTAACTGAAACCTACAGTCATATACCTCCCCAAACTACTATATCTAACTAAAACCTACAGTCATATAGCTCCACAAACTACTATATCAAACTGAAACTTACAGTCATATACCTCCCCAGACTACTATATCTAACTGAAACCAACAGTCATATACCTCCCAAACTACTATATCTAACTGAAACCTACAGTTTTATACCTCCCCAAACTACTATATCTAACTGAATCCTACAGTCATATACCTCCCCAAAATACTATATCAAACTGAAACCAACAGTCATATACCTCCCCAAACTACTATATCAAACTGAAACCAACAGTCATATACCTCACCAAACTACTATATCTAACTGAAACCAACAGTCATATACCTCCCCAAACTACTATATCTAACTGAAACCAACAGTCATATACCTCCGCAAACTACTATATCTAACTGAAACCAACAGTCATATTCCTCCCCAAACTACTATATCAACTGAAACCAACAGACATATACCACCCCAAACTACTATATCAAACTAAAACCTACAGTCATATACCTCCCCAAACTACTATATCTAACTGAAACCTACAGTCATATACCTCCCCAAACTACTAAATCTAACTGAAACCAACAGTCATATACCTCCCCAAACTACTATGTCAAACTGAAACGAACGGTCATATACCTCCCCAAACTTCTATATCAAACTGAAACCAACAGTCATATACCTCCCCAAACTACTATATCTAACAGAAACCTACAGTCATATACCTCCCCAAACTACTATCTCTAACTGAAACCAACAGTCATATACCTCCCCAAACTACTTTATCTAACTGAAACCAACAGTCATATACCTCCCCAAACTACTATATCTAACTGAAACCTACAGTATATACCTCCCCAAACTAGTATATCAAATTGAAACCTACAGTCATATACCTCCCCAAACTACTATATCTAACTGAAACCAACAGTCATATACCTCCCCAAACTACTATATATAACTGAAACCAACAGTCATATACCTCCCCAAACTACTATATCTAACTAAAACCTACAGTCATATACCTCCCCAAACTACTATATCAAACTGAAACTTACAGTCATATACCTCCCCAAACTACTATATCTAAATGAAACCAACAGTCATATACCTCCCAAACTACTATATCAAACATAAACCAACAGTCATATACCTCCCCAAACTACTATATCAAACTGAAACCAACAGTCATATACCTCCCCAAACTACTATATCTAATTGAAACCAACAGTCATATACCTCCCCAAACTACTATATCTAACTGAAACCTACAGTTTTATACCTCCCATAACTACTATATCTAACTGAATCCTACAGTCATATACCTCCCCAAACAACTATATCAAACTGAAACCAACTGTCATATACCTCCCCAAACTACTATATCAAACTGAAACCAACAGTCATATACCTCCCCAAACTACTATATCTAACTGAAACCAACAGTCATATACCTCCCCAAACTACTATATCTAACTGAAACCTACAGTCATATACCTCCCCAAACTACTATATCTAACTGAAACCAACGGTCATATACCTCCCCAAACTACTATATGTAACTGAAACCTACAGTCATATACCTCCCCAAACTACTATATCTAACTAAAACCTACAGTCATATAGCTCCACAAACTACTATATCAAACTGAAACTTACAGTCATATACCTCCCCAGACTACTATATCTAATTGAAACCAACAGTCATATACCTCCCCAAACTACTATATCTAACTGAAACCTACAGTTTTATACCTCCCATAACTACTATATCTAACTGAATCCTACAGTCATATACCTCCCCAAACAACTATATCTAACTGAAACCTACAGTTTTATACCTCCCCAAACTACTATATCTAACTGAATCCTACAGTCATATACCTCCCCAAAATACTATATCAAACTGAAACCAACAGTCATATACCTCCCCAAACTACTATATCAAACTGAAACCAACAGTCATATACCTCACCAAACTACTATATCTAACTGAAACCAACAGTCATATACCTCCCCAAACTACTATATCTAACTAAAACCAACTGTCATATACCTCCCCAAACTACTATATCTAACTGAAACCAACAGTCATATTCCTCCCCAAACTACTATATCAACTGAAACCAACAGACATATACCACCCCAAACTACTATATCAAACTAAAACCTACAGTCATATACCTCCCCAAACTACTATATCTAACTGAAACCTACAGTCATATACCTCCCCAAACTACTAAATCTAACTGAAACCAACAGTCATATACCTCCCCAAACTACTATGTCAAACTGAAACGAACGGTCATATACCTCCCCAAACTACTATCTCTAACTGAAACCAACAGTCATATACCTCCCCAAACTACTTTATCTAACTGAAACCAACAGTCATATACCTCCCCAAACTACTATATCTAACTGAAACCTACAGTATATACCTCCCCAAACTAGTATATCAAATTGAAACCTACAGTCATATACCTCCCCAAACTACTATATCTAACTGAAACCAACAGTCATATACCTCCCCAAACTACTATATATAACTGAAACCAACAGTCATATACCTCCCCAAACTACTATATCTAACTAAAACCTACAGTCATATACCTCCCCAAACAACTATATCAAACTGAAACTTACAGTCATATACCTCCCCAAACTACTATATCTAAATGAAACCAACAGTCATATACCTCCCAAACTACTATATCAAACATAAACCAACAGTCATATACCTCCCCAAACTACTATATCAAACTGAAACCAACAGTCATATACCTCCCCAAACTACTATATCTAATTGAAACCAACAGTCATATACCTCCCCAAACTACTATATCTAACTGAAACCTACAGTTTTATACCTCCCATAACTACTATATCTAACTGAATCCTACAGTCATATACCTCCCCAAACAACTATATCAAACTGAAACCAACTGTCATATACCTCCCCAAACTACTATATCAAACTGAAACCAACAGTCATATACCTCCCCAAACTACTATATCTAACTGAAACCAACAGTCATATACCTCCCCAAACTACTATATCTAACTGAAACCAACAGTCATATACCTCCTCAAACTACTATATCTAACTGAAACTGACAGTCATATACCTCCCCAAACTACTATAACTAAATGAAACCTACAGTTATATACCTCCCCACACTACTATATCTAACTGAAACCAACAGTCATATACCTCCCCAAACTACTATAACAAACTGAAACCAACAGTCATATACCTCCCCAAACTACTATATCAAACTGAAACCAACAGTCATATACCTCCCCAAATTACTATTTCAAACTGAAACAAACAGTCATATACCTACCAAAACTACTATATCAAACTGAAACCTACAGTCATATACCTCCCCAAACTACTATGTCTAACTGAAACCAAAAGTCATATACCTCCCCAAACTACTATATCAAACTGAAACCAACAGTCATATACCTCCCCAAACTACTATATCAAACTGAAACGAACTGTCATATACCTCCCCGAACTACTATATCAAACTGAAACGAACTGTCATATACCTCCCCAAACTACTATATCAAACTGAAACCAACAGTCATATACCTCCCCAAACTACTATATCAAAGTGAAACCAACAGTCATATACCTCCCCAAACTACTATATCTAACTGAAACCTACAGTCATATACCTCCCCAAACTACTATATCAAACTGAAACCAACAGTCATATACCTCCCCAAACTACTACATCTAACTGAAAACTACAGTCATATACCTCCCCAAACTACTATATCAAACTGAAACCAACAGTCATATACCTCCCCAAACTACTATATCTAACTGAAACCTACAGTCATATACCTCCCCAAACTACTATATCTAACTGAAACCTACAGTCATATACCTCCTCATACTAATATATCTAACTGAAAGCAACAGTCATATACCTCCCCATACTACTATATCAAACTGAAACCAACAGTCATATACCTCCCCAAACTACTATATCAACTGAATCCAACAGTCATATACCTCCCCAAACTACTATATATAACTGAAACCAACAGTCATATACCTCCCCAAACTCCTATATCAAACTGAAACCAACGGTCATATACCTCCCCAAACTACTATATCAAACTGAAACCAACAGTCATATACCTCCCCAACTACTATATCTAACTGAAACCAACAGTCATATACCTCCCCAAACTACTATATCTAACTGTAACCAACAGTCATATACCTCCCCAAACTACTATATCTAACTGAAACCAAGAGTCATATACCTCCCGAAACAACTATATCTAACTGAAAGCAACTGTCATATACCTCCCCAAACTACTATATCAAACTGAAACCAACAGTCATATACCTCCCCAAACTACTATATCTAACTGAAACCAACAGTCATATACCTCCCCAAACTACTATATCAAACTGAAACCTACAGTCATATACCTCCCCAAACTACTATATCTAACTGAAACCTACAGTCATATACCTCCCAAACTACTATATGTAACTGAAACCTACACTCATATACCTCCCCAAACTACTATATCTAACTGAAACCAACAGTCATATACCTCCCCAAACTGCTATATCAAACTTAAACCAACAGTCATATACCTCCCAAACTACTATATCTAACTGAAACCTACAGTCATATACCTCCCCAAACTACTATATCAAACTTAAACCAACAGTCATATACCTCCCCAAACAACTATATCTAACTGAAACAACAGTCATATACCTCCCCAAACTACTATATTAAACTGAAACCTACAGTCATATACCTCCCCAAACTACTATATCAAACTGAAACCAACAGTCATATACCTCCCCAAACTACTATATCAAACTGAAACCTACAGTCATATACCTCCCCAAACTACTATATCAAACTGAAACCAACAGTCATATACCTCCCAAACTACTATATCTAACTGAAACCTACAGTCATATACCTCCCCAAACTACAATATCTAACTGAAACCAACAGTCATATACTTCCCCAAACTAATATATCAAACTTAAACCAACAGTCATATACCTCCCCAAACTACTATATCAACTGAAACCAACAGTCATATACCTCCCCAAACTACTATATCAAACTGAAACCTACAGTCATATACCTCCCCAAACTACTATATCAAACTGAAACCAACAGTCATATACCTCCCAAACTACTATATCTAACTGAAACCTACAGTCATATACCTCCCCAAACTACTATATCTAACTGAAACCAACAGTCATATACCTCCTCAAACTACTATATCTAACTGAAACTGACAGTCATATACCTCCCCAAACTACTATAACTAAATGAAACCTACAGTTATATACCTCCCCAAACTACTATATCTAACTGAAACCAACAGTCATATACCTCCCCAAACTACTATAACAAACTGAAACCAACAGTCATATACCTCCCCAAACTACTATATCAAACTGAAACCAACAGTCATATACCTCCCCAAATTACTATTTCAAACTGAAACAAACAGTCATATACCTACCAAAACTACTATATCAAACTGAAACCTACAGTCATATACCTCCCCAAACTACTATGTCTAACTGAAACCAAAAGTCATATACCTCCCCAAACTACTATATCAAACTGAAACCAACAGTCATATACCTCCCCAAACTACTATATCAAACTGAAACGAACTGTCATATACCTCCCCGAACTACTATATCAAACTGAAACGAACTGTCATATACCTCCCCAAACTACTATATCAAACTGAAACCAACAGTCATATACCTCCCCAAACTACTATATCAAAGTGAAACCAACAGTCATATACCTCCCCAAACTACTATATCTAACTGAAACCTACAGTCATATACCTCCCCAAACTACTATATCAAACTGAAACCAACAGTCATATACCTCCCCAAACTACTACATCTAACTGAAAACTACAGTCATATACCTCCCCAAACTACTATATCAAACTGAAACCAACAGTCATATACCTCCCCAAACTACTATATCTAACTGAAACCTACAGTCATATACCTCCCCAAACTACTATATCTAACTGAAACCTACAGTCATATACCTCCCCATACTAATATATCTAACTGAAAGCAACAGTCATATACCTCCCCATACTACTATATCAAACTGAAACCAACAGTCATATACCTCCCCAAACTACTATATCAACTGAATCCAACAGTCATATACCTCCCCAAACTACTATATATAACTGAAACCAACAGTCATATACCTCCCCAAACTCCTATATCAAACTGAAACCAACGGTCATATACCTCCCCAAACTACTATATCAAACTGAAACCAACAGTCATATACCTCCCCAACTACTATATCTAACTGAAACCAACAGTCATATACCTCCCCAAACTACTATATCTAACTGTAACCAACAGTCATATACCTCCCCAAACTACTATATCTAACTGAAACCAAGAGTCATATACCTCCCGAAACAACTATATCTAACTGAAAGCAACTGTCATATACCTCCCCAAACTACTATATCAAACTGAAACCAACAGTCATATACCTCCCCAAACTACTATATCTAACTGAAACCAACAGTCATATACCTCCCCAAACTACTATATCAAACTGAAACCTACAGTCATATACCTCCCCAAACTACTATATCTAACTGAAACCTACAGTCATATACCTCCCAAACTACTATATGTAACTGAAACCTACACTCATATACCTCCCCAAACTACTATATCTAACTGAAACCAACAGTCATATACCTCCCCAAACTGCTATATCAAACTTAAACCAACAGTCATATACCTCCCAAACTACTATATCTAACTGAAACCTACAGTCATATACCTCCCCAAACTACTATATCAAACTTAAACCAACAGTCATATACCTCCCCAAACAACTATATCTAACTGAAACCAACAGTCATATACCTCCCCAAACTACTATATTAAACTGAAACCTACAGTCATATACCTCCCCAAACTACTATATCAAACTGAAACCAACAGTCATATACCTCCCCAAACTACTATATCAAACTGAAACCTACAGTCATATACCTCCCCAAACTACTATATCAAACTGAAACCAACAGTCATATACCTCCCAAACTACTATATCTAACTGAAACCTACAGTCATATACCTCCCCAAACTACAATATCTAACTGAAACCAACAGTCATATACTTCCCCAAACTAATATATCAAACTTAAACCAACAGTCATATACCTCCCCAAACTACTATATCAACTGAAACCAACAGTCATATACCTCCCCAAACTACTATATCAAACTGAAACCTACAGTCATATACCTCCCCAAACTACTATATCAAACTGAAACCAACAGTCATATACCTCCCAAACTACTATATCTAACTGAAACCTACAGTCATATACCTCCCCAAACTACTATATCAAACTTAAACCAACAGTCATATACCTCCCCAAACTACTATATCTAACTGAAAACTACAGTCAAATACCTCCCCAAACTACTATATCTAACTGAAACCAACAGTCATACACCTCCCCAAACAACTATATCAAACTGAAATCTACAGTCATATACCTCCCCAAACTACTATATCAAACTTAAACCAACAGTCATATACCTCCCAAACTACTATATCTAATTGAAACCAACGGTCATATACCTCCCCAAACTACTATATCAAACTGAAACCAACAATCATATAACTCACCAAACTACTATATCTAACTGAAACCTACAGTCATATACCTCTCCAAACTACTATATCTAACTGAAACCAACAGTCATATACTTCCCCAAACTACTATATCAAACTTAAACCAACAGTCATATACTTCCCCAACCTACTATATCAACTGAAACCAACAGACATATACCTCCCCAAACTACTATATCTAACTGAAACCAACAGTCATATACCTCCCCAAACTACTATATCTAACTGAAACCAACGGTCATATACCTCCCCAAACTACTATATCTAACTGAAACCAACAGTCATATACCTCCCCAAACTACTATATCAAATTGAAACCAACAGTCATATACCTCCCCAAACTACTATGTCAAACTAAAACCAACAGTCATATACCTCCCCAAACTACTATATCTAACTGAAACCTACAGTCATATACCTCCCCAAACTACTAAATCTAACTGAAACCAACAGTCATATACCTCCCCAAACTACTATGTCAAACTGAAACGAACAGTCATATACCTCCCCAAACTACTATCTCGAACTGAAACCAACAGTCATATACCTCCCCAAACTACTATATCAAACTGAAACCAACAGTCATATACCTCCCCAAACTACTATATCAAATTGAAACCAACAGTCATATACCACCCCAAACTTCTATAACTAACTGAAACCTACAGTCATATACCTCCCCAAACTACTATATCTAACTGATACCAACGGTCATATACCTCCCCAAACTACTATATGTAACTGAAACATACAGTATATACCTCCCCAAACTACTATATCAAATTGAAACCTACTGTCATATACCTCCCCAAACTACTATATCTAACTGAAACCAACAGTCATATACCTGCCCAAACTACTATATATAACTGAAACCAACAGTCATATATCTCCCCAAACTACTATATCTAACTAAAACCTACAGTCATATACCTCCCCAGACTACTATATCTAACTGAAACCAACAGTCATATACCTCCCAAACTACAATATCTAACTGAAACCTACAGTTTTATACCTCCCCAAACTACTATATCTAACTGAATCCTACAGTCATATACCTCCCCAAACTACTATATCAAACTGAAACCAACAGTCATATAACTCCCCAAACTACTATATCAAACTGAAACCAACAGTCATATACCTCCCCAAACTACTATATCGAACTGAAACCAACAGTCATATACCTCCCCAAACTACTATATCTAACTGAAACCAACAGTCATATACCTCCCCAAACTACTATATCTAACTGAAACCAACAGTCATATACCTCCCCAAACTACTATATCTAACTGAAACCAACAGTCATATACCTCCCCAATCTACTATATCAAACTGAAACCTACAGTCATATACCTCCCCAAACTACTATATCAAACTGAAACCAACAGTCATATACCTCCCAAACTACTATATCTAACTGAAACCTACAGTCATATACCTCCCCAAACTACTATATCAAACTTAAACCAACAGTCATATACCTCCCAAACTACTATATCTAATTGAAACCAACGGTCATATACCTCCCCAAACTACTATATCAAACTGAAACCAACAGTCATATAACTCCCCAAACTACTATATCTAACTGAAACTAACAGTCATATACTTCCCCAAACTACTATATCAAACTTAAACCAACAGTCATATACTTCCCCAAACTACTATATCAACTGAAACCAACAGACATATACCTCCCCAATCTACTATATCTAACTGAAACCAACAGTCATATACCTCCCCAAACTACTATATCTAACTGAAACCAACAGTCATATACCTCCCCAAACTACTATATCTAACTGAAACCAACAGTCATATACCTCCCCAAACTACTATATCAAATTGAAACCAACAGTCATATACCTCCCCAAACTACTATGTCAAACTAGAACCAACAGTCATATACCTCCCCAAACTACTATATCTAACTGAAACCTACAGTCATATACCTCCCCAAACTACTAAATCTAACTGAAACCAACAGTCATATACCTCCCCAAACTACTATGTCAAATTGAAACCAACAGTCATATACCACTCCAAACTTATATAACTAACTGAAACCTACAGTCATATACCTCCCCAAACTACTATATCAACTGAAACCAACAGTCATATACCTCCCCAAACTACTATATCAAACTGAAACCAACAGTCATATACCTCCCCAAACTACTGTATCAAATTGAAACCAACAGTCATATACCACCCAAACTTCTATAACTAACTGAAACCTACAGTCATATACCTCCCCAAACTACTATATCTAACTGAAACCAACGGTCATATACCTCCCCAAACTACTATATGTAACTGAAACCTACAGTCATATACCTCCCCAAACTACTATATCTAACTAAAATCTACAGTCATATAGCTCCTCAAACTACTATATCAAACTGAAACTTACAGTCATATACCTCCCCAGACTACTATATCTAACTGAAACCAACAGTCATATACCTCCCAAACTACTATATCTAACTGAAACCTACAGTTTTATACCTCCCCAAACTACTATATCTAACTGAATCCTACAGTCATATACCTCCCCAAATTATTATATCAAACTGAAACCAACAGTCATATACCTCCCCAAACTACTATATCAAATTGAAACCAACAGTTATATACCACCCCAAACTACTATATCAAACTGAAACCAACAGTCATATACCTCCCCAAACTACTATCTCGAACTGAAACCAACAGTCATATACCTCCCCAAACTACTATATCAAACTGAAACCAACACTCATATACCTCCCCAAACTACTATATCAAATTGAAACCAACAGTCATATACCACCCCAAACTTATATAACTAACTGAAACCTACAGTCATATACCTCCCCAAACTACTATATCAACTGAAACCAACAGTCATATACCTCCCCAAACTACTATATCAAACTGAAACCAACAGTCATATACCTCCCCAAACTACTGTATCAAATTGAAACCAACAGTCATATACCTCCCCAAACTTCTATAACTAACTGAAACCTACAGTCATATACCTCCCCAAACTACTATATCTAACTGAAACCAACGGTCATATACCTCCCCAAACTACTATATGTAACTGAAACCTACAGTCATATACCTCCCCAAACTACTATATCTAACTAAAACCTACAGTCATATAGCTCCCCAAACTACTATATCAAACTGAAACTTACAGTCATATACCTCCCCAGACTACTATATCTAACTGAAACCAACAGTCATATACCTCCCAAACTACTATATCTAACTGAAACCTACAGTTTTATACCTCCCCAAACTACTATATCTAACTGAATCCTACAGTCATATACCTCCCCAAACTACTATATCAAACTGAAACCAACAGTCATATACCTCCCCAAACTACTATATCTAACTGAAACCAACAGTCATATACCTCCCCAAACTACTATATCTAACTGAAACCAACAGTCATATACCTCCCCAAACTACTATATCTAACTGAAACCAACAGTCATATACCTCCCCAAACTACTATATCTAACTGAAACCAACAGTCATATTCCTCCCCAAACTACTATATCAACTGAAACCAACAGACATATACCACCCCAAACTACTATATCAAACTAAAACCTACAGTCATATACCTCCCCAAACTACTATATCTAACTGAAACCTACAGTCATATACCTCCCCAAACTACTAAATCTAACTGAAACCAACAGTCATATACCTCCCCAAACTACTATGTCAAACTGAAACGAACGGTCATATACCTCCCCAAACTACTATATCAAACTGAAACCAACAGTCATATACCTCCCCAAACTACTATATCTAACAGAAACCTACAGTCATATACCTCCCCAAACTACTATCTCTAACTGAAACCAACAGTCATATACCTCCCCAAACTACTTTATCTAACTGAAACCAACAGTCATATACCTCCCCAAACTACTATATCTAACTGAAACCTACAGTATATACCTCCCCAAACTACTATATCAAATTGAAACCTACAGTCATATACCTCCCCAAACTACTATATCTAACTGAAACCAACAGTCATATACCTCCCCAAACTACTATATATAACTGAAACCAACAGTCATATACCTCCCCAAACTACTATATCTAACTAAAACCTACAGTCATATACCTCCCCAAACTACTATATCAAACTGAAACTTACAGTCATATACCTCCCCAAACTACTATATCTAAATGAAACCAACAGTCATATACCTCCCAAACTACTATATCAAACTGAAACCAACAGTCATATACCTCCCCAAACTACTATATCTAATTGAAACCAACAGTCATATACCTCCCCAAACTACTATATCTAACTGAAACCTACAGTTTTATACCTCCCATAACTACTATATCTAACTGAATCCTACAGTCATATACCTCCCCAAACAACTATATCAAACTGAAACCAACTGTCATATACCTCCCCAAACTACTATATCAAACTGAAACCAACAGTCATATACCTCCCCAAACTACTATATCTAACTGAAACCAACAGTCATATACCTCCCCAAACTACTATATCTAACTGAAACCAACAGTCATATACCTCCTCAAACTACTATATCTAACTGAAACTTACAGTCATATACCTCCCCAAACTACTATAACTAAATGAAACCTACAGTCATATACCTCCCCAAACTACTATAACTAACTGAAACCTACAGTCATATACCTCCCCAAACTACTATATCTAACTGAAACCAACAGTCATATACCTCCCCAAACTACTATAACAAACTGAAACCAACAGTCATATACCTCCCCAAACTACTATATCAAACTGAAACCAACAGTAATATACCTCCCCAAATTACTATTTCAAACTGAAACAAACAGTCATATACCTACCAAAACTACTATATCAAACTGAAACCTACAGTCATATACCTCCCCAAACTACTATGTCTAACTGAAACCAAAAGTCATATACCTCCCCAAACTACTATATCAAACTGAAACCAACAGTCATATACCTCCCCAAACTACTATATCAAACTGAAACGAACTGTCATATACCTCCCCGAACTACTATATCAAACTGAAACGAACTGTCATATACCTCCCCAAACTACTATATCAAACTGAAACCAACAGTCATATACCTCCCCAAACTACTATATCAAAGTGAAACCAACAGTCATATACCTCCCCAAACTACTATATCTAACTGAAACCTACAGTCATATACCTCCCCAAACTACTATATCAAACTGAAACCAACAGTCATATACCTCCCCAAACTACTACATCTAACTGAAAACTACAGTCATATACCTCCCCAAACTACTATATCAAACTGAAACCAACAGTCATATACCTCCCCAAACTACTATATCTAACTGAAACCTACAGTCATATAACTCCCCAAACTACTATATCTAACTGAAACCTACAGTCATATACCTCCCCATACTAATATATCTAACTGAAAGCAACAGTCATATACCTCCCCATACTACTATATCAAACTGAAACCAACAGTCATATACCTCCCCAAACTACTATATCAACTGAATCCAACAGTCATATACCTCCCCAAACTACTATATATAACTGAAACCAACAGTCATATACCTCCCCAAACTCCTATATCAAACTGAAACCAACGGTCATATACCTCCCCAAACTACTATATCAAACTGAAACCAACAGTCATATACCTCCCCAACTACTATATCTAACTGAAACCAACAGTCATATACCTCCCCAAACTACTATATCTAACTGAAACCTACAGTCATATACCTCCCCAAACTACTATATCTAACTGAAACCTACAGTCATATACCTCCCCATACTAATATATCTAACTGAAAGCAACAGTCATATACCTCCCCATACTACTATATCAAACTGAAACCAACAGTCATATACCTCCCCAAACTACTATATCAACTGAATCCAACAGTCATATACCTCCCCAAACTACTATATATAACTGAAACCAACAGTCATATACCTCCCCAAACTCCTATATCAAACTGAAACCAACGGTCATATACCTCCCCAAACTACTATATCAAACTGAAACCAACAGTCATATACCTCCCCAACTACTATATCTAACTGAAACCAACAGTCATATACCTCCCCAAACTACTATATCTAACTGTAACCAACAGTCATATACCTCCCCAAACTACTATATCTAACTGAAACCAAGAGTCATATACCTCCCGAAACAACTATATCTAACTGAAAGCAACTGTCATATACCTCCCCAAACTACTATATCAAACTGAAACCAACAGTCATATACCTCCCCAAACTACTATATCTAACTGAAACCAACAGTCATATACCTCCCCAAACTACTATATCAAACTGAAACCTACAGTCATATACCTCCCCAAACTACTATATCTAACTGAAACCTACAGTCATATACCTCCCAAACTACTATATGTAACTGAAACCTACACTCATATACCTCCCCAAACTACTATATCTAACTGAAACCAACAGTCATATACCTCCCCAAACTGCTATATCAAACTTAAACCAACAGTCATATACCTCCCAAACTACTATATCTAACTGAAACCTACAGTCATATACCTCCCCAAACTACTATATCAAACTTAAACCAACAGTCATATACCTCCCCAAACAACTATATCTAACTGAAACCAACAGTCATATACCTCCCCAAACTACTATATTAAACTGAAACCTACAGTCATATACCTCCCCAAACTACTATATCAAACTGAAACCAACAGTCATATACCTCCCCAAACTACTATATCAAACTGAAACCTACAGTCATATACCTCCCCAAACTACTATATCAAACTGAAACCAACAGTCATATACCTCCCAAACTACTATATCTAACTGAAACCTACAGTCATATACCTCCCCAAACTACAATATCTAACTGAAACCAACAGTCATATACTTCCCCAAACTAATATATCAAACTTAAACCAACAGTCATATACCTCCCCAAACTACTATATCAACTGAAACCAACAGTCATATACCTCCCCAAACTACTATATCAAACTGAAACCTACAGTCATATACCTCCCCAAACTACTATATCAAACTGAAACCAACAGTCATATACCTCCCAAACTACTATATCTAACTGAAACCTACAGTCATATACCTCCCCAAACTACTATATCAAACTTAAACCAACAGTCATATACCTCCCCAAACTACTATATCTAACTGAAAACTACAGTCAAATACCTCCCCAAACTACTATATCTAACTGAAACCAACAGTCATACACCTCCCCAAACAACTATATCAAACTGAAATCTACAGTCATATACCTCCCCAAACTACTATATCAAACTTAAACCAACAGTCATATACCTCCCAAACTACTATATCTAATTGAAACCAACGGTCATATACCTCCCCAAACTACTATATCAAACTGAAACCAACAATCATATAACTCACCAAACTACTATATCTAACTGAAACCTACAGTCATATACCTCTCCAAACTACTATATCTAACTGAAACCAACAGTCATATACTTCCCCAAACTACTATATCAAACTTAAACCAACAGTCATATACTTCCCCAACCTACTATATCAACTGAAACCAACAGACATATACCTCCCCAAACTACTATATCTAACTGAAACCAACAGTCATATACCTCCCCAAACTACTATATCTAACTGAAACCAACGGTCATATACCTCCCCAAACTACTATATCTAACTGAAACCAACAGTCATATACCTCCCCAAACTACTATATCAAATTGAAACCAACAGTCATATACCTCCCCAAACTACTATGTCAAACTAAAACCAACAGTCATATACCTCCCCAAACTACTATATCTAACTGAAACCTACAGTCATATACCTCCCCAAACTACTAAATCTAACTGAAACCAACAGTCATATACCTCCCCAAACTACTATGTCAAACTGAAACGAACAGTCATATACCTCCCCAAACTACTATCTCGAACTGAAACCAACAGTCATATACCTCCCCAAACTACTATATCAAACTGAAACCAACAGTCATATACCTCCCCAAACTACTATATCAAATTGAAACCAACAGTCATATACCACCCCAAACTTCTATAACTAACTGAAACCTACAGTCATATACCTCCCCAAACTACTATATCTAACTGATACCAACGGTCATATACCTCCCCAAACTACTATATGTAACTGAAACATACAGTATATACCTCCCCAAACTACTATATCAAATTGAAACCTACTGTCATATACCTCCCCAAACTACTATATCTAACTGAAACCAACAGTCATATACCTGCCCAAACTACTATATATAACTGAAACCAACAGTCATATATCTCCCCAAACTACTATATCTAACTAAAACCTACAGTCATATACCTCCCCAGACTACTATATCTAACTGAAACCAACAGTCATATACCTCCCAAACTACAATATCTAACTGAAACCTACAGTTTTATACCTCCCCAAACTACTATATCTAACTGAATCCTACAGTCATATACCTCCCCAAACTACTATATCAAACTGAAACCAACAGTCATATAACTCCCCAAACTACTATATCAAACTGAAACCAACAGTCATATACCTCCCCAAACTACTATATCGAACTGAAACCAACAGTCATATACCTCCCCAAACTACTATATCTAACTGAAACCAACAGTCATATACCTCCCCAAACTACTATATCTAACTGAAACCAACAGTCATATACCTCCCCAAACTACTATATCTAACTGAAACCAACAGTCATATACCTCCCCAATCTACTATATCAAACTGAAACCTACAGTCATATACCTCCCCAAACTACTATATCAAACTGAAACCAACAGTCATATACCTCCCAAACTACTATATCTAACTGAAACCTACAGTCATATACCTCCCCAAACTACTATATCAAACTTAAACCAACAGTCATATACCTCCCAAACTACTATATCTAATTGAAACCAACGGTCATATACCTCCCCAAACTACTATATCAAACTGAAACCAACAGTCATATAACTCCCCAAACTACTATATCTAACTGAAACTAACAGTCATATACTTCCCCAAACTACTATATCAAACTTAAACCAACAGTCATATACTTCCCCAAACTACTATATCAACTGAAACCAACAGACATATACCTCCCCAATCTACTATATCTAACTGAAACCAACAGTCATATACCTCCCCAAACTACTATATCTAACTGAAACCAACAGTCATATACCTCCCCAAACTACTATATCTAACTGAAACCAACAGTCATATACCTCCCCAAACTACTATATCAAATTGAAACCAACAGTCATATACCTCCCCAAACTACTATGTCAAACTAGAACCAACAGTCATATACCACTCCAAACTTATATAACTAACTGAAACCTACAGTCATATACCTCCCCAAACTACTATATCAACTGAAACCAACAGTCATATACCTCCCCAAACTACTATATCAAACTGAAACCAACAGTCATATACCTCCCCAAACTAGTGTATCAAATTGAAACCAACAGTCATATACCACCCAAACTTCTATAACTAACTGAAACCTACAGTCATATACCTCCCCAAACTACTATATCTAACTGAAACCAACGGTCATATACCTCCCCAAACTACTATATGTAACTGAAACCTACAGTCATATACCTCCCCAAACTACTATATCTAACTAAAATCTACAGTCATATAGCTCCTCAAACTACTATATCAAACTGAAACTTACAGTCATATACCTCCCCAGACTACTATATCTAACTGAAACCAACAGTCATATACCTCCCAAACTACTATATCTAACTGAAACCTACAGTTTTATACCTCCCCAAACTACTATATCTAACTGAATCCTACAGTCATATACCTCCCCAAATTATTATATCAAACTGAAACCAACAGTCATATACCTCCCCAAACTACTATATCAAATTGAAACCAACAGTTATATACCACCCCAAACTACTATATCAAACTGAAACCAACAGTCATATACCTCCCCAAACTACTATCTCGAACTGAAACCAACAGTCATATACCTCCCCAAACTACTATATCAAACTGAAACCAACACTCATATACCTCCCCAAACTACTATATCAAATTGAAACCAACAGTCATATACCACCCCAAACTTATATAACTAACTGAAACCTACAGTCATATACCTCCCCAAACTACTATATCAACTGAAACCAACAGTCATATACCTCCCCAAACTACTATATCAAACTGAAACCAACAGTCATATACCTCCCCAAACTACTGTATCAAATTGAAACCAACAGTCATATACCTCCCCAAACTTCTATAACTAACTGAAACCTACAGTCATATACCTCCCCAAACTACTATATCTAACTGAAACCAACGGTCATATACCTCCCCAAACTACTATATGTAACTGAAACCTACAGTCATATACCTCCCCAAACTACTATATCTAACTAAAACCTACAGTCATATAGCTCCCCAAACTACTATATCAAACTGAAACTTACAGTCATATACCTCCCCAGACTACTATATCTAACTGAAACCAACAGTCATATACCTCCCAAACTACTATATCTAACTGAAACCTACAGTTTTATACCTCCCCAAACTACTATATCTAACTGAATCCTACAGTCATATACCTCCCCAAACTACTATATCAAACTGAAACCAACAGTCATATACCTCCCCAAACTACTATATCTAACTGAAACCAACAGTCATATACCTCCCCAAACTACTATATCTAACTGAAACCAACAGTCATATACCTCCCCAAACTACTATATCTAACTGAAACCAACAGTCATATACCTCCCCAAACTACTATATCTAACTGAAACCAACAGTCATATTCCTCCCCAAACTACTATATCAACTGAAACCAACAGACATATACCACCCCAAACTACTATATCAAACTAAAACCTACAGTCATATACCTCCCCAAACTACTATATCTAACTGAAACCTACAGTCATATACCTCCCCAAACTACTAAATCTAACTGAAACCAACAGTCATATACCTCCCCAAACTACTATGTCAAACTGAAACGAACGGTCATATACCTCCCCAAACTACTATATCAAACTGAAACCAACAGTCATATACCTCCCCAAACTACTATATCTAACAGAAACCTACAGTCATATACCTCCCCAAACTACTATCTCTAACTGAAACCAACAGTCATATACCTCCCCAAACTACTTTATCTAACTGAAACCAACAGTCATATACCTCCCCAAACTACTATATCTAACTGAAACCTACAGTATATACCTCCCCAAACTACTATATCAAATTGAAACCTACAGTCATATACCTCCCCAAACTACTATATCTAACTGAAACCAACAGTCATATACCTCCCCAAACTACTATATATAACTGAAACCAACAGTCATATACCTCCCCAAACTACTATATCTAACTAAAACCTACAGTCATATACCTCCCCAAACTACTATATCAAACTGAAACTTACAGTCATATACCTCCCCAAACTACTATATCTAAATGAAACCAACAGTCATATACCTCCCAAACTACTATATCAAACTGAAACCAACAGTCATATACCTCCCCAAACTACTATATCTAATTGAAACCAACAGTCATATACCTCCCCAAACTACTATATCTAACTGAAACCTACAGTTTTATACCTCCCATAACTACTATATCTAACTGAATCCTACAGTCATATACCTCCCCAAACAACTATATCAAACTGAAACCGACTGTCATATACCTCCCCAAACTACTATATCAAACTGAAACCAACAGTCATATACCTCCCCAAACTACTATATCTAACTGAAACCAACAGTCATATACCTCCCCAAACTACTATATCTAACTGAAACCAACAGTCATATACCTCCTCAAACTACTATATCTAACTGAAACTTACAGTCATATACCTCCCCAAACTACTATAACTAAATGAAACCTACAGTCATATACCTCCCCAAACTACTATAACTAACTGAAACCTACAGTCATATACCTCCCCAAACTACTATATCTAACTGAAACCAACAGTCATATACCTCCCCAAACTACTATAACAAACTGAAACCAACAGTCATATACCTCCCCAAACTACTATATCAAACTGAAACCAACAGTAATATACCTCCCCAAATTACTATTTCAAACTGAAACAAACAGTCATATACCTACCAAAACTACTATATCAAACTGAAACCTACAGTCATATACCTCCCCAAACTACTATGTCTAACTGAAACCAAAAGTCATATACCTCCCCAAACTACTATATCAAACTGAAACCAACAGTCATATACCTCCCCAAACTACTATATCAAACTGAAACGAACTGTCATATACCTCCCCGAACTACTATATCAAACTGAAACGAACTGTCATATACCTCCCCAAACTACTATATCAAACTGAAACCAACAGTCATATACCTCCCCAAACTACTATATCAAAGTGAAACCAACAGTCATATACCTCCCCAAACTACTATATCTAACTGAAACCTACAGTCATATACCTCCCCAAACTACTATATCAAACTGAAACCAACAGTCATATACCTCCCCAAACTACTACATCTAACTGAAAACTACAGTCATATACCTCCCCAAACTACTATATCAAACTGAAACCAACAGTCATATACCTCCCCAAACTACTATATCTAACTGAAACCTACAGTCATATAACTCCCCAAACTACTATATCTAACTGAAACCTACAGTCATATACCTCCCCATACTAATATATCTAACTGAAAGCAACAGTCATATACCTCCCCATACTACTATATCAAACTGAAACCAACAGTCATATACCTCCCCAAACTACTATATCAACTGAATCCAACAGTCATATACCTCCCCAAACTACTATATATAACTGAAACCAACAGTCATATACCTCCCCAAACTCCTATATCAAACTGAAACCAACGGTCATATACCTCCCCAAACTACTACATCAAACTGAAACCAACAGTCATATACCTCCCCAAACTACTATATCAAACTGAAACCAACAGTCATATACCTCCACAAACTACTATATCCAACTGAAACCAACAGTCATATACCTCCCCAACTACTATATCTAACTGAAACCAACAGTCATATACCTCCCCAAACTACTATATCTAACTGTAACCAACAGTCATATACCTCCCCAAACTACTATATCTAACTGAAACCAAGAGTCATATACCTCCCCAAACTACTATATCTAACTGAAAGCAACTGTCATATACCTCCCCAAACTACTATATCAAACTGAAACCAACAGTCATATACCTCCCCAAACTACTATATCTAACTGAAACCAACAGTCATATACCTCCCCAAACTACTATATCTAACTGAAACCAACAGTCATATACCTCCCCAAACTACTATATCAAACTGAAACCAACAGTCATATACCTCCCCAAACTACTATATCAAACTGAAACCTACAGTCATATACCTCCCCAAACTACTATATCAAACTGAAACCAACAGTCATATACCTCCCCAAACTGCTATATCAAACTTAAACCAACAGTCATATACCTCCCAAACTACTATATCTAACTGAAACCTACAGTCATATACCTCCCCAAACTACTATATCAAACATAAACCAACAGTCATATACCTCCCCAAACAACTATATCTAACTGAAACCAACAGTCATATACCTCCCCAAACTACTATATCAAACTGAAACCTACAGTCATATACCTCCCCAAACTACTATATCAAACTGAAACCAACAGTCATATACCTCCCAAACTACTATATCAAACATAAACCAACAGTCATATACCTCCCCAAACTACTATATCTAACTGAAACCAACAGTCATATACCTCCCCAAACTACTATATCAAACTGAAACCTACAGTCATATACCTCCCCAAACTACTATATCAAACTGAAACCAACGGTCATATACCTCCCAAACTACTATATCTAACTGAAACCTACAGTCATATACCTCCCCAAACTACTATATCAAACTTAAACCAACAGTCATATACCTCCCCAAACTACTATATTTAACTGAAACCTACAGTCATATACCTCCCCAAACTACTATATCTAACTGAAACCAACAGTCATATACCTCCCCATACTCCTATATCAAACTGAAACCAACGGTCATATACCTGCCCAAACTACAATATCAAACTGAAACCAATAGTCATATACCTCCCCAGACTACTATATCAAACTGAAACCAACAATCATATAACTCCCCAAACTACTATATCTAACTGAAACCTACAGTCATATACCTCCCCAAACTACTATATCTAACTGAAACCAACAGTCATATACCTCCCCAAACTACTATATCAACTGAAACCAACAGACATATACCTCCCCAAACTACTATATCTAACTGAAACCAACAGTCATATACATCCCCAAACTACTATATCTAACTGAAACCAACAGTCATATACCTCCCCAAACTACTATATCAAATTGAAACCAACAGTCATATACCTCCCCAAACAACTATAACAAACTAAAACCAACAGTCATATACCTCCCCAAACTACTATATCTAACTGAAACCTACAGTCATATACCTCCCCAAACTACTAAATCTAACTGAAACCAACAGTTATATACCTCCCCAAACTACTATGTCAAACTGAAACGAACAGTCATATACCTCCCCATACTCCTATATCAAACTGAAACCAACGGTCATATACCTCCCCAAACTACTATATCAAACTGAAACCAACAGTCATATACCTCCCCAAACTACTATATCAAACTGAAACCAACAGTCATATACCTCCACAAACTACTATATCCAACTGAAACCAACAGTCATATACCTCCCCAACTACTATATCTAACTGAAACCAACAGTCATATACCTCCCCAAACTACTATATCTAACTGAAACCAACAGTCATATACCTCCCCAAACTACTATATCTAACTGAAACCAAGAGTCATATACCTCCCCAAACTACTACATCTAACTGAAAGCAACTGTCATATACCTCCCCTAACTACTATATCAAACTGAAACCAACAGTCATATACCTCCCCAAACTACTATATCTAACTGAAACCAACAGTCATATACCTCCCCAAACTACTATATCAAACTGAAACCAACAGTCATATACCTCCCCAAACTACTATATCAAACTGAAACCTACAGTCATATACCTCCCCAAACTACTATATCAAACTGAAACCAACAGTCATATACCTCCCAAACTACTATATCTAACTGAAACCTACACTCATATACCTCCCCAAACTACTATAACTAACTGAAACCAACAGTCATATACCTCCCCAAACTGCTATATCAAACTTAAACCAACAGTCATATACCTCCCAAACTACTATATCAAACTTAAACCAACAGTCATATACCTCCCCAAACAACTATATCTAACTGAAACCAACAGTCATATACCTCCCCAAACTACTATATCAAACTGAAATCTACAGTCATATACCTCCCCAAACTGCTATATCAAACTGAAACCAACAGTCATATACCTCCCAAACTACTATATCAAACATAAACCAACAGTCATATACCTCCCCAAACTACTATATCTAACTGAAGCCAACAGTCATATACCTCCCCAAACTACTATATCAAACTGAAAACTACAGTCATATACCTCCCGAAACTACTATATCAAACTGAAACCAACAGTCATATACCTCCCAAACTACTATATCTAACTGAAACCTACAGTCATATACCTCCCCAAACTACTATATCAAACTGAAACCAGCGGTCATATACCTCCCCAAACTACTATATCAAACTGAAACCAACAGTCATATACCTCCCCAAACTACTATATCAAACTGAAACCAACAGTCATATACCTCCACAAACTACTATATGCAACTGAAACCAACAGTCATATACCTCCCCAACTACTATATCAAACTTAAACCAACAGTCATATACCTCCCAAACTACTATATCTAATTGAAACCAACGGTCATATACCTCCCCAGACTACTATATCAAACTGAAACCAACAATCATATAACTCCCCAAACTACTATATCTAACTGAAACCTACAGTCATATACCTCCCCAAACTACTATATCTAACTGAAACCAACAGTCATATACCTCCCCAAACTACTATATCAAACTTACACCAACAGTCATATACCTCCCCAAACTACTATATCAACTGAAACCAACAGACATATACCTCCCCAAACTACTATATTTAACTCAAACCAACAGTCATATACCTCCCCAAACTACTATATCTAACTGAAACCAACAGTCATATACCTCCCCAAACTACTATATCTAACTGAAACCAACAGTCATATACCTCCACAAACTACTATATCAACTGAAACCAACAGGCATATACCTCCCCAAACTACTATATCAAATTGAAACCAACAGTCATATACCTCCCCAAACAACTATATTTAACTCAAACCAACAGTCATATACCTCCCCAAACTACTATATCAAACTGAAACCTACAGTCATATACCTCCCCAAACTACTAAATCTAACTGAAACCAACAGTCATATACCTCCCCAAACTACTATGTCAAACTGAAACGAACAGTCATATACCTCCCCGAACTACTATATCTAACTGAAACCAACAGTCATATACCTCCCCAAACTACTATATCTAACTGAAACCAACAGTCATATACCTCCCCAAACTACTAAATCTAACTGAAACCTACAGTCATATACCTCCCCAAACTACTATATCAAACTTAAACCAACAGTCATATACCTCCCCAAACTACTATATCTAACTGAAACCAACAGTAATATACCTCCCCAAAATAATATATCTAACTGAAACCAACAGTCATACACCTCCCCAAACTAATATATCAAACTGAAACCTACAGTCATGTACCTCCCCAAACTACTATATCAAACTGAAACCAACAGTCATATACCTCCCAAACTACTATATCAAACATAAACCAACAGTCATATACCTCCCCAAACTACTATATCTAACTGAAACCAACAGTCATATACCTCCCCAAACTACTATATCAAACTGAAACCTACAGTCATATACCTCCCCAAACTACTATATCTAACTGAAACCTACAGTCATATACCTCCCCAAACTACTATATCAAACTTAAACCAACAGTCATATACCTCACCAAACTACTATATCTAACTGAAACATACAGTCATATACCTCCCCAAACTACTATATCTAACTGAAACCAACAGTCATACACCTCCCCAAACTACTATATCAAACTGAAACCTACAGTCATATACCTCCCCAAGCTACTATATCAAACTTAAACCAACAGTCATATACCTCCCAAACTACTATATCTAATTGAAACCAACGGTCATATACCTCCCCAAACTACTATCTCTAACTCAAACCAACAGTCATATACCTCCCCAAACTACTATATCAAACTGAAACCAACAGTCATATACCTCCCCAAACTACTATATCAAATTGAAACCAACAGTCATATACCTCCCCAAACTTCTATAACTAACTGAAACCTACAGTCATATACCTCCCCAAACTACTATATCAACTGAAACCAACAGTCATATACCTCCCCAAACTACTATATCAAACTGAAACCAACAGTCATATACCTCCCCAAACTACTATATCAAATTGAAACCAACAGTCATATACCTCCCCAAACTTCTATAACTAACTGAAACCTACAGTCATATACCTCCCCAAACTACTATACCTAACTGAAACCAACAGTCATATACCTCCCCAAACTATTATATCTAACTGAAACCTACAGTCATATACCTCCCCTAACTACTATATCAAATTGAAACCTACAGTCATATACCTCCCCAAACTACTATATCTAACTGAAACCAACAGTCATATACCTCCCCAAACTACTATATAAAACTGAAACCAACAGTCATATACCTCCCCAAACGACTATATCAAACTGAAACCAACAGTCATATACCTCCCAAACTACTATATCAAACTGAAACCAACAGTCATATACCTCCCCAAACTACTATATCAAACTGAAACCAACAAACATATACCTCCCCAAACTACTATATATAACTGAAATCAACAGTCATATACCTACCCAAACTACTATATCAACTGAATCCAACAGTCATATACCTCCCCAAACTACTATACATAACTGAAACCAACAGTCATATACCTCCCCAAACTCCTATATCAAACTGAAACCAACGGTCATATACCTGCCCAAACTACTATATCAAACTGAAACCAACAGACATATACCTCCCCAAACTACTATATCAAACTGAAACCAACAGTCATATACCTCCACAAACTACTATATCTAACTGAAACCAACAATCATATACCTCCCCAACTACTATATCTAACTGAAACCAACAGTCATATACCTCCCCAAACTACTATATCTAACTGAAACCAACAGTCATATACCTCCCCAGACTACTATATCTAATTGAAACCAACAATCATATACCTCCCCAAACTAATATATCTAACTGAAAGCAACTGTCATATACCTCCCCTAACTACTATATCAAACTGAAACCAACAGTCATATACCTCCCCAAACTACTATATCTAACTGAAACCAACAGTCATATACCTCCCCAAACTACTATATCAAACTGAAACCAACAGTCATATACCTCCCCAAACGACTATATCAAACTGAAACCAACAGTCATATACCTCCCAAACGACTATATCAAACTGAAACCAACAGTCATATACCTCCCCAAACTACTATATCAAACTGAAACCAACAAACATATACCTCCCCAAACTACTATATATAACTGAAATCAACAGTCATACACCTCCCCAAACTACTATATCAACTGAATCCAACAGTCATATACCTCCCCAAACTACTATATATAACTGAAACCAACAGTCATATACCTCCCCAAACTCCTATATCAAACTGAAACCAACGGTCATATACCTCCCCAAACTACTATATCAAACTGAAACCAACAGACATATACCTCCCCAAACTACTATATCAAACTGAAACCAACAGTCATATACCTCCACAAACTACTATATCTAACTGAAACCAACAATCATATACCTCCCCAACTACTATATCTAACTGAAACCAACAGTCATATACCTCCCCAAACTACTATATCTAACTGAAACCAACAGTCATATACCTCCCCAGACTACTATATCTAACTGAAACCAACAGTCATATACCTCCCCAAACTACTATATCTAACTGAAAGCAACTGTCATATACCTCCCCTAACTATTATATCAAACTGAAACCAACAGTCATATACCTCCCCAAACTACTATATCAAACTGAAACCTACAGTCATATACCTCCCCAAACTACTATATCAAACTGAAACCAACGGTCATATACCTCCCAAACTACTATATCTAACTGAAACCTACAGTCATATACCTCCCCAAACTACTATATCAAACTTAAACCAACAGTCATATACCTCCCCAAACTACTATATTTAACTGAAACCTACAGTCATATACCTCCCCAAACTACTATATCTAACTGAAACCAACAGTCATATACCTCCCCACACTCCTATATCAAACTGAAACCAACGGTCATATACCTCCCCAAACTACAATATCAAACTGAAACCAATAGTCATATACCTCCCCAGACTACTATATCAAACTGAAACCAACAATCATATAACTCCCCAAACTACTATATCTAACTGAAACCTACAGTCATATACCTCCCCAAACTACTATATCTAACTGAAACCAACAGTCATATACCTCCCCAAACTACTATATCAACTGAAACCAACAGACATATACCTCCCCAAACTACTATATCTAACTGAAACCAACAGTCATATACCTCCCCAAACTACTATATCTAACTAAAACCAACAGTCATATACCTCCCCAAACTACTATATCTAACTGAAACCAACAGTCATATACCTCCCCAAACTACTATATCTAACTAAAACCAACAGTCATATACCTCCCCAAACTACTATATCAATTGAAACCAACAGGCATATACCTCCCCAAACTACTATATCAAATTGAAACCAACAGTCATATACCTCCCCAAACAACTATAACAAACTAAAACCAACAGTCATATACCTCCCCAAACTACTATATCTAACTGAAACCTACAGTCATATACCTCCCCAAACTACTAAATCTAACTGAAACCAACAGTTATATACCTCCCCAAACTACTATGTCAAACTGAAACGAACAGTCATATACCTCCCCATACTCCTATATCAAACTGAAACCAACGGTCATATACCTCCCCAAACTACTATCTCAAACTGAAACCAACAGTCATATACCTCCCCAAACTACTATATCAAACTGAAACCAACAGTCATATACCTCCACAAACTACTATATCCAACTGAAACCAACAGTCATATACCTCCCCAACTACTATATCTAACTGAAACCAACAGTCATATACCTCCCCAAACTACTATATCTAACTGAAACCAACAGTCATATACCTCCCCAAACTACTATATCTAACTGAAACCAAGAGTCATATACCTCCCCAAACTACTACATCTAACTGAAAGCAACTGTCATATACCTCCCCTAACTACTATATCAAACTGAAACCAACAGTCATATACCTCCCCAAACTACTATATCAAACTGAAACCTACAGTCATATACCTCCCCAAACTACTATATCAAACTGAAGCCAACAGTCATATACCTCCCAAACTACTATATCTAAATGAAACCTACACTCATATACCTCCCCAAACTACTATAACTAACTGAAACCAACAGTCATATACCTCCCCAAACTGCTATATCAAACTTAAACCAACAGTCATATACCTCCCAAACTACTATATCAAACTTAAACCAACAGTCATATACCTCCCCAAACAACTATATCTAACTGAAACCAACAGTCATATACCTCCCCAAACTACTATATCAAACTGAAATCTACAGTCATATACCTCCCCAAACTACTATATCAAACTGAAACCAACAGTCATATACCTCCCAAACTACTATATCAAACATAAACCAACAGTCATATACCTCCCCAAACTACTATATCTAACTGAAACCAACAGTCATATACCTCCCCAAACTACTATATCAAACTGAAAACTACAGTCATATACCTCCCGAAACTACTATATCAAACTGAAACCAACAGTCATATACCTCCCAAACTACTATATCTAACTGAAACCTACAGTCATATACCTCCCCAAACTACTATATCAAACTGAAACCAGCGGTCATATACCTCCCCAAACTACTATATCAAACTGAAACCAACAGTCATATACCTCCCCAAACTACTATATCAAACTGAAACCAACAGTCATATACCTCCACAAACTACTATATGCAACTGAAACCAACAGTCATATACCTCCCCAACTACTATATCAAACTTAAACCAACAGTCATATACCTCCCAAACTACTATATCTAATTGAAACCAACGGTCATATACCTCCCCAGACTACTATATCAAACTGAAACCAACAATCATATAACTCCCCAAACTACTATATCTAACTGAAACCTACAGTCATATACCTCCCCAAACTACTATATCTAACTGAAACCAACAGTCATATACCTCCCCAAACTACTATATCAAACTTACACCAACAGTCATATACCTCCCCAAACTACTATATCAACTGAAACCAACAGACATATACCTCCTCAAACTACTATATTTAACTCAAACCAACAGTCATATACCTCCCCAAACTAATATATCTAACTGAAACCAACAGTCATATACCTCCCCAAACTACTATATCTAACTGAAACCAACAGTCATATACCTCCCCAAACTACTATATCAACTGAAACCAACAGGCATATACCTCCCCAAACTACTATATCAAATTGAAACCAACAGTCATATACCTCCCCAAACAACTATATTTAACTGAAACCAACAGTCATATACCTCCCCAAACTACTATGTCAAACTGAAACGAACAGTCATATACCTCCCCGAACTACTATATCTAACTGAAACCAACAGTCATATACCTCCCCAAACTACTATATCTAACTGAAACCAACAGTCATATACCTCCCCAAACTACTAAATCTAACTGAAACCTACAGTCATATACCTCCCCAAACTACTATATCAAACTTAAACCAACAGTCATATACCTCCCCAAACTACTATATCTAACTGAAACCAACAGTAATATACCTCCCCAAAATAATATATCTAACTGAAACCAACAGTCATACACCTCCCCAAACTAATATATCAAACTGAAACCTACAGTCATATACCTCCCCAAACTACTATATCAAACTGAAACCAACAGTCATATACCTCCCAAACTACTATATCAAACATAAACCAACAGTCATATACCTCCCCAAACTACTATATCTAACTGAAACCAACAGTCATATACCTCCCCAAACTACTATATCAAACTGAAACCTACAGTCATATACCTCCCCAAACTACTATATCTAACTGAAACCTACAGTCATATACCTCCCCAAACTACTATATCAAACTTAAACCAACAGTCATATACCTCACCAAACTACTATATCTAACTGAAACCTACAGTCATATACCTCCCCAAACTACTATATCTAACTGAAACCAACAGTCATACACCTCCCCAAACTACTATATCAAACTGAAACCTACAGTCATATACCTCCCCAAGCTACTATATCAAACTTAAACCAACAGTCATATACCTCCCAAACTACTATATCTAATTGAAACCAACGGTCATATACCTCCCCAAACTACTATCTCTAACTCAAACCAACAGTCATATACCTCCCCAAACTACTATATCAAACTGAAACCAACAGTCATATACCTCCCCAAACTACTATATCAAATTGAAACCAACAGTCATATACCTCCCCAAACTTCTATAACTAACTGAAACCTACAGTCATATACCTCCCCAAACTACTATATCAACTGAAACCAACAGTCATATACCTCCCCAAACTACTATATCAAATTGAAACCAACAGTCATATACCTCCCCAAACTTCTATAACTAACTGAAACCTACAGTCATATACCTCCCCAAACTACTATACCTAACTGAAACCAACAGTCATATACCTCCCCAAACTACTATATCTAACTGAAACCTACAGTCATATACCTCCCCTAACTACTATATCAAATTGAAACCTACAGTCATATACCTCCCCAAACTACTATATCTAACTGAAACCAACAGTCATATAGCTCCCCAAACTACTATATAAAACTGAAACCAACAGTCATATACCTCCCCAAACGACTATATCAAACTGAAACCAACAGTCATATACCTCCCAAACTACTATATCAAACTGAAACCAACAGTCATATACCTCCCCAAACTACTATATCAAACTGAAACCAACAAACATATACCTCCCCAAACTACTATATATAACTGAAATCAACAGTCATATACCTACCCAAACTACGATATCAACTGAATCCAACAGTCATATACCTCCCCAAACTACTATACATAACTGAAACCAACAGTCATATACCTCCCCAAACTCCTATATCAAACTGAAACCAACGGTCATATACCTGCCCAAACTACTATATCAAACTGAAACCAACAGACATATACCTCCCCAAACTACTATATCAAACTGAAACCAACAGTCATATACCTCCACAAACTACTATATCTAACTGAAACCAACAATCATATACCTCCCCAACTACTATATCTAACTGAAACCAACAGTCATATACCTCCCCAAACTACTATATCTAACTGAAACCAACAGTCATATACCTCCACAAACTACTATATGCAACTGAAACCAACAGTCATATACCTCCCCAACTACTATATCAAACTTAAACCAACAGTCATATACCTCCCAAACTACTATATCTAATTGAAACCAACGGTCATATACCTCCCCAGACTACTATATCAAACTGAAACCAACAATCATATAACTCCCCAAACTACTATATCTAACTGAAACCTACAGTCATATACCTCCCCAAACTACTATATCTAACTGAAACCAACAGTCATATACCTCCCCAAACTACTATATCAAACTTACACCAACAGTCATATACCTCCCCAAACTACTATATCAACTGAAACCAACAGACATATACCTCCTCAAACTACTATATTTAACTCAAACCAACAGTCATATACCTCCCCAAACTAATATATCTAACTGAAACCAACAGTCATATACCTCCCCAAACTACTATATCTAACTGAAACCAACAGTCATATACCTCCCCAAACTACTATATCAACTGAAACCAACAGGCATATACCTCCCCAAACTACTATATCAAATTGAAACCAACAGTCATATACCTCCCCAAACAACTATATTTAACTGAAACCAACAGTCATATACCTCCCCAAACTACTATGTCAAACTGAAACGAACAGTCATATACCTCCCCGAACTACTATATCTAACTGAAACCAACAGTCATATACCTCCCCAAACTACTATATCTAACTGAAACCAACAGTCATATACCTCCCCAAACTACTAAATCTAACTGAAACCTACAGTCATATACCTCCCCAAACTACTATATCAAACTTAAACCAACAGTCATATACCTCCCCAAACTACTATATCTAACTGAAACCAACAGTAATATACCTCCCCAAAATAATATATCTAACTGAAACCAACAGTCATACACCTCCCCAAACTAATATATCAAACTGAAACCTACAGTCATATACCTCCCCAAACTACTATATCAAACTGAAACCAACAGTCATATACCTCCCAAACTACTATATCAAACATAAACCAACAGTCATATACCTCCCCAAACTACTATATCTAACTGAAACCAACAGTCATATACCTCCCCAAACTACTATATCAAACTGAAACCTACAGTCATATACCTCCCCAAACTACTATATCTAACTGAAACCTACAGTCATATACCTCCCCAAACTACTATATCAAACTTAAACCAACAGTCATATACCTCACCAAACTACTATATCTAACTGAAACCTACAGTCATATACCTCCCCAAACTACTATATCTAACTGAAACCAACAGTCATACACCTCCCCAAACTACTATATCAAACTGAAACCTACAGTCATATACCTCCCCAAGCTACTATATCAAACTTAAACCAACAGTCATATACCTCCCAAACTACTATATCTAATTGAAACCAACGGTCATATACCTCCCCAAACTACTATCTCTAACTCAAACCAACAGTCATATACCTCCCCAAACTACTATATCAAACTGAAACCAACAGTCATATACCTCCCCAAACTACTATATCAAATTGAAACCAACAGTCATATACCTCCCCAAACTTCTATAACTAACTGAAACCTACAGTCATATACCTCCCCAAACTACTATATCAACTGAAACCAACAGTCATATACCTCCCCAAACTACTATATCAAATTGAAACCAACAGTCATATACCTCCCCAAACTTCTATAACTAACTGAAACCTACAGTCATATACCTCCCCAAACTACTATACCTAACTGAAACCAACAGTCATATACCTCCCCAAACTACTATATCTAACTGAAACCTACAGTCATATACCTCCCCTAACTACTATATCAAATTGAAACCTACAGTCATATACCTCCCCAAACTACTATATCTAACTGAAACCAACAGTCATATAGCTCCCCAAACTACTATATAAAACTGAAACCAACAGTCATATACCTCCCCAAACGACTATATCAAACTGAAACCAACAGTCATATACCTCCCAAACTACTATATCAAACTGAAACCAACAGTCATATACCTCCCCAAACTACTATATCAAACTGAAACCAACAAACATATACCTCCCCAAACTACTATATATAACTGAAATCAACAGTCATATACCTACCCAAACTACGATATCAACTGAATCCAACAGTCATATACCTCCCCAAACTACTATACATAACTGAAACCAACAGTCATATACCTCCCCAAACTCCTATATCAAACTGAAACCAACGGTCATATACCTGCCCAAACTACTATATCAAACTGAAACCAACAGACATATACCTCCCCAAACTACTATATCAAACTGAAACCAACAGTCATATACCTCCACAAACTACTATATCTAACTGAAACCAACAATCATATACCTCCCCAACTACTATATCTAACTGAAACCAACAGTCATATACCTCCCCAAACTACTATATCTAACTGAAACCAACAGTCATATACCTCCCCAGACTACTATATCTAATTGAAACCAACAATCATATACCTCCCCAAACTAATATATCTAACTGAAAGCAACTGTCATATACCTCCCCTAACTACTATATCAAACTGAAACCAACAGTCATATACCTCCCCAAACTACTATATCTAACTGAAACCAACAGTCATATACCTCCCCAAACTACTATATCAAACTGAAACCAACAGTCATATACCTCCCCAAACGACTATATCAAACTGAAACCAACAGTCATATACCTCCCAAACGACTATATCAAACTGAAACCAACAGTCATATACCTCCCCAAACTACTATATCAAACTGAAACCAACAAACATATACCTCCCCAAACTACTATATATAACTGAAATCAACAGTCATACACCTCCCCAAACTACTATATCAACTGAATCCAACAGTCATATACCTCCCCAAACTACTATATATAACTGAAACCAACAGTCATATACCTCCCCAAACTCCTATATCAAACTGAAACCAACGGTCATATACCTCCCCAAACTACTATATCAAACTGAAACCAACAGACATATACCTCCCCAAACTACTATATCAAACTGAAACCAACAGTCATATACCTCCACAAACTACTATATCTAACTGAAACCAACAATCATATACCTCCCCAACTACTATATCTAACTGAAACCAACAGTCATATACCTCCCCAAACTACTATATCTAACTGAAACCAACAGTCATATACCTCCCCAGACTACTATATCTAACTGAAACCAACAGTCATATACCTCCCCAAACTACTATATCTAACTGAAAGCAACTGTCATATACCTCCCCTAACTACTATATCAAACTGAAACCAACAGTCATATACCTCCCCAAACTACTATATCTAACTGAAACCAACAGTCATATACCTCCCCAAACTACTATATCAAACTGAAACCAACAGTCATATACCTCCCCAAACTACTATATCAAACTGAAACCTACAGTCATATACCTCCCAAACTACTATATCAAACTGAAACCAACAATCATATACCTCCCAAACTACTATATCTAACTGAATCCTACACTCATATACCTCCCCAAACTACTATATCTAACTGAAACCAACAGTCATATACCTCCCCAAACTGCTATATCAAACTTAAACCAACAGTCATATACCTCCCAAACTACTATATCTAACTGAAACCTACAGTCATATACCTCCCCAATCTACTATATCAAACTTAAACCAACAGTCATATACCTCCCCAAACAACTATATCTAACTGAAACCAACAGTCATATACCTCCCCAAACTACTATAACAAATTGAAAGCTACAGTCATATACCTCCCCAAACTATATATCTAACTGAAACCAACAGTCATATACCTCCCCAAACTACTATATCTAACTGAAACCAACAGTCATATACCTCCCCAAACTACTATATCTAACTGAAACCAACAGTCATATACCTCCCCAAACTACTATATCAACTGAAACCAACAGGCATATACCTCCCCAAACTACTATATCAAATTGAAACCAACAGTCATATACCTCCCCAAACAACTATAAAAAACTAAAACCAACAGTCATATACCTCCCCAAACTACTATATCTAACTGAAACCTACATTCATATACCTCCCCAAACTTCTAAATCTAACTGAAACCAACAGTCATATACCTCCCCAAACTTCTATGTCAAACTGAAACGAACAGTCATATACCACCCCAAACTACTATATCTAACTGAAACCAACAGTCATATACCTCCCCAAACTACTATATCTAACTGAAACCTACAGTCATATACCTCCCCAAACTACTATATCTCACTGAAACCTACAGTCATATACCTCCCCAAACTACTATATCTAACTGAAACCAACAGTCATATACTTCCCCAAACTACTATGTCAAACTGAAACGAACAGTCATATACCTCCCCAAACTACTATATCTAACTGAAACCAACAGTCATATACCTCCCCAAACTACTATATCTAACTGAAACCTACAGTCATATACCTCCCCAAACTACTATATCTAACTGAAACCTACAGTCATATACCTCCCCAAACTACTATACCTAACTGAAACCAACAGTCATATACCTCCCCAAACTACTATACCTAACTGAAACCAACAGTCATATACCTCCCCAAACTACTATATCTAACTGAAACCAACAGTCATATACCTCCTCAAACTACTATATCAAACTGAAACCTACAGTCATATACCTCCCCAAACTACTATATCAAACTGAAACCAACAGTCATATACCTGCCAAACTACTATATCAAACATAAACCAACAGTCATATACCTCCCCAAACTACTATATCTAACTGAAACCAACAGTCATATACCTCCCCAAACTACTATATCAAACTGAAACCTACAGTCATATCCCTCCCCAAACTACTATATCTAACTGAAACCTACAGTCATATACCTCCCCAAACTACTATATCGAACTTAAACCAACAGTCATATATCTTCCGAAACAACTATATCTAACTGAAACCAACAGTCATATACCTCCCCAAACTACTATATCAAACTGAAACCTACAGTAATATACCTCCCCAAACTACTATATCAAACTGAAACCAACAGTCATATACCTCCCAAACTACTATATCAAACATAAACCAACAGTCATATACCTCCCCAAACTACTATATCAAACTGAAACCAACAGTCATATACCTCCCCAACTACTATATCAAACTTAAACCAACAGTCATATACCTCCCAAACTACTATATCTAATTGAAACCAACGGTCATATACCTCCCCAGACTACTATATCAAATTGAAACCAACGGTCATATACCTCCCCAGACTACTATATCAAACTGAAACCAACAATCATATAACTCCCCAAACTACTATATCTAACTGAAACCTACAGTCATATACATCCCCAAACTACTATATCAAACTGAAACCAACAGTCATATACCTCCCCAAACTACTATATCAAACTTACACCAACAGTCATATACCTCCCCAAACTACTATATCAACTGAAACCAACAGACATACACCTCCCCAAACTACTATATCTAACTGAAACCAACAGTCATATACCTCCCCAAACTACTATATCTAACTGAAACCAACAGTCATATACTTCCCCAAACTACCATATCTAACTGAAACCAACAGTCATATACCTCCCCAAACTACTATATCAACTGAAACCAACAGGCATATATCTCCCCAAACTACTATATCAAATTGAAACCAACAGTCATATACCTCCCCAAACAACTATAACAAACTAAAACCAACAGTCATATACCTCCCCAAACTACTATATCTAACTGAAACCTACAGTCATATACCTCCCCAAACTACTAAATCTAACTGAAACCAACGGTCATATACCTCCCCAAACTACTATGTCAAACTGAAACGAACAGTCATATACCTCCCCAAACTACTATATCTAACAGAATCCAACAGTCATATACCTCCCCAAACTACTATATCTAACTGAAACCAACAGTCATATACCTCCCCAAACTACTATATCTAACTGAAACCTACAGTCATATACCTCCCCAAACTACTTTATCTAACTGAAACCAACAGTCATATACCTCCCCAAACTACTATATCTAACTGAAACCAACAGTAATATACCTCCCCAAAATACTATATCTAACTGAAACCAACAGTCATACACCTCCCCAAACTACTATATCAAACTGAAACCTACAGTCATATACCTCCCCAAACTACTATATCAAACTGAAACCAACAGTCATATACCTCCCAAACTACTATATCAAACATAAACCAACAGTGATATACCTCCCCAAACTACTATATCTAACTGAAACCAACAGTCATATACCTCCCCAAACTACTATATCAAACTGAAACCTACAGTCATATACCTCCCCAAACTACTATATCTAACTGAAACCTACAGTCATATACCTCCCCAAACTACTATATCAAACTTAACCCAACAGTCATATACCTCCCCAAACTACTATATCTAACTGAAACCTACAGTCATATACCTCCCCAAACTACTATATCTAACTGAAACCAACAGTCATACACCTCCCCAAACTACTATATCAAACTGAAACCTACAGTCATATACCTCCCCAAACTACTATATCAAACTGAAACCAACAGTCATATACCTCGCCAAAGTACTATATCAAACTGAAACCAACAGTCATATACCTCCCCAAACTACTATATCAAATTGAAACCAACAGTCATATACCTCCCCAAACTTCTATAACTAACTGAAACCTACAGTCATATACCTCCCCAAACTACTATATCTAACTGAAACCAACAGTCATATACCTCCCCAAACTACTATATCTAACTGAAACCTACAGTCATATACCTCCCCAAACTACTATATCAAATTGAAACCTACAGTCATATACCTCCCCAAACTACTATATCTAACTGAAACCAACAGTCATATACCTCCCCATACTAATATATCTAACTGAAACCTACAGTCATATACCTCCCCAAACTACTATATCTAACTGAAACCAACAGTCATATACCTCCCCAAACTACTATATAAAACTGAAACCAACAGTCATATACCTCCCCAAACGACTATATCAAACTGAAACCAACAGTCATATACCTCCCAAACTACTATATCAAACTGAAACCAACAGTCATATACCTCCCCAAACTACTATATCAAACTGAAACCAACAGACATATACCTCCCCAAACTACTATATATAACTGAAATCAACAGTCATATACCTCCCCAAACTACTATATCAACTGAATCCAACAGTCATATACCTCCCCAAACTACTATATATAACTGAAACCAACAGTCATATACCTCCCCAAACTCCTATATCAAACTGAAACCAACGGTCATATACCTCCCCAAACTACTATATCAAACTGAAACCAACAGACATATACCTCCCCAAACTACTATATCTAACTGAAACCAACAGTCATATACCTCCCCAAACTACTATATCTAACTGAAACCAACAGTCATATACCTCCCCAGACTACTATATCTAACTGAAACCAACAGTCATATACCTCCCCAAACTACTATATCTAACTGAAAGCAACTGTCATATACCTCCCCTAACTACTATATCAAACTGAAACCAACAGTCATATACCTCCCCAAACTACTATATCTAACTGAAACCAACAGTCATATACCTCCCCAAACTACTATATCAAACTGAAACCAACAGTCATATACCTCCCCAAACTACTATATCAAACTGAAACCAACAGTCATATACCTCCCAAACTACTATATCTAACTGAAAGCTACAGTCATATACCTCCCCAAACTACTATATCTAACTGAAACCTACAGTCATATACCTCCCCAAACTACTCTATCTAACTGAAACCAACAGTCATATACCTCCCCCAACTACTATATCTAACTGAAACCAACAGTCATATACCTACCCAAACTACTATATCTAACTGAAACCAACCATCATATACCTCCCCAAACTGCTATATCAACTGAAACCAACAGGCATATACCTCCCCAAACTACTATATCAAATTGAAACCAACAGTCATATACCACCCCAAACTACTATGTCAAACTGAAACGAACAGTCATATACCTCCCCAAACTACTATATCTAACTGAAACCAACAGTCATATACCTCCCCAAACTACTATATATAACTGAAACCAACAGTCATATACCTCCCCAAACTCCTATATCAAACTGAAACCAACGGTCATATACCTCCCCAAACTACTATATCAAACTGAAACCAACAGACATATACCTCCCCAAACTACTATATCAAACTGAAACCAACAATCATATCCCTCCCCAACTAATATATCTAACTGAAACCAACAGTCATATACCTCCCCAAACTACTATATCTAACTGAAACCAACAGTCATATACCTCCCCAGACTACTATATCTAACTGAAACCAACAGTCATATACCTCCCCAAACTACTATATCTAACTGAAAGCAACTGTCATATACCTCCCGTAACTACTATATCAAACTGAAACCAACAGTCATATACCTCCCCAAACTACTATATCTAACTGAAACCAACAGTCATATACCTCCCCAAACTACTATATCAAACTGAAACCAACAGTCATATACCTCCCCAAACTACTATATCAAACTGAAACCTACAGTCATATATCTCCCAAACTACTATATCAAACTGAAACCAACAGTCATATACCTCCCAAACTACTATATCTAACTGAAACCTACAGTCATATACCTCCCCAAACTGCTATATCTAACTGAAACCAACAGTCATATACCTCCCCAAACTACTATATCTAACTGAAACCTACAGTCATATACCTCCCCAAACTACTATATCTAACTGAAACCTACAGTCATATACCTCCCCAAACTACTATACCTAACTGAAACCAACAGTCATATACCTCCCCAAACTACTATATCTAACTGAAACCAACAGTCATATACCTCCCCAAACTACTATATCTAACTGAAACCTACAGTCATATACCTCCTCAAACTACTATATCAAACTGAAACCTACAGTCATATACCTCCCCAAACTACTATATCAAACTGAAACCAACAGTCATATACCTCCCAAACTACTATATCAAACATAAACCAACAGTCATATACCTCCCCAAACTACTATATCTAACTGAAACCAACAGTCATATACCTCCCCAAACTACTATATCAAACTGAAACCTACAGTCATATACCTCCCCAAACTACTATATCTAACTGAAACCTACAATCATATACCTCCCCAAACTACTATATCAAACTTAAACCAAGTCATATACCTCCCAAACTACTATATCTAATTGAAACCAACGGTCATATACCTCCCCGAACTACTATATCAAACTGAAACCAACAATCATATAACTCCCCAAACTACTATATCTAACTGAAACCAACAGTCATATACCTCCCCAAACTACTATATCTAACTGAAACCAACAGTCATATACCTCCCCAAACTACTATATCTAACTGAGACCAACAGTCATATACCTCCCCAAACTACTATATCAACTGAAACCAACAGACATATACCTCCCCAAACTACTATATCTAACTGAAACCAACAGTCATATACCTCCCCAAACTACTATATCTAACTGAAACCAACAGTTATATACCTCCCCAAACTACTATGTCTAACTGAAACCAACAGTCATATACCTCCCCAAACTACTATATCAACTGAAACCAACAGTCATATACCTCCCCAAACTACTATATCAAATTGAAACCAACAGTCATATACCTCCCCAAACTCCTATATCAAACTAAAACCAACAGTCATATACCTCCCCAAACTACTATATCTAACTGAAACCTACAGTCATATACCTCCACAAACTACTAAATCTAACTGAAACCAACAGTCATATACCTCCCCAAACTACTATGTCAAACTGAAACGAACAGTCATATACCTCCCCAAACTACTATATCTAACTGAAACCTACAGTCATATACCTCCCCAAACTACTATATCTAACTGAAACCAACAGTCATATACCTCCCTAAACTACTATGTCAAACTGAAACGAACACTCATATACCACCCCAAACTACTATATCTAACTGAAACCTACAGTCATATACCTCCCCAAACTACTATATCTAACTGAAACCAACAGTCATATACCTCCCCAAACTACTATATAAAACTGAAACCAACAGTCATATACCTCCCCAAACGACTATATCAAACTGAAACCAACAGTCATATACCTCCCCAAACTACTCTATCTAACTGAAACCTACAGTCATATACCTCCCCAAACTACTCTATCTAACTGAAACCAACAGTCATATACCTCCCCAAACTACTATATCTAACTGAAACCAACAGTCATATACCTCCCCAAACTACTATATCTAACTGAAACCAACAGTCATATACCTCCCCAAACTACTATATCAACTGAAACCAACAGGCATATACCTCCCCAAACTACTATATCAAATTGAAACCAACAGTCATATACCTCCCCAAACAACTATAACAAACTAAAACCAACAGTCATATACCTCCCCAAACTACTATATCTAACTGAAACCTACAGTCATATACCTCCCCAAACTACTAAATCTAACTGAAACGAACAGTCATATACCACCCCAAACTACTATATCTAACTGAAACCAACAGTCATACACCTCCCCAAACTACTATATCTAACTGAAACCAACAGTCATATACCTCCCCAAACTACTATATCTAACTGAAACCTACAGTCATATACCTCCCCAAACTACTATATCTAACTGAAACCTACAGTCATATACCTCCCCAAACTACTATACCTAACTGAAACCAACAGTCATATACCTCCCCAAACTACTATATCTAACTGAAACCAACAGTCATATACCTCCCCAAACTACTATATCTAACTGAAACCAACAGTCATATACCTCCTCAAACTACTATATCAAACTGAAACCTACAGTCATATACCTCCCCAAACTACTATATCAAACTGAAACCAACAGTCATATACCTCCCAAACTACTATATCAAACTGAAACCTACAGTCATATGCCTCCCCAAACTACTATATCTAACTGAAACCTACAATCATATACCTCCCCAAACTACTATATCAAACTTAAACCAACAGTCATATACCTCCCAAACTACTATATCTAATTGAAACCAACGGTCATATACCTCCCCGAACTACTATATCAAACTGAAACCAACAATCATATAACTCCCCAAACTACTATATCTAACTGAAACCAACAGTCATATACCTCCCCAAACTACTATATCTAACTGAAACCAACAGTCATATACCTCCCCAAACTACTATATCTAACTGAAACCAACAGTCATATACCTCCCCAAACTACTATATCAAACTTAAACCAACAGTCATATACCTCCCCAAACTACTATATCAACTGAAACCAACAGACATATACCTCCCCAAACTACTATATCTGACTGAAACCAACAGTCATATACCTCCCCAAACTACTATATCTAACTGAAACCAACAGTCATATACCTCCCCAAACTACTATATCAAACTTAAACCAACAGTCATATACCTCCCCAAACGACTATATCAAACTGAAACCAACAGTCATATACCACCCAAACTACTATATCAAACTGAAACCAACAGTCATATACCTCCCCAAACTACTATATCAAACTGAAACCAACAGACATATACCTCCCCAAACTACTATATATAACTGAAATCAACAGTCTTATACCTCCCCAAACTACTATATCAACTGAATCCAACAGTCATATACCTCCCCAAACTACTATATATAACTGAAACCAACAGTCATATACCTCCCCAAACTCCTATATCAAACTGAAACCAACGGTCATATACCTCCCCAAACTACTATATCAAACTGAAACCAACAGACATATACCTCCCCAAACTACTATATCAAACTGAAACCAACAGTCATATACCTCCACAAACTACTATATCTAACTGAAACCAACAATCATATACCTCCCCAACTAATATTTCTAACTGAAACCAACAGTCATATACCTCCCAAAACTACTATATCTAACTGAAACCAACAGTCATATACCTCCCCAGACTACTATATCTAACTGAAACCAACAGTCATACACCTCCCCAAACTACTATATCAAACTGAAACCTACAGTCATATACCTCCCCAAACTACTATATCAAACTTAAACCAACAGTCATATACCTCCCCAAACTACTATATCTAATTGAAACCAACGGTCATATACCTCTCCAAACTACTATCTCTAACTGAAACCAACAATCATATACCTCCCCAAACTACTATATCAAACTGAAACCAACAGTCATATACCTCGCCAAAGTACTATATCAAACTGAAACCAACAGTCATATACCTCCCCAAACTACTATATCAAATTGAAACCAACAGTCATATACCTCCCCAAACTTCTATAACTAACTGAAACCTACAGTCATATACCTCCCCAAACTACTATATCTAACTGAAACCAACAGTCATATACCTCCCCAAACTACTATATCTAACTGAAACCTACAGTCATATACCTCCCCAAACTACTATATCAAATTGAAACCTACAGTCATATACCTCCCCAAACTACTATATCTAACTGAAACCAACAGTCATATACCTCCCCATACTAATATATCTAACTGAAACCTACAGTCATATACCTCCCCAAACTACTATATCTAACTGAAACCAACAGTCATATACCTCCCCAAACTACTATATAAAACTGAAACCAACAGTCATATACCTCCCCAAACGACTATATCAAACTGAAACCAACAGTCATATACCTCCCAAACTACTATATCAAACTGAAACCAACAGTCATATACCTCCCCAAACTACTATATCAAACTGAAACCAACAGACATATACCTCCCCAAACTACTATATATAACTGAAATCAACAGTCATATACCTCCCCAAACTACTATATCAACTGAATCCAACAGTCATATACCTCCCCAAACTACTATATATAACTGAAACCAACGGTCATATACCTCCCCAAACTACTATATCAAACTGAAACCAACAGTCATATACCTCCCCAGACTACTATATCTAACTGAAACCAACAGTCATATACCTCCCCTAACTACTATATCAAACTGAAACCAACAGTCATATACCTCCCCAAACTACTATATCTAACTGAAACTAACAGTCATATACCTCCCCAAACTACTATATCTAACTGAAACCAACAGTCATATACCTCCCCAAACTACTATATCAAACTGAAACCAACAGTCATATACCTCCCAAACTACTATATCTAACTGAAAGCTACAGTCATATACCTCCCCAAACTACTATATCTAACTGAAACCTACAGTCATATACCTCCCCAAACTACTCTATCTAACTGAAACCAACAGTCATATACCTCCCCCAACTACTATATCTAACTGAAACCAACAGTCATATACCTACCCAAACTACTATATCTAACTGAAACCAACAGTCATATACCTCCCCAAACTGCTATATCAACTGAAACCAACAGGCATATACCTCCCCAAACTACTATATCAAATTGAAACCAACAGTCATATACCACCCCAAACTACTATGTCAAACTGAAACGAACAGTCATATACCTCCCCAAACTACTATATCTAACTGAAACCAACAGTCATATACCTCCCCAAACTACTATATATAACTGAAACCAACAGTCATATACCTCCCCAAACTCCTATATCAAACTGAAACCAACGGTCATATACCTCCCCAAACTACAATATCAAACTGAAACCAACAGACATATACCTCCCCAAACTACTATATCAAACTGAAACCAACAATCATATCCCTCCCCAACTAATATATCTAACTGAAACCAACAGTCATATACCTCCCCAAACTACTATATCTAACTGAAACCAACAGTCATATACCTCCCCAGACTACTATATCTAACTGAAACCAACAGTCATATACCTCCCCAAACTACTATATCGAACTGAAAGCAACTGTCATATACCTCCCGTAACTACTATATCAAACTGAAACCAACAGTCATATACCTCCCCAAACTACTATATCTAACTGAAACCAACAGTCATATACCTCCCCAAACTACTATATCAAACTGAAACCAACAGTCATATACCTCCCCAAACTACTATATCAAACTGAAACCTACAGTCATATATCTCCCAAACTACTATATCAAACTGAAACCAACAGTCATATACCTCCCAAACTACTATATCTAACTGAAACCTACAGTCATATACCTCCCCAAACTACTATATCTAACTGAAACCTACAGTCATATACTTCCCCAAACTACTCTATCTAACTGAAACCAACAGTCATATACCTACCCAAACTACTATATCTAACTGAAACCAACAGTCATATACCTCCCCAAACTACTATATCTAACTGAAACCAACAGTCATATACCTCCCCAAACTACTATATCAACTGAAACCAACAGGCATATACCTCCCCAAACTACTATATCAAATTGAAACCAACAGTCATATACCTCCCCAAACAACTATAACAAACTAAAACCAACAGTCATATACCTCCCCAAACTACTATATCTAACTGAAACCTACAGTCATATACCTCCCCAAACTACTAAATCTAACTGAAACCAACAGTCATATACCTCCCCAAACCACTATGTCAAACTGAAACGAACAGTCATATACCACCCCAAACTACTATATCTAACTGAAACCAACAGTCATATACCTCCCCAAACTGCTATATCTAACTGAAACCAACAGTCATATACCTCCCCAAACAACTATATCTAACTGAAACCTACAGTCATATACCTCCCCAAACTACTATATCTAACTGAAACCTACAGTCATATACCTCCCCAAACTACTATACCTAACTGAAACCAACAGTCATATACCTCTCCAAACTACTATATCTAACTGAAACCAACAGTCATATACCTCCCCAAACTACTATATCTAACTGAAACCTACAGTCATATACCTCCTCAAACTACTATATCAAACTGAAACCTACAGTCATATACCTCCCCAAACTACTATATCAAACTGAAACCAACAGTCATATACCTCCCAAACTACTATATCAAACATAAACCAACAGTCATATACCTCCCCAAACTACTATATCTAACTGAAACCAACAGTCATATACCTCCCCAAACTACTATATCAAACTGAAACCTACAGTCATATACCTCCCCAAACTACTATATCTAACTGAAACCTACAATCATATACCTCCCCAAACTACTATATCAAACTTAAACCAACAGTCATATACCTCCCAAACTACTATATCTAATTGAAACCAACGGTCATATACCTCCCCGAACTACTATATCAAACTGAAACCAACAATCATATAACTCCCCAAACTACTATATCTAACTGAAACCAACAGTCATATACCTCCCCAAACTACTATATCTAACTGAAACCAACAGTCATATACCTCCCCAAACTACTATATCTAACTGAAACCAACAGTCATATACCTCCCCAAACTACTATATCTAACTGAAACCAACAGTCATATACCTCCCCAAACTACTATATCTAACTGAAACCAACAGTCATATACCTCCCCAAACTACTATATCTAACTGAAACCAACAGTTATATACCTCCCCAAACTACTATGTCTAACTGAAACCTACAGTCATATACCTCCCCAAACTACTAAATCTAACTGAAACCAACAGTCATATACCTCCCCAAACTACTATGTCAAACTGAAACGAACAGTCATATACCTCCCCAAACTACTATATCTAACTGAAACCTACAGTCATATACCTCCCCAACTACTATATCTAACTGAAACCAACAGTCATATACCTCCCTAAACTACTATGTCAAACTGAAACGAACAGTCATATACCTCCCCAAACTACTATATCTAACTGAAACCTACAGTCATATACCTCCCCAAACTACTATATCTAACTGAAACCAACAGTCATATACCTCCCCAAACTACTATATAAAACTGAAACCAACAGTCATATACCTCCCCAAACGACTATATCAAACTGAAACCAACAGTCATATACCTCCCCAAACTACTCTATCTAACTGAAACCTACAGTCATATACCTCCCCAAACTACTCTATCTAACTGAAACCAACAGTCATATACCTCCCCAAACTACTATATCTAACTGAAACCAACAGTCATATACCTCCCCAAACTACTATATCTAAGTGAAACCAACAGTCATATACCTCCCCAAACTACTATATCAACTGAAACCAACAGGCATATACCTCCCCAAACTACTATATCAAATTGAAACCAACAGTCATATACCTCCCCAAACAACTATAACAAACTAAAACCAACAGTCATATACCTCCCCAAACTACTATATCTAACTGAAACCTACAGTCATATACCTCCCCAAACTACTAAATCTAACTGAAACGAACAGTCATATACCTCCCCAAACTACTATATCTAACTGAAACCAACAGTCATATACCTCCCCAAACTACTATATCTAACTGAAACCTACAGTCATATACCTCCCCAAACTACTATATCTAACTGAAACCTACAGTCATATACCTCCCCAAACTACTATACCTAACTGAAACCAACAGTCATATACCTCCCCAAACTACTATATCTAACTGAAACCAACAGTCATATACCTCCCCAAACTACTATATCTAACTGAAACCAACAGTCATATACCTCCTCAAACTACTATATCAAACTGAAACCTACAGTCATATACCTCCCCAAACTACTATATCAAACTGAAACCAACAGTCATATACCTCCCAAACTACTATATCAAACATAAACCAACAGTCATATACCTCCCCAAACTACTATATCTAACTGAAACCAACAGTCATATACCTCCCCAAACTACTATATCAAACTGAAACCTACAGTCATATACCTCCCCAAACTACTATATCTAACTGAAACCTACAATCATATACCTCCCCAAACTACTATATCAAACTTAAACCAACAGTCATATACCTCCCAAACTACTATATCTAATTGAAACCAACGGTCATATACCTCCCCGAACTACTATATCAAACTGAAACCAACAATCATATAACTCCCCAAACTACTATATCTAACTGAAACCAACAGTCATATACCTCCCAAAACTACTATATCTAACTGAAACCAACAGTCATATACCTCCCCAAACTACTATATCTAACTGAAACCAACAGTCATATACCTCCCCAAACTACTATATCAAACTTAAACCAACAGTCATATACCTCCCCAAACTACTATATCAACTGAAACCAACAGACATATACCTCCCCAAACTACTATATCTAACTGAAACCAACAGTCATATACCTACCCAAACTACTATATCTAACTGAAACCAACAGTCATATACCTCCCCAAACTACTATATAAAACTGAAACCAACAGTCATATACCTCCCCAAACGACTATATCAAACTGAAACCAACAGTCATATACCTCCCAAACTACTATATCAAACTGAAACCAACAGTCATATACCTCCCCAAACTACTATATCAAACTGAAACCAACAGACATATACCTCCCCAAACTACTATATATAACTGAAATCAACAGTCATATACCTCCCCAAACTACTATATCAACTGAATCCAACAGTCATATACCTCCCCAAACTACTATATATAACTGAAACCAACAGTCATATACCTCCCCAAACTCCTATATCAAACTGAAACCAACGGTCATATACCTCCCCAAACTACTATATCAAACTGAAACCAACAGACATATACCTCCCCAAACTACTATATCAAACTGAAACCAACAGACATATACCTCCACAAACTACTATATCTAACTGAAACCAACAATCATATACCTCCCCAACTAATATTTCTAACTGAAACCAACAGTCATATACCTCCCAAAACTACTATATCTTACTGAAACCAACAGTCATATACCTCCCCAGACTACTATATCTAACTGAAACCAACAGTCATATACCTCCCCAAACTACTATATCTAACTGAAAGCAACTGTCATATACCTCCCCTAACTACTATATCAAACTGAAACCAACAGTCATATACCTCCCCAAACTACTATATCTAACTGAAACCAACAGTCATATACCTCCCCAAACTACTATATCAAACTGAAACCAACAGTCATATACCTCCCCAAACTACTATATCAAACTGAAACCAACAGTCATATACCTCCCAAACTACTATATCTAACTGAAAGCTACAGTCATATACCACCCCAAACTACTATATCAAACTTAAACCAACAGTCATATACCTCCCAAACTACTATATCTAATTGAAACCAACGGTCATATACCTCCCCGAACTACTATATCAAACTGAAACCAACAATCATATAACTCCCCAAACTACTATATCTAACTGAAACCAACAGTCATATACCTCCCCAAACTACTATATCTAACTGAAACCAACAGTCATATACCTCCCCAAACTGCTATATCTAACTGAAACCAACAGTCATATACCTCCCCAAACTACTATATCAAACTTAAACCAACAGTCATATACCTCCCCAAACTACTATATCAACTGAAACCAACAGACATATACCTCCCCAAACTACTATATCTAACTGAAACCAACAGTCATCTACCTCCCCAAACTACTATATCTAACTGAAACCAACAGTCATATACCTCCCCAAACTACTATATAAAACTGAAACCAACAGTCATATACCTCCCCAAACGACTATATCAAACTGAAACCAACAGTCATATACCTCCCAAACTACTATATCAAACTGAAACCAACAGTCATATACCTCCCCAAACTACTATATCAAACTGAAACCAACAGACATATACCTCCCCAAACTAATATATATAACTGAAATCAACAGTCATATACCTCCCCAAACTACTATATCAACTGAATCCAACAGTCATATACCTCCCCAAACTACTATATATAACTGAAACCAACAGTCATATACCTCCCCAAACTCCTATATCAAACTGAAACCAACGGTCATATACCTCCCCAAACTACTATATCAAACTGAAACCAACAGACATATACCTCCCCAAACTACTATATCAAACTGAAACCAACAGTCATATACCTCCACAAACTACTATATCTAACTGAAACCAACAATCATATACCTCCCCAACTAATATTTCTAACTGAAACCAACAGTTCTATACCTCCCCAAACTACTATATCTAACTGAAACCAACAGTCATATACCTCCCCAGACTACTATATCTAACTGAAACCAACAGTCATATACCTCCCCAAACTACTATATCTAACTGAAAGCAACTGTCATATACCTCCCCTAACTACTATATCAAACTGAAACCAACAGTCATATACCTCCCCAAACTACTATATCTAACTGAAACCAACAGTCATATACCTCCCCAAACTACTATATCAAACTGAAACCAACAGTCATATACCTCCCCAAACTACTATATCAAACTGAAACCAACAGTCATATACCTCCCAAACTACTATATCTAACTGAAAGCTACAGTCATACCTCCCCAAACTACTATATCTAACTGAAACCTACAGTCATATACCTCCCCAAACTACTCTATCTAACTGAAACCAACAGTCATATACCTCCCCCAACTACTATATCTAACTGAAACCAACAGTCATATACCTCCCCAAACTACTATATTTAACTGAAACCAACAGTCATATACCTCCCCAAACTGCTATATCAACTGAAACCAACAGGCATATACCTCCCCAAACTACTATATCAAATTGAAACCAACAGTCATATACCACCCCAAACTACTATGTCAAACTGAAACGAACAGTCATATACCTCCCCAAACTACTATATCTAACTGAAACCAACAGTCATATACCTCCCTAAACTACTATATATAACAGAAAACAACAGTCATATACCTCCCCAAACTCCTATATCAAACTGAAACCAACGGTCATATACCTCCCCAAACTACTATATCAAACTGAAACCAAAGACATATACCTCCCCAAACTACTATATCAAACTGAAACCAACAATCATATCCCTCCCCAACTAATATATCTAACTGAAACCAACAGTCATATACCTCCCCAAACTACTATATCTAACTGAAACCAACAGTCATATACCTCCCCAGACTACTATATCTAACTGAAACCAACAGTCATATACCTCCCCAAACTACTATATCTAACTGAAAGCAAATGTCATATACCTCCCGTAACTACTATATCAAACTGAAACCAACAGTCATATACCTCCCCAAACTACTATATCTAACTGAAACCAACAGTCATATACCTCCCCAAACTACTATATCAAACTGAAACCAACAGTCATATACCTCCCCAAACTACTATATCAAACTGAAACCTACAGTCATATATCTCCCAAACTACTATATCAAACTGAAACCAACAGTCATATACCTCCCAAACTACTATATCTAACTGAAACCTACAGTCATATACCTCCCCAAACTACTATATCTAACTGAAACCTACAGTCATATACCTCCCCAAACTACTCTATCTAACTGAAACCAACAGTCATATACCTCCCCAAACTACTATATCTAACTGAAACCAACAGTCATATACCTCCCCAAACTACTATATCTAACTGAAACCAACAGTCATATACCTCCCCAAACTACTATATCAACTGAAACCAACAGTCATATACCTCCCCAAACTACTATATCTAACTGAAACCAACAGTCATATACCTCCCCAAACTACTATATCTAACTGAAACCAACAGTCATATACCTCCCCAAACTACTATATCAACTGAAACCAACAGGCATATACCTCCCCAAACTACTATATCAAATTGAAACCAACAGTCATATACCTCCCCAAACAACTATAACAAACTAAAACCAACAGTCATATACCTCCCCAAACTACTATATCTAACTGAAACCTACAGTCATATACCTCCCCAAACTACTAAATCTAACTGAAACGAACAGTCATATACCACCCCAAACTACTATATCTAACTGAAACCAACAGTCATATACCTCCCCAAACTACTATATCTAACTGAAACCAACAGTCATATACCTCCCCAAACTACTATATCTAACTGAAACCTACAGTCATATACCTCCCCAAACTACTATATCTAACTGAAACCTACAATCATATACCTCCCCAAACTACTATATCAAACTGAAACCTACAGTCATATACCTCCCCAAACTACTATATCTAACTGAAACCTACAATCATATACCTCCCCAAACTACTATATCAAACTTAAACCAACAGTCATATACCTCCCAAACTACTATATCTAATTGAAACCAACGGTCATATACCTCCCCGAACTACTATATCAAACTGAAACCAACAATCATATAACTCCCCAAACTACTATATCTAACTGAAACCAACAGTCATATACCTCCCCAAACTACTATATCTAACTGAAACCAACAGTCATATACCTCCCAAAACTACTATATCTAACTGAAACCAACAGTCATATACCTCCCCAAACTACTATATCAAACTTAAACCAACAGTCATATACCTCCCCAAACTACTATATCAACTGAAACCAACAGACATATACCTCCCCAAACTACTATATCAACTGAATCCAACAGTCATATACCTCCCCAAACTACTATATATAACTGAAACCAACAGTCATATACCTCCCCAAACTCCTATATCAAACTGAAACCAACGGTCATATACCTCCCCAAACTACTATATCAAACTGAAACCAACAGACATATACCTCCCCAAACTACTATATCAAACTGAAACCAACAGTCATATACCTCCACAAACTACTATATCTAACTGAAACCAACAATCATATACCTCCCCAACTAATATTTCTAACTGAAACCAACAGTCATATACCTCCCAAAACTACTATATCTAACTGAAACCAACAGTCATATACCTCCCCAGACTACTATATCTAACTGAAACCAACAGTCATATACCTCCCCAAACTACTATATCTAACTGAAAGCAACTGTCATATACCTCCCCTAACTACTATATCAAACTGAAACCAACAGTCATATACCTCCCCAAACTACTATATCTAACTGAAACCAACAGTCATATACCTCCCCAAACTACTATATCAAACTGAAACCAACAGTCATATACCTCCCCAAACTACTATATCAAACTGAAACCAACAGTCATATACCTCCCAAACTACTATATCAAACTGAAACCTACAGTCATATATCTCCCAAACTACTATATCAAACTGAAACCAACAGTCATATACCTCCCAAACTACTATATCTAACTGAAACCTACAGTCATATACCTCCCCAAACTACTATATCTAACTGAAACCTACAGTCATATACTTCCCCAAACTACTCTATCTAACTGAAACCAACAGTCATATACCTACCCAAACTACTATATCTAACTGAAACCAACAGTCATATACCTCCCCAAACTACTATATCTAACTGAAACCAACAGTCATATACCTCCCCAAACTACTATATCAACTGAAACCAACAGGCATATACCTCCCCAAACTACTATATCAAATTGAAACCAACAGTCATATACCTCCCCAAACAACTATAACAAACTAAAACCAACAGTCATATACCTCCCCAAACTACTATATCTAACTGAAACCTACAGTCATATACCTCCCCAAACTACTAAATCTAACTGAAACCAACAGTCATATACCTCCCCAAACCACTATGTCAAACTGAAACGAACAGTCATATACCACCCCAAACTACTATATCTAACTGAAACCAACAGTCATATACCTCCCCAAACTACTATACCTAACTGAAACCAACAGTCATATACCTCCCCAAACTACTATATCTAACTGAAACCAACAGTCATATACCTCCCCAAACTACTATATCTAACTGAAACCTACAGTCATATACCTCCTCAAACTACTATATCAAACTGAAACCTACAGTCATATACCTCCCCAAACTACTATATCAAACTGAAACCAACCGTCATATACCTCCCAAACTACTATATCAAACATAAACCAACAGTCATATACCTCCCCAAACTACTATATCTAACTGAAACCAACAGTCATATACCTCCCCAAACTTCTATATCAAACTGAAACCTACAGTCATATACCTCCCCAAACTACTATATCTAACTGAAACCTACAATCATATACCTCCCCAAACTACTATATCAAACTTAAACCAACAGTCATATACCTCCCAAACTACTATATCTAATTGAAACCAACGGTCATATACCTCCCCGAACTACTATATCAAACTGAAACCAACAATCATATAACTCCCCAAACTACTATATCTAACTGAAACCAACAGTCATATACCTCCCCAAACTACTATATCTAACTGAAACCAACAGTCATATACCTCCCCAAACTACTATATCTAACTGAAACCAACAGTCATATACCTCCCCAAACTACTATATCAACTGAAACCAACAGACATATACCTCCCCAAACTACTATATCTAACTGAAACCAACAGTCATATACCTCCCCAAACTACTATATCTAACTGAAACCAACAGTTATATACCTCCCCAAACTACTATGTCTAACTGAAACCAACAGTCATATACCTCCCCAAACTACTATATCAACTGAAACCAACAGTCATATACCTCCCCAAACTACTATATCAAATTGAAACCAACAGTCATATACCTCCCCAAACTACTATATCTAACTGAAACCTACAATCATATACCTCCCCAAACTCCTATATCAAACTAAAACCAACAGTCATATACCTCCCCAAACTACTATATCTAACTGAAACCTACAGTCATATACCTCCCCAAACTACTAAATCTAACTGAAACCAACAGTCATATACCTCCCCAAACTACTATGTCAAACTGAAACGAACAGTCATATACCTCCCCAAACTACTATATCTAACTGAAACCTACAGTCATATACCTCCCCAAACTACTATATCTAACTGAAACCAACAGTCATATACCTCCCTAAACTACTATGTCAAACTGAAACGAACAGTCATATACCTCCCCAAACTACTATATCTAACTGAAACCTACAGTCATATACCTCCCCAAACTACTATATCTAACTGAAACCAACAGTCATATACCTCCCCAAACTACTATATAAAACTGAAACCAACAGTCATATACCTCCCCAAACGACTATATAAAACTGAAACCAACAGTCATATACCTCCCCAAACTACTCTATCTAACTGAAACCTACAGTCATATACCTCCCCAAACTACTCTATCTAACTGAAACCAACAGTCATATACCTCCCCAAACTACTATATCTAACTGAAACCAACAGTCATATACCTCCCCAAACTACTATATCTAAGTGAAACCAACAGTCATATACCTCCCCAAACTACTATATCAACTGAAACCAACAGGCATATACCTCCCCAAACTACTATATCAAATTGAAACCAACAGTCATATACCTCCCCAAACAACTATAACAAACTAAAACCAACAGTCATATACCTCCCCAAACTACTATATCTAACTGAAACCTACAGTCATATACCTCCCCAAACTACTAAATCTAACTGAAACGAACAGTCATATACCACCCCAAACTACTATATCTAACTGAAACCAACAGTCATATACCTCCCCAAACTACTATATCTAACTGAAACCAACAGTCATATACCTCCCCAAACTACTATATCTAACTGAAACCTACAGTCATATACCTCCCCAAACTACTATATCTAACTGAAACCTACAGTCATATACCTCCCCAAACTACTATACCTAACTGAAACCAACAGTCATATACCTCCCCAAACTACTATATCTAACTGAAACCAACAGTCATATACCTCCCCAAACTACTATATCTAACTGAAACCAACAGTCATATACCTCCTCAAACTACTATATCAAACTGAAACCTACAGTCATATACCTCCCCAAACTACTATATCAAACTGAAACCAACAGTCATATACCTCCCAAACTACTATATCAAACATAAACCAACAGTCATATACCTCCCCAAACTACTATATCTAACTGAAACCAACAGTCATATACCTCCCCAAACTACTATATCAAACTGAAACCTACAGTCATATACCTCCCCAAACTACTATATCTAACTGAAACCTACAATCATATACCTCCCCAAACTACTATATCAAACTTAAACCAACAGTCATATACCTCCCAAACTACTATATCTAATTGAAACCAACGGTCATATACCTCCCCGAACTACTATATCAAACTGAAACCAACAATCATATAACTCCCCAAACTACTATATCTAACTGAAACCAACAGTCATATACCTCCCCAAACTACTATATCTAACTGAAACCAACAGTCATATACCTCCCCAAACTACTATATCTAACTGAAACCAACAGTCATATACCTCCCCAAACTACTATATCAAACTTAAACCAACAGTCATATACCTCCCCAAACTACTATATCAACTGAAACCAACAGACATATACCTCCCCAAACTACTATATCTAACTGAAACCAACAGTCATATACCTCCCCAAACTACTATATCTAACTGAAACCAACAGTCATATACCTCCCCAAACTACTATATAAAACTGAAACCAACAGTCATATACCTCCCCAAACGACTATATCAAACTGAAACCAACAGTCATATACCTCCCAAACTACTATATCAAACTGAAACCAACAGTCATATACCTCCCCAAACTACTATATCAAACTGAAACCAACAGACATATACCTCCCCAAACTACTATATATAACTGAAATCAACAGTCATATACCTCCCCAAACTACTATATCAACTGAATCCAACAGTCATATACCTCCCCAAACTACTATATATAACTGAAACCAACAGTCATATACCTCCCCAAACTCCTATATCAAACTGAAACCAACGGTCATATACCTCCCCAAACTACTATATCAAACTGAAACCAACAGACATATACCTCCCCAAACTACTATATCAAACTGAAACCAACAGTCATATACCTCCACAAACTACTATATCTAACTGAAACCAACAATCATATACCTCCCCAACTAATATTTCTAACTGAAACCAACAGTCATATACCTCCCAAAACTACTATATCTAACTGAAACCAACAGTCATATACCTCCCCAGACTACTATATCTAACTGAAACCAACAGTCATATACCTCCCCAAACTACTATATCTAACTGAAAGCAACTGTCATATACCTCCCCTAACTACTATATCAAACTGAAACCAACAGTCATATACCTCCCCAAACTACTATATCTAACTGAAACCAACAGTCATATACCTCCCCAAACTACTATATCAAACTGAAACCAACAGTCATATACCTCCCCAAACTACTATATCAAACTGAAACCAACAGTCATATACCTCCCAAACTACTATATCTAACTGAAAGCTACAGTCATATACCTCCCCAAACTACTATATCAAACTTAAACCAACAGTCATATACCTCCCAAACTACTATATCTAATTGAAACCAACGGTCATATACCTCCCCGAACTACTATATCAAACTGAAACCAACAATCATATAACTCCCCAAACTACTATATCTAACTGAAACCAACAGTCATATACCTCCCCAAACTACTATATCTAACTGAAACCAACAGTCATATACCTCCCCAAACTGCTATATCTAACTGAAACCAACAGTCATATACCTCCCCAAACTACTATATCAAACTTAAACCAACAGTCATATACCTCCCCAAACTACTATATCAACTGAAACCAACAGACATATACCTCCCCAAACTACTATATCTAACTGAAACCAACAGTCATATACCTCCCCAAACTACTATATCTAACTGAAACCAACAGTCATATACCTCCCCAAACTACTATATAAAACTGAAACCAACAGTCATATACCTCCCCAAACGACTATATCAAACTGAAACCAACAGTCATATACCTCCCAAACTACTATATCAAACTGAAACCAACAGTCATATACCTCCCCAAACTACTATATCTAACTGAAACCAACAGTCATATACCTCCCCAAACTACTATATCAAACTTAAACCAACAGTCATATACCTCCCCAAACTACTATATCAACTGAAACCAACAGACATATACCTCCCCAAACTACTATATCAACTGAATCCAACAGTCATATACCTCCCCAAACTACTATATATAACTGAAACCAACAGTCATATACCTCCCCAAACTCCTATATCAAACTGAAACTAACGGTCATATACCTCCCCAAACTACTATATCAAACTGAAACCAACAGACATATACCTCCCCAAACTACTATATCAAACTGAAACCAACAGTCATATACCTCCACAAACTACTATATCTAACTGAAACCAACAATCATATACCTCCCCAACTAATATTTCTAACTGAAACCAACAGTCAAATACCTCCCAAAACTACTATATCTAACTGAAACCAACAGTCATATACCTCCCCAGACTACTATATCTAACTGAAACCAACAGTCATATACCTCCCCAAACTACTATATCTAACTGAAAGCAACTGTCATATACCTCCCCTAACTACTATATCAAACTGAAACCAACAGTCATATACCTCCCCAAACTACTATATCTAACTGAAACCAACAGTCATATACCTCCCCAAACTTCTATATCAAACTGAAACCAACAGTCATATACCTCCCCAAACTACTATATCAAACTGAAACCAACAGTCATATACCTCCCAAACTACTATATCAAACTGAAACCTACAGTCATATATCTCCCAAACTACTATATCAAACTGAAACCAACAGTCATATACCTCCCAAACTACTATATCTAACTGAAACCTACAGTCATATACCTCCCCAAACTACTATATCTAACTGAAACCTACAGTCATATACTTCCCCAAACTACTCTATCTAACTGAAACCAACAGTCATATACCTACCCAAACTACTATATCTAACTGAAACCAACAGTCATATACCTCCCCAAACTACTATATCTAACTGAAACCAACAGTCATATACATCCCCAAACTACTATATCAACTGAAACCAACAGGCATATACCTCCCCAAACTACTATATCAAATTGAAACCAACAGTCATATACCTCCCCAAACAACTATAACAAACTAAAACCAACAGTCATATACCTCCCCAAACTACTATATCTAACTGAAACCTACAGTCATATACCTCCCCAAACTACTAAATCTAACTGAAACCAACAGTCATATACCTCCCCAAACCACTATGTCAAACTGAAACGAACAGTCATATACCACCCCAAACTACTACATCTAACTGAAACCAACAGTCATATACCTCCCCAAACTACTATACCTAACTGAAACCAACAGTCATATACCTCCCCAAACTACTATATCTAACTGAAACCAACAGTCATATACCTCCCCAAACTACTATATCTAACTGAAACCTACAGTCATATACCTCCTCAAACTACTATATCAAACTGAAACCTACAGTCATATACCTCCCCAAACTACTATATCAAACTGAAACCAACAGTTATATACCTCCCAAACTACTATATCAAACATAAACCAACAGTCATATACCTCCCCAAACTACTATATCTAACTGAAACCAACAGTCATATACCTCCCCAAACTACTATATCAAACTGAAACCTACAGTCATATACCTCCCCAAACTACTATATCTAACTGAAACCTACAATCATATACCTCCCCAAACTACTATATCAAACTTAAACCAACAGTCATATACCTCCCAAACTACTATATCTAATTGAAACCAACGGTCATATACCTCCCCGAACTACTATATCAAACTGAAACCAACAATCATATAACTCCCCAAACTACTATATCTAACTGAAACCAACAGTCATATACCTCCCCAAACTACTATATCTAACTGAAACCAACAGTCATATACCTCCCCAAACTACTATATCTAACTGAAACCAACAGTCATATACCTCCCCAAACTACTATATCAACTGAAACCAGCAGACATATACCTCCCCAAACTACTATATCTAACTGAAACCAACAGTCATATACCTCCCCAAACTACTATATCTAACTGAAACCAACAGTTATATACCTCCCCAAACTACTATGTCTAACTGAAACCAACAGTCATATACCTCCCCAAACTACTATATCAACTGAAACCAACAGTCATATACCTCCCCAAACTACTATATCAAATTGAAACCAACAGTCATATACCTCCCCAAACTACTATATCTAACTGAAACCTACAATCATATACCTCCCCAAACTCCTATATCAAACTAAAACCAACAGTCATATACCTCCCCAAACTACTATATCTAACTGAAACCTACAGTCATATACCTCCCCAAACTACTAAATCTAACTGAAACCAACAGTCATATACCTCCCCAAACTACTATGTCAAACTGAAACGAACAGTCATATACCTCCCCAAACTACTATATCTAACTGAAACCTACAGTCATATACCTCCCCAAACTACTATATCTAACTGAAACCAACAGTCATATACCTCCCTAAACTACTATGTCAAACTGAAACGAACAGTCATATACCTCCCCAAACTACTATATCTAACTGAAACCTACAGTCATATACCTCCCCAAACTACTATATCTAACTGAAACCAACAGTCATATACCTCCCCAAACTACTATATAAAACTGAAACCAACAGTCATATACCTCCCCAAACGACTATATCAAACTGAAACCAACAGTCATATACCTCCCCAAACTACTCTATCTAACTGAAACCTACAGTCATATACCTCCCCAAACTACTCTATCTAACTGAAACCAACAGTCATATACCTCCCCAAACTACTATATCTAACTGAAACCAACAGTCATATACCTCCCCAAACTACTATATCTAAGTGAAACCAACAGTCATATACCTCCCCAAACTACTATATCAACTGAAACCAACAGGCATATACCTCCCCAAACTACTATATCAAATTGAAACCAACAGTCATATACCTCCCCAAACAACTATAACAAACTAAAACCAACAGTCATATACCTCCCCAAACTACTATATCTAACTGAAACCTACAGTCATATACCTCCCCAAACTACTAAATCTAACTGAAACGAACAGTCATATACCACCCCAAACTACTATATCTAACTGAAACCAACAGTCATATACCTCCCCAAACTACTATATCTAACTGAAACCAACAGTCATATACCTCCCCAAACTACTATATCTAACAGAAACCTACAGTCATATACCTCCCCAAACTACTATATCTAACTGAAACCTACAGTCATATACCTCCCCAAACTACTATACCTAACTGAAACCAACAGTCATATACCTCCCCAAACTACTATATCTAACTGAAACCAACAGTCATATACCTCCCCAAACTACTATATCTAACTGAAACCAACAGTCATATACCTCCTCAAACTACTATATCAAACTGAAACCTACAGTCATATACCTCCCCAAACTACTATATCAAACTGAAACCAACAGTCATATACCTCCCAAACTACTATATCAAACATAAACCAACAGTCATATACCTCCCCAAACTACTATATCTAACTGAAACCAACAGTCATATACCTCCCCAAACTACTATATCAAACTGAAACCTACAGTCATATACCTCCCCAAACTACTATATCTAACTGAAACCTACAATCATATACCTCCCCAAACTACTATATCAAACTTAAACCAACAGTCATATACCTCCCAAACTACTATATCTAATTGAAACCAACGGTCATATACCTCCCCGAACTACTATATCAAACTTAAACCAACAGTCATATACCTCCCCAAACTACTATATCAACTGAAACCAACAGACATATACCTCCCCAAACTACTATATCTAACTGAAACCAACAGTCATATACCTCCCCAAACTACTATATCTAACTGAAACCAACAGTCATATACCTCCCCAAACTACTATATAAAACTGAAACCAACAGTCATATACCTCCCCAAACGACTATATCAAACTGAAACCAACAGTCATATACATCCCAAACTACTATATCAAACTGAAACCAACAGTCATATACCTCCCCAAACTACTATATCAAACTGAAACCAACAGACATATACCTCCCCAAACTACTATATATAACTGAAATCAACAGTCATATACCTCCCCAAACTACTATATCAACTGAATCCAACAGTCATATACCTCCCCAAACTACTATATATAACTGAAACCAACAGTCATATACCTCCCCAAACTCCTATATCAAACTGAAACCAACGGTCATATACCTCCCCAAACTACTATATCAAACTGAAACCAACAGACATATACCTCCCCAAACTACTATATCAAACTGAAACCAACAGTCATATACCTCCACAAACTACTATATCTAACTGAAACCAACAATCATATACCTCCCCAACTAATATTTCTAACTGAAACCAACAGTCATATACCTCCCAAAACTACTATATCTAACTGAAACCAACAGTCATATACCTCCCCAGACTACTATATCTAACTGAAACCAACAGTCATATACCTCCCCAAACTACTATATCTAACTGAAAGCAACTGTCATATACCTCTCCTAACTACTATATCAAACTGAAACCAACAGTCATATACCTCCCCAAACTACTATATCAACTGAAACCAACAGACATATACCTCCCCAAACTACTATATCAACTGAATCCAACAGTCATATACCTCCCCAAACTACTATATATAACTGAAACCAACAGTCATATACCTCCCCAAACTCCTATATCAAACTGAAACTAACGGTCATATACCTCCCCAAACTACTATATCAAACTGAAACCAACAGACATATACCTCCCCAAACTACTATATCAAACTGAAACCAACAGTCATATACCTCCACAAACTACTATATCTAACTGAAACCAACAATCATATACCTCCCCAACTAATATTTCTAACTGAAACCAACAGTCAAATACCTCCCAAAACTACTATATCTAACTGAAACCAACAGTCATATACCTCCCCAGACTACTATATCTAACTGAAACCAACAGTCATATACCTCCCCAAACTACTATATCTAACTGAAAGCAACTGTCATATACCTCCCCTAACTACTATATCAAACTGAAACCAACAGTCATATACCTCCCCAAACTACTATATCTAACTGAAACCAACAGTCATATACCTCCCCAAACTTCTATATCAAACTGAAACCAACAGTCATATACCTCCCCAAACTACTATATCAAACTGAAACCAACAGTCATATACCTCCCAAACTACTATATCAAACTGAAACCTACAGTCATATATCTCCCAAACTACTATATCAAACTGAAACCAACAGTCATATACCTCCCAAACTACTATATCTAACTGAAACCTACAGTCATATACCTCCCCAAACTACTATATCTAACTGAAACCTACAGTCATATACTTCCCCAAACTACTCTATCTAACTGAAACCAACAGTCATATACCTACCCAAACTACTATATCTAACTGAAACCAACAGTCATATACCTCCCCAAACTACTATATCTAACTGAAACCAACAGTCATATACATCCCCAAACTACTATATCAACTGAAACCAACAGGCATATACCTCCCCAAACTACTATATCAAATTGAAACCAACAGTCATATACCTCCCCAAACAACTATAACAAACTAAAACCAACAGTCATATACCTCCCCAAACTACTATATCTAACTGAAACCTACAGTCATATACCTCCCCAAACTACTAAATCTAACTGAAACCAACAGTCATATACCTCCCCAAACCACTATGTCAAACTGAAACGAACAGTCATATACCACCCCAAACTACTATATCTAACTGAAACCAACAGTCATATACCTCCCCAAACTACTATACCTAACTGAAACCAACAGTCATATACCTCCCCAAACTACTATATCTAACTGAAACCAACAGTCATATACCTCCCCAAACTACTATATCTAACTGAAACCTACAGTCATATACCTCCTCAAACTACTATATCAAACTGAAACCTACAGTCATATACCTCCCCAAACTACTATATCAAACTGAAACCAACAGTTATATACCTCCCAAACTACTATATCAAACATAAACCAACAGTCATATACCTCCCCAAACTACTATATCTAACTGAAACCAACAGTCATATACCTCCCCAAACTACTATATCAAACTGAAACCTACAGTCATATACCTCCCCAAACTACTATATCTAACTGAAACCTACAATCATATACCTCCCCAAACTACTATATCAAACTTAAACCAACAGTCATATACCTCCCAAACTACTATATCTAATTGAAACCAACGGTCATATACCTCCCCGAACTACTATATCAAACTGAAACCAACAATCATATAACTCCCCAAACTACTATATCTAACTGAAACCAACAGTCATATACCTCCCCAAACTACTATATCTAACTGAAACCAACAGTCATATACCTCCCCAAACTACTATATCTAACTGAAACCAACAGTCATATACCTCCCCAAACTACTATATCAACTGAAACCAGCAGACATATACCTCCCCAAACTACTATATCTAACTGAAACCAACAGTCATATACCTCCCCAAACTACTATATCTAACTGAAACCAACAGTTATATACCTCCCCAAACTACTATGTCTAACTGAAACCAACAGTCATATACCTCCCCAAACTACTATATCAACTGAAACCAACAGTCATATACCTCCCCAAACTACTATATCAAATTGAAACCAACAGTCATATACCTCCCCAAACTACTATATCTAACTGAAACCTACAATCATATACCTCCCCAAACTCCTATATCAAACTAAAACCAACAGTCATATACCTCCCCAAACTACTATATCTAACTGAAACCTACAGTCATATACCTCCCCAAACTACTAAATCTAACTGAAACCAACAGTCATATACCTCCCCAAACTACTATGTCAAACTGAAACGAACAGTCATATACCTCCCCAAACTACTATATCTAACTGAAACCTACAGTCATATACCTCCCCAAACTACTATATCTAACTGAAACCAACAGTCATATACCTCCCTAAACTACTATGTCAAACTGAAACGAACAGTCATATACCTCCCCAAACTACTATATCTAACTGAAACCTACAGTCATATACCTCCCCAAACTACTATATCTAACTGAAACCAACAGTCATATACCTCCCCAAACTACTATATAAAACTGAAACCAACAGTCATATACCTCCCCAAACGACTATATCAAACTGAAACCAACAGTCATATACCTCCCCAAACTACTCTATCTAACTGAAACCTACAGTCATATACCTCCCCAAACTACACTATCTAACTGAAACCAACAGTCATATACCTCCCCAAACTACTATATCTAACTGAAACCAACAGTCATATACCTCCCCAAACTACTATATCTAAGTGAAACCAACAGTCATATACCTCCCCAAACTACTATATCAACTGAAACCAACAGGCATATACCTCCCCAAACTACTATATCAAATTGAAACCAACAGTCATATACCTCCCCAAACAACTATAACAAACTAAAACCAACAGTCATATACCTCCCCAAACTACTATATCTAACTGAAACCTACAGTCATATACCTCCCCAAACTACTAAATCTAACTGAAACGAACAGTCATATACCACCCCAAACTACTATATCTAACTGAAACCAACAGTCATATACCTCCCCAAACTACTATATCTAACTGAAACCAACAGTCATATACCTCCCCAAACTACTATATCTAACAGAAACCTACAGTCATATACCTCCCCAAACTACTATATCTAACTGAAACCTACAGTCATATACCTCCCCAAACTACTATACCTAACTGAAACCAACAGTCATATACCTCCCCAAACTACTATATCTAACTGAAACCAACAGTCATATACCTCCCCAAACTACTATATCTAACTGAAACCAACAGTCATATACCTCCTCAAACTACTATATCAAACTGAAACCTACAGTCATATACCTCCCCAAACTACTATATCAAACTGAAACCAACAGTCATATACCTCCCAAACTACTATATCAAACATAAACCAACAGTCATATACCTCCCCAAACTACTATATCTAACTGAAACCAACAGTCATATACCTCCCCAAACTACTATATCAAACTGAAACCTACAGTCATATACCTCCCCAAACTACTATATCTAACTGAAACCTACAATCATATACCTCCCCAAACTACTATATCAAACTTAAACCAACAGTCATATACCTCCCAAACTACTATATCTAATTGAAACCAACGGTCATATACCTCCCCGAACTACTATATCAAACTTAAACCAACAGTCATATACCTCCCCAAACTACTATATCAACTGAAACCAACAGACATATACCTCCCCAAACTACTATATCTAACTGAAACCAACAGTCATATACCTCCCCAAACTACTATATCTAACTGAAACCAACAGTCATATACCTCCCCAAACTACTATATAAAACTGAAACCAACAGTCATATACCTCCCCAAACGACTATATCAAACTGAAACCAACAGTCATATACATCCCAAACTACTATATCAAACTGAAACCAACAGTCATATACCTCCCCAAACTACTATATCAAACTGAAACCAACAGACATATACCTCCCCAAACTACTATATATAACTGAAATCAACAGTCATATACCTCCCCAAACTACTATATCAACTGAATCCAACAGTCATATACCTCCCCAAACTACTATATATAACTGAAACCAACAGTCATATACCTCCCCAAACTCCTATATCAAACTGAAACCAACGGTCATATACCTCCCCAAACTACTATATCAAACTGAAACCAACAGACATATACCTCCCCAAACTACTATATCAAACTGAAACCAACAGTCATATACCTCCACAAACTACTATATCTAACTGAAACCAACAATCATATACCTCCCCAACTAATATTTCTAACTGAAACCAACAGTCATATACCTCCCAAAACTACTATATCTAACTGAAACCAACAGTCATATACCTCCCCAGACTACTATATCTAACTGAAACCAACAGTCATATACCTCCCCAAACTACTATATCTAACTGAAAGCAACTGTCATATACCTCTCCTAACTACTATATCAAACTGAAACCAACAGTCATATACCTCCCCAAACTACTATATCTAACTGAAACCAACAGTCATATACCTCCCCAAACTACTATATCAAACTGAAACCAACAGTCATATACCTCCCCAAACTACTATATCAAACTGAAACCAACAGTCATATACCTCCCAAACTACTATATCTAACTGAAAGCTACAGTCATATACCTCCCCAAACTACTATATCAAACTTAAACCAACAGTCATATACCTCCCAAACTACTATATCTAATTGAAACCAACGGTCATATACCTCCCCGAACTACTATATCAAACTGAAACCAACAATCATATAACTCCCCAAACTACTATATCTAACTGAAACCAACAGTCATATACCTCCCCAAACTACTATATCTAACTGAAACCAACAGTCATATACCTCCCCAAACTGCTATATCTAACTGAAACCAACAGTCATATACCTCCCCAAACTACTATATCAAACTTAAACCAACAGTCATATACCTCCCCAAACTACTATATCAACTGAAACCAACAGACATATACCTCCCCAAACTACTATATCTAACTGAAACAACAGTCATATACCTCCCCAAACTACTATATCTAACTGAAACCAACAGTCATATACCTCCCCAAACTAATATATAAAACTGAAACCAACAGTCATATACCTCCCCAAACGACTATATCAAACTGAAACCAACAGTCATATACCTCCCAAACTACTATATCAAACTGAAACCAACAGTCATATACCTCCCCAAACTACTATATCAAACTGAAACCAACAGACATATACCTCCCCAAACTAATATATATAACTGAAATCAACAGTCATATACCTCCCCAAACTACTATATCAACTGAATCCAACAGTCATATACCTCCCCAAACTACTATATATAACTGAAACCAACAGTCATATACCTCCCCAAACTCCTATATCAAACTGAAACCAACGGTCATATACCTCCCCAAACTACTATATCAAACTGAAACCAACAGACATATACCTCCCCAAACTACTATATCAAACTGAAACCAACAGTCATATACCTCCACAAACTACTATATCTAACTGAAACCAACAATCATATACCTCCCCAACTAATATTTCTAACTGAAACCAACAGTCATATACCTCCCCAAACTACTATATCTAACTGAAACCAACAGTCATATACCTCCCCAGACTACTATATCTAACTGAAACCAACAGTCATATACCTCCCCAAACTACTATATCTAACTGAAAGCAACTGTCATATACCTCCCCAAACTACTATATCTAACTGAAACCAACAGTCATATACCTCCCCAAACTACTATATCAAACTGAAACCAACAGTCATATACCTCCCCAAACTACTATATCAAACTGAAACCAACAGTCATATACCTCCCAAACTACTATATCTAACTGAAAGCTACAGTCATACCTCCCCAAACTACTATATCTAACTGAAACCTACAGTCATATACCTCCCCAAACTACTCTATCTAACTGAAACCAACAGTCATATACCTCCCCCAACTACTATATCTAACTGAAACCAACAGTCATATACCTCCCCAAACTACTATATCTAACTGAAACCAACAGTCATATACCTCCCCAAACTGCTATATCAACTGAAACCAACAGGCATATACCTCCCCAAACTACTATATCAAATTGAAACCAACAGTCATATACCACCCCAAACTACTACGTCAAACTGAAACGAACAGTCATATACCTCCCCAAACTACTATATCTAACTGAAACCAACAGTCATATACCTCCCTAAACTACTATATATAACTGAAACCAACAGTCATATACCTCCCCAAACTCCTATATCAAACTGAAACCAACGGTCATATACCTCCCCAAACTACTATATCAAACTGAAACCAACAGACATATACCTCCCCAAACTACTATATCAAACTGAAACCAACAATCATATCCCTCCCCAACTAATATATCTAACTGAAACCAACAGTCATATACCTCTCCAAACTACTATATCTAACTGAAACCAACAGTCATATACCTCCCCAGACTACTATATCTAACTGAAACCAACAGTCATATACCTCCCCAAACTACTATATCTAACTGAAAGCAACTGTCATATACCTCCCCAAACTACTATATCAAACTGAAACCAACAGTCATATACCTCCCCAAACTACTATATCTAACTGAAACCAACAGTCATATACCTCCCCAAACTACTATATCAAACTGTAACCAACAGTCATATACCTCCCCAAACTACTATATCAAACTGAAACCTACAGTCATATATCTCCCAAACTACTATATCAAACTGAAACCAACAGTCATATACCTCCCAAACTACTATATCTAACTGAAACCTACAGTCATATACCTCCCCAAACTACTATATCTAACTGAAACCAACAGTCATATACCTCCCCAGACTACTATATCTAACTGAAACCAACAGTCATATACCTCCCCAAACTACTATATCTAACTGAAACCAACAGTCATATACCTCCCCAGACTACTATATCTAACTGAAACCAACAGTCATATACCTCCCCAAACTACTATATCTAACTGAAAGCAACTGTCATATACCTCCCGTAACTACTATATCAAACTGAAACCAACAGTCATATAGGTCCCCAAACTCCTATATCAAACTGAAACCAACGGTCATATACCTCCCCAAACTACTATATCAAACTGAAACCAACAGACATATACCTCCCCAAACTACTATATCAAACTGAAACCAACAGTCATATACCTCCACAAACTACTATATCTAACTGAAACCAACAATCATATACCTCCCCAACTAATATTTCTAACTGAAACCAACAGTCATATACCTCCCAAAACTACTATATCTAACTGAAACCAACAGTCATATACCTCCCCAGACTACTATATCTAACTGAAACCAACAGTCATATACCTCCCCAAACTACTATATCTAACTGAAAGCAACTGTCATATACCTCCCCTAACTACTATATCAAACTGAAACCAACAGTCATATACCTCCCCAAACTACTATATCTAACTGAAACCAACAGTCATATACCTCCCCAAACTACTATATCAAACTGAAACCAACAGTCATATACCTCCCCAAACTACTATATCAAACTGAAACCAACAGTCATATACCTACCAAACTACTATATCTAACTGAAAGCTACAGTCATATACCTCCCCAAACTACTATATCAAACTTAAACCAACAGTCATATACCTCCCAAACTACTATATCTAATTGAAACCAACGGTCATATACCTCCCCGAACTACTATATCAAACTGAAACCAACAATCATATAACTCCCCAAACTACTATATCTAACTGAAACCAACAGTCATATACCTCCCCAAACTACTATATCTAACTGAAACCAACAGTCATATACCTCCCCAAACTGCTATATCTAACTGAAACCAACAGTCATATACCTCCCCAAACTACTATATCAAACTTAAACCAACAGTCATATACCTCCCCAAACTACTATATCAACTGAAACCAACAGACATATACCTCCCCAAACTACTATATCTAACTGAAACCAACAGTCATATACCTCCCCAAACTACTATATCTAACTGAAACCAACAGTCATATACCTCCCCAAACTACTATATAAAACTGAAACCAACAGTCATATACCTCCCCAAACGACTATATCAAACTGAAACCAACAGTCATATACCTCCCAAACTACTATATCAAACTGAAACCAACAGTCATATACCTCCCCAAACTACTATATCAAACTGAAACCAACAGACATATACCTCCCCAAACTAATATATATAACTGAAATCAACAGTCATATACCTCCCCAAACTACTATATCAACTGAATCCAACAGTCATATACCTCCCCAAACTACTATATATAACTGAAACCAACAGTCATATACCTCCGCAAACTCCTATATCAAACTGAAACCAACGGTCATATACCTCCCCAAACTACTATATCAAACTGAAACCAACAGACATATACCTCCCCAAACTACTATATCAAACTGAAACCAACAGTCATATACCTCCACAAACTACTATATCTAACTGAAACCAACAATCATATACCTCCCCAACTAATATTTCTAACTGAAACCAACAGTCATATACCTCCCCAAACTACTATATCTAACTGAAACCAACAGTCATATACCTCCCCAGACTACTATATCTAACTGAAACCAACAGTCATATACCTCCCCAAACTACTATATCTAACTGAAAGCAACTGTCATATACCTCCCCTAACTACTATATCAAACTGAAACCAACAGTCATATACCTCCCCAAACTACTATATCTAACTGAAACCAACAGTCATATACCTCCCCAAACTACTATATCAAACTGAAACCAACAGTCATATACCTCCCCAAACTACTATATCAAACTGAAACCAACAGTCATATACCTCCCAAACTACTATATCTAACTGAAAGCTACAGTCATACCTCCCCAAACTACTATATCTAACTGAAACCTACAGTCATATACCTCCCCAAACTACTCTATCTAACTGAAACCAACAGTCATATACCTCCCTCAACTACTATATCTAACTGAAACCAACAGTCATATACCTCCCCAAACTACTATATCTAACTGAAACCAACAGTCATATACCTCCCCAAACTGCTATATCAACTGAAACGAACAGGCATATACCTCCCCAAACTACTATATCAAATTGAAACCAACAGTCATATACCACCCCAAACTACTATGTCAAACTGAAACGAACAGTCATATACCTCCCCAAACTACTATATCTAACTGAAACCAACAGTCATATACCTCCCTAAACTACTATATATAACTGAAACCAACAGTCATATACCTCCCCAAACTCCTATATCAAACTGAAACCAACGGTCATATACCTCCCCAAACTACTATATCAAACTGAAACCAACAGACATATACCTCCCCAAACTACTATATCAAACTGAAACCAACAATCATATCCCTCCCCAACTAATATATCTAACTGAAACCAACAGTCATATACCTCCCCAAACTACTATATCTAACTGAAACCAACAGTCATATACCTCCCCAGACTACTATATCTAACTGAAACCAACAGTCATATACCTCCCCAAACTACTATATCTAACTGAAAGCAACTGTCATATACCTCCCGTAACTACTATATGAAACTGAAACCAACAGTCATATACCTCCCAAACTACTATATCTAACTGAAACCTACAGTCATATACCTCCCCAAACTACTATATCTAACTGAAACCTACAGTCATATACCTCCCCAAACTACTCTATCTAACTGAAACCAACAGTCATATACCTCCCCAAACTACTATATCTAACTGAAACCAACAGTCATATACCTCCCCAAACTACTATATCTAACTGAAACCAACAGTCATATACCTCCCCAAACTACTATATCAACTGAAACCAACAGTCATATACCTCCCCAAACTACTATATCTAACTGAAACCAACAGTCATATACCTCCCCAAACTACTATATCTAACTGAAACCAACAGTCATATACCTCCCCAAACTACTATATCAACTGAAACCAACAGGCATATACCTCCCCAAACTACTATATCAAATTGAAACCAACAGTCATATACCTCCCCAAACAACTATAACAAACTAAAACCAACAGTCATATACCTCCCCAAACTACTATATCTAACTGAAACCTTCAGTCATATACCTCCCCAAACTACTAAATCTAACTGAAACGAACAGTCATATACCACCCCAAACTACTATATCTAACTGAAACCAACAGTCATATACCTCCCCAAACTACTATATCTAACTGAAACCAACAGTCATATACCTCCCCAAACTACTATATCTAACTGAAACCTACAGTCATATACCTCCCCAAACTACTATATCTAACTGAAACCTACAATCATATACCTCCCCAAACTACTATATCAAACTTAAACCAACAGTCATATACCTCCCAAACTACTATATCTAATTGAAACCAACGGTCATATACCTCCCCGAACTACTATATCAAACTGAAACCAACAATCATATAACTCCCCAAACTACTATATCTAACTGAAACCAACAGTCATATACCTCCCCAAACTACTATATCTAACTGAAACCAACAGTCATATACCTCCCCAAACTACTATATCTAACTGAAACCAACAGTCATATACCTCCCCAAACTACTATATCAAACTTAAACCAACAGTCATATACCTCCCCAAACTACTATATCAACTGAAACCAACAGACATATACCTCACCAAACTACTATATCAACTGAATCCAACAGTCATATACCTCCCCAAACTACTATATATAACTGAAACCAACAGTCATATACCTCCCCAAACTCCTATATCAAACTGAAACCAACGGTCATATACCTCCCCAAACTACTATATCAAACTGAAACCAACAGACATATACCTCCCCAAACTACTATATCAAACTGAAACCAACAGTCATATACCTCCACAAACTACTATATCTAACTGAAACCAACAATCATATACCTCCCCAACTAATATTTCTAACTGAAACCAACAGTCATATACCTCCCAAAACTACTATATCTAACTGAAACCAACAGTCATATTTCTCCTCAGACTACTATATCTAACTGAAACCAACAGTCATATACCTCCCCAAACTACTATATCTAACTGAAAGCAACTGTCATATACCTCCCCTAACTACTATATCAAACTGAAACCAACAGTCATATACCTCCCCAAACTACTATATCTAACTGAAACCAACAGTCATATACCTCCCCAAACTACTATATCAAACTGAAACCAACAGTCATATACCTCCCCAAACTACTATATCAAACTGAAACCAACAGTCATATACCTCCCAAACTACTATATCTAACTGAAAGCTACAGTCATATACCTCCCCAAACTACTATATCAAACTTAAACCAACAGTCATATACCTCCCAAACTACTATATCTAATTGAAACCAACGGTCATATACCTCCCCGAACTACTATATCAAACTGAAACCAACAATCATATAACTCCCCAAACTACTATATCTAACTGAAACCAACAGTCATATACCTCCCCAAACTACTATATCTAACTGAAACCAACAGTCATATACCTCCCCAAACTGCTATATCTAACTGAAACCAACAGTCATATACCTCCCCAAACTACTATATCAAACTTAAACCAACAGTCATATACCTCCCCAAACTACTATATCAACTGAAACCAACAGACATATACCTCCCCAAACTACTATATCTAACTGAAACCAACAGTCATATACCTCCCCAAACTACTATATCTAACTGAAACCAACAGTCATATACCTCCCCAAACTACTATATAAAACTGAAACCAACAGTCATATACCTCCCCAAACGACTATATCAAACTGAAACCAACAGTCATATACCTCCCAAACTACTATATCAAACTGAAACCAACAGTCATATACCTCCCCAAACTACTATATCAAACTGAAACCAACAGACATATACCTCCCCAAACTAATATATATAACTGAAATCAACAGTCATATACCTCCCCAAACTACTATATCAACTGAATCCAACAGTCATATACCTCCCCAAACTACTATATATAACTGAAACCAACAGTCATATACCTCCCCAAACTCCTATATCAAACTGAAACCAACGGTCATATACCTCCCCAAACTACTATATCAAACTGAAACCAACAGACATATACCTCCCCAAACTACTATATCAAACTGAAACCAACAGTCATATACCTCCACAAACTACTATATCTAACTGAAACCAACAATCATATACCTCCCCAACTAATATTTCTAACTGAAACCAACAGTCATATACCTCCCCAAACTACTATATCTAACTGAAACCAACAGTCATATACCTCCCCAGACTACTATATCTAACTGAAACCAACAGTCATATACCTCCCCAAACTACTATATCTAACTGAAAGCAACTGTCATATACCTCCCCTAACTACTATATCAAACTGAAACCAACAGTCATATACCTCCCCAAACTACTATATCTAACTGAAACCAACAGTCATATACCTCCCCAAACTACTATATCAAACTGAAACCAACAGTCATATACCTCCCCAAACTACTATATCAAACTGAAACCAACAGTCATATACCTCCCAAACTACTATATCTAACTGAAAGCTACAGTCATATACCTCCCCAAACTACTATATCTAACTGAAACCTACAGTCATATACCTCCCCAAACTGCTCTATCTAACTGAAACCAACAGTCATATACCTCCCCCAACTACTATATCTAACTGAAACCAACAGTCATATACCTCCCCAAACTACTATATCTAACTGAAACCAACAGTCATATACCTCCCCAAACTGCTATATCAACTGAAACCAACAGGCATATACCTCCCCAAACTACTATATCAAATTGAAACCAACAGTCATATACCACCCCAAACTACTATGTCAAACTGAAACGAACAGTCATATACCTCCCCAAACTCCTATATCAAACTGAAACCAACGGTCATATACCTCCCCAAACTACTATATCAAACTGAAACCAACAGACATATACCTCCCCAAACTACTATATCAAACTGAAACCAACAATCATATCCCTCCCCAACTAATATATCTAACTGAAACCAACAGTCATATACCTCCCCAAACTACTATATATAACTGAAACCAACAGTCATATATCTCCCAAACTACTATATCAAACTGAAACCAACAGTCATATACCTCCCAAACTACTATATCTAACTGAAACCTACAGTCATATACCTCCCCAAACTACTATATCTAACTGAAACCTACAGTCATATACCTCCCCAAACTACTCTATCTAACTGAAACCAACAGTCATATACCTCCCCAAACTACTATATCTAACTGAAACCAACAGTCATATACCTCCCCAAACTACTATATCTAACTGAAACCAACAGTCATATACCTCCCCAAACTACTATATCAACTGAAACCAACAGGCATATACCTCCCCAAACTACTATATCAAATTGAAACCAACAGTCATATACCTCCCCAAACAACTATAACAAACTAAAACCAACAGTCATATACCTCCCCAAACTACTATATCTAACTGAAACCTACAGTCATATACCTCCCCAAACTACTAAATCTAACTGAAACCAACAGTCATATACCTCCCCAAACTACTATGTCAAACTGAAACGAACAGTCATATACCACCAACAAACTACTATATCTAACTGAAACCAACAGTCATATACCTCCCCAAACTACTATATCTAACTGAAACCAACAGTCATATACCTCCCCAAACTACTATATCTAACTGAAACCTACAGTCATATACCTCCCCAAACTACTATATCTAACTGAAACCTACAGTCATATACCTCCCCAAACTACTATACCTAACTGAAACCAACAGTCATATACCTCCCCAAACTACTATATCTAACTGAAACCAACAGTCATATACCTCCCCAAACTACTATATCTAACTGAAACCAACAGTCATATACCTCCTCAAACTACTATATCAAACTGAAACCTACAGTCATATACCTCCCCAAACTACTATATCAAACTGAAACCAACAGTCATATACCTCCCAAACTACTATATCAAACATAAACCAACAGTCATATACCTCCCCAAACTACTATATCTAACTGAAACCAACAGTCATATACCTCCCCAAACTACTATATCAAACTGAAACCTACAGTCATATACCTCCCCAAACTACTATATCTAACTGAAACCTACAATCATATACCTCCCCAAACTACTATATCAAACTTAAACCAACAGTCATATACCTCCCAAACTACTATATCTAATTGAAACCAACGGTCATATACCTCCCCGAACTACTATATCAAACTGAAACCAACAATCATATAACTCCCCAAACTACTATATCTAACTGAAACCAACAGTCATATACCTCCCCAAACTACTATATCTAACTGAAACCAACAGTCATATACCTCCCCAAACTACTATATCTAACTGAAACCAACAGTCATATACCTCCCCAAACTACTATATCAACTGAAACCAACAGACATATACCTCCCCAAACTACTATATCTAACTGAAACCAACAGTCATATACCTCCCCAAACTACTATATCTAACTGAAACCAACAGTTATATACCTCCCCAAACTACTATGTCTAACTGAAACCAACAGTCATATACCTCCCCAAACTACTATATCAACTGAAACCAACAGTCATATACCTTCCCAAACTACTATATCAAATTGAAACCAACAATCATATACCTCCCCAAACTCCTATCTCAAACTAAAACCAACAATCATATACCTCCCCAAACTACTATATCTAACTGAAACCTACAGTCATATACCTCCCCAAACTACTAAATCTAACTGAAACCAACAGTCATATACCTCCCCAAACTACTATGTCAAACTGAAACGAACAGTCATATACCTCCCCAAACTACTATATCTAACTGAAACCTACAGTCATATACCTCCCCAAACTACTATATCTAACTGAAACCAACAGTCATATACCTCCCTAAACTACTATGTCAAACTGAAACGAACAGTCATATACCTCCCCAAACTACTATATCTAACTGAAACCAACAGTCATATACCTCCCCAAACTACTATATCTAACTGAAACCTACAGTCATATACCTCCCCAAACTACTATATCTAACTGAAACCAACAGTCATATACCTCCCCAAACTACTATATCTAACTGAAACCAACAGTCATATACCTCCCCAAACTACTATATCTAACTGAAACCTACAGTCATATACCTCCCCAAACTACTATATCAAACTTAAACCAACAGTCATATACCTCCCAAACTACTATATCTAATTGAAACCCACGGTCATATACCTCCCCGAACTACTATATCAAACTGAAACCAACAATCATATAACTCCCCAAACTACTATATCTAACTGAAACCAACAGTCATATACCTCCCCAAACTACTATATCTAACTGAAACCAACAGTCATATACCTCCCCAAACTACTATATCTAACTGAAACCAACAGTCATATACCTCCCCAAACTACTATATCAACTGAAACCAACAGACATATACCTCCCCAAACTACTATATCTAACTGAAACCAACAGTCATATACCTCCCCAAACTACTATATCTAACTGAAACCAACAGTTATATACCTCCCCAAACTACTATGTCTAACTGAAACCAACAGTCATATACCTCCCCAAACTACTATATCAACTGAAACCAACAGTCATATACCTTCCCAAACTACTATATCAAATTGAAACCAACAATCATATACCTCCCCAAACTCCTATATCAAACTAAAACCAACAATCATATACCTCCCCAAACTACTATATCTAACTGAAACCTACAGTCATATACCTCCCCAAACTACTAAATCTAACTGAAACCAACAGTCATATACCTCCCCAAACTACTATGTCAAACTGAAACGAACAGTCATATACCTCCCCAAACTACTATATCTAACTGAAACCTACAGTCATATACCTCCCCAAACTACTATATCTAACTGAAACCAACAGTCATATACCTCCCTAAACTACTATGTCAAACTGAAACGAACAGTCATATACCTCCCCAAACTACTATATCTAACTGAAACCAACAGTCATATACCTCCCCAAACTACTATATCTAACTGAAACCTACAGTCATATACCTCCCCAAACTACTATATCTAACTGAAACCAACAGTCATATACCTCCCCAAACTACTATATAAAACTGAAACCAACAGTCATATACCTCCCCAAACGACTATATCAAACTGAAACCAACAGTCATATACCTCCCCAAACTACTCTATCTAACTGAAACCTACAGTCATATACCTCCCCAAACTACTCTATCTAACTGAAACCAACAGTCATATACCTCCCCAAACTACTATATCTAACTGAAACCAACAGTCATATACCTCCCCAAACTACTATATCTAACTGAAACCAACAGTCATATACCTCCCCAAACTACTATATCAACTGAAACCAACAGGCATATACCTCCCCAAACTACTATATCAAATTGAAACCAACAGTCATATACCTCCCCAAACAACTATAACAAACTAAAACCAACAGTCATATACCTCCCCAAACTACTATATCTAACTGAAACCTACAGTCATATACCTCCCCAAACTACTAAATCTAACTGAAACGAACAGTCATATACCACCCCAAACTACTATATCTAACTGAAACCAACAGTCATATACCTCCCCAAACTACTATATCTAACTGAAACCAACAGTCATATACCTCCCCAAACTACTATATCTAACTGAAACCTACAGTCATATACCTCCCCAAACTACTATATCTAACTGAAACCTACAGTCATATACCTCCCCAAACTACTATACCTAACTGAAACCAACAGTCATATACCTCCCCAAACTACTATATCTAACTGAAACCAACAGTCATATACCTCCCCAAACTACTATATCTAACTGAAACCAACAGTCATATACCTCCTCAAACTACTATATCAAACTGAAACCTACAGTCATATACCTCCCCAAACTACTATGTCAAACTGAAACCAACAGTCATATACCTCCCAAACTACTATATCAAACATAAACCAACAGTCATATACCTCCCCAAACTACTATATCTAACTGAAACCAACAGTCATATACCTCCCCAAACTACTATATCAAACTGAAACCTACAGTCATATACCTCCCCAAACTACTATATCTAACTGAAACCTACAATCATATACCTCCCCAAACTACTATATCAAACTTAAACCAACAGTCATATACCTCCCAAACTACTATATCTAATTGAAACCAACGGTCATATACCTCCCCGAACTACTATATCAAACTGAAACCAACAATCATATAACTCCCCAAACTACTATATCTAACTGAAACCAACAGTCATATACCTCCCCAAACTACTATATCTAACTGAAACCAACAGTCATATACCTCCCCAAACTACTATATCTAACTGAAACCAACAGTCATATACCTCCCCAAACTACTATATCAACTGAAACCAACAGACATATACCTCCCCAAACTACTATATCTAACTGAAACCAACAGTCATATACCTCCCCAAACTACTATATCTAACTGAAACCAACAGTTATATACCTCCCCAAACTACTATGTCTAACTGAAACCAACAGTCATATACCTCCCCAAACTACTATATCAACTGAAACCAACAGTCATATACCTTCCCAAACTACTATATCAAATTGAAACCAACAATCATATACCTCCCCAAACTCCTATATCAAACTAAAACCAACAATCATATACCTCCCCAAACTACTATATCTAACTGAAACCTACAGTCATATACCTCCCCAAACTACTAAATCTAACTGAAACCAACAGTCATATACCTCCCCAAACTACTATGTCAAACTGAAACGAACAGTCATATACCTCCCCAAACTACTATATCTAACTGAAACCTACAGTCATATACCTCCCCAAACTACTATATCTAACTGAAACCAACAGTCATATACCTCCCTAAACTACTATGTCAAACTGAAACGAACAGTCATATACCTCCCCAAACTACTATATCTAACTGAAACCAACAGTCATATACCTCCCCAAACTACTATATCTAACTGAAACCTACAGTCATATACCTCCCCAAACTACTATATCTAACTGAAACCAACAGTCATATACCTCCCCAAACTACTATATAAAACTGAAACCAACAGTCATATACCTCCCCAAACGACTATATCAAACTGAAACCAACAGTCATATACCTCCCCAAACTACTCTATCTAACTGAAACCTACAGTCATATACCTCCCCAAACTACTCTATCTAACTGAAACCAACAGTCATATACCTCCCCAAACTACTATATCTAACTGAAACCAACAGTCATATACCTCCCCAAACTACTATATCTAACTGAAACCAACAGTCATATACCTCCCCAAACTACTATATCAACTGAAACCAACAGGCATATACCTCCCCAAACTACTATATCAAATTGAAACCAACAGTCATATACCTCCCCAAACAACTATAACAAACTAAAACCAACAGTCATATACCTCCCCAAACTACTATATCTAACTGAAACCTACAGTCATATACCTCCCCAAACTACTAAATCTAACTGAAACGAACAGTCATATACCACCCCAAACTACTATATCTAACTGAAACCAACAGTCATATACCTCCCCAAACTACTATATCTAACTGAAACCAACAGTCATATACCTCCCCAAACTACTATATCTAACTGAAACCTACAGTCATATACCTCCCCAAACTACTATATCTAACTGAAACCTACAGTCATATACCTCCCCAAACTACTATACCTAACTGAAACCAACAGTCATATACCTCCCCAAACTACTATATCTAACTGAAACCAACAGTCATATACCTCCCCAAACTACTATATCTAACTGAAACCAACAGTCATATACCTCCTCAAACTACTATATCAAACTGAAACCTACAGTCATATACCTCCCCAAACTACTATGTCAAACTGAAACCAACAGTCATATACCTCCCAAACTACTATATCAAACATAAACCAACAGTCATATACCTCCCCAAACTACTATATCTAACTGAAACCAACAGTCATATACCTCCCCAAACTACTATATCAAACTGAAACCTACAGTCATATACCTCCCCAAACTACTATATCTAACTGAAACCTACAATCATATACCTCCCCAAACTACTATATCAAACTTAAACCAACAGTCATATACCTCCCAAACTACTATATCTAATTGAAACCAACGGTCATATACCTCCCCGAACTACTATATCAAACTGAAACCAACAATCATATAACTCCCCAAACTACTATATCTAACTGAAACCAACAGTCATATACCTCCCCAAACTACTATATCTAACTGAAACCAACAGTCATATACCTCCCCAAACTACTATATCTAACTGAAACCAACAGTCATATACCTCCCCAAACTACTATATCAAACTTAAACCAACAGTCATATACCTCCCCAAACTACTATATCAACTGAAACCAACAGACATATACCTCCCCAAACTACTATATCTAACTGAAACCAACAGTCATATACCTCCCCAAACTACTATATCTAACTGAAACCAACAGTTATATACCTCCCCAAACTACTATGTCTAACTGAAACCAACAGTCATATACCTCCCCAAACTACTATATCAACTGAAACCAACAGGCATATACCTCCCCAAACTACTATATCAAATTGAAACCAACAGTCATATACCTCCCCAAACTCCTATATCAAACTAAAACCAACAGTCATATACCTCCCCAAACTACTATATCTAACTGAAACCAACAGTTATATACCTCCCCAAACTACTATGTCTAACTGAAACCAACAGTCATATACCTCCCCAAAACTACTATATCAACTGAAACCAAGAGGCATATACCTCCCCAAACTACTATATCAAATTGAAACCAACAGTCATATACCTCCCCAAACTCCTATATCAAACTAAAACCAACAGTCATATACCTCCCCAAACTACTATATCTAACTGAAACCTACAGTCATATACCTCCCCAAACTACTAAATCTAACTGAAACCAACAGTCATATACATCCCCAAACTACTATGTCAAACTGAAACGAACAGTCATATACCTCCCCAAACTACTATATTTAACTGAAACCTACAGTCATATACCTCCCCAAACTACTATATCTAACTGAAACCAACAGTCATATACCTCCCTAAACTACTATGTCAAACTGAAACGAACAGTCATATACCTCCCCAAACTACTATATCTAACTGAAACCAACAGTCATATACCTCCCCAAACTACTATATCTAACTGAAACCTACAGTCATATACCTCCCCAAACTACTATATCTAACTGAAACCTACAGTCATATACCTCCCCAAACTACTATATAAAACTGAAACCAACAGTCATATACCTCCCCAAACGACTATATCAAACTGAAACCAACAGTCATATACCTCCCAAACTACTATATCAAACTGAAACCAACAGTCATATACCTCCCCAAACTACTATATCAAACTGAAACCAACAGACATATACCTCCCCAAACTACTATATATAACTGAAACCAACAGTCATATACATCCCCAAACTACTATATCAACTGAATCCAACAGTCATATACCTCCCCAAACTACTATATATAACTGAAACCAACGGTCATATACCTCCCCAAACTCCTATATCAAACTGAAACCAACGGTCATATACCTCCCCAAACTACTATATCAAACTGAAACCAACAGACATATACCTCCCCAAAATACTATATCAAACTGAAACCAACAGTCATATACCTCCACAAACTACTATATCTAACTGAAACCAACAATCATATACCTCCCCAACTACTATATCTAACTGAAACCAACAGTCATATACCTCCCCAAACTACTATATCTAACTGAAACCAACAGTCATATACCTCCCCAGACTACTATATCTAACTGAAACCAACAGTCATATACCTCCCCAAACAACTATATCTAACTGAAAGCAACTGTCATATACCTCCCCTAACTACTATATCAAACTGAAACTAACAGTCATATACCTCCCCAAACTACTATATCTAACTGAAACCAACAGTCATATACCTCCCCAAACTACTATATCAAACTGAAACCAACAGACATATACCTCCCCAAACTACTATATCAAACTCAAACCTACAGTCATATACCTCCCCAAACTACTATATCAAACTGAAACCAACAGTCATATACCTCCCAAACTACTATATCTAACTGAAACCTACACTCATATACCTCCCCAAATTACTATATCTAACTGAAACCAACAGTCATATACCTCCCCAAACTGCTATATCAAACTTAAACCAGCAGTCATATACCTCCCAAACTACTATACCTAACTGAAACCTACAGTCATATACCTCCCCAAACTACTATATCAAATTTAAACCAACAGTCATATACCTCCCCAAACAACTATATCTAACTGAAACCAACAGTCATATACCTCCCCAAACAACTATATCAAACTGAAACCTACAGTCATATACCTCCCCAAACTACTATATCAAACTTAAACCAACAGTCATATACCTCCCAAACTACTATATCAAACATAAACCAACAGTCATATACCTCCTCAAACTACTATATCTAACTTAAACCAACAGTCATATACCTCCCCAAACTACTATATCTAACTGAAACCTACAGTCATATACCTCCCCAAACTACTATATCTAACTGAAACCAACAGTCATACACCTCCCCAAACTACTATATCAAACTGAAACCTACAGTCATATACCTCCCCAAACTACTATATCAAACTTAAACCAACAGTCATATACCTCCCAAACTACTATATCTAATTGAAACCAACGGTCATATACCTCCCCAAACTCCTATATCAACTGAAACCAACAGGCATATACCTCCCCAAACTACTATATCAAATTGAAACCAACAGTCATATACCTCCCCAAACTCCTATATCAAACTAAAACCAACAGTCATATACCTCCCCAAACTACTATATCTAACTGAAACCTACAGTCATATACCTCCCCAAACTACTAAATCTAACTGAAACCAACAGTCATATACATCCCCAAACTACTATGTCAAACTGAAACGAACAGTCATATACCTCCCCAAACTACTATATCTAACTGAAACCTACAGTCATATACCTCCCCAAACTACTATATCTAACTGAAACCAACAGTCATATACCTCCCTAAACTACTATGTCAAACTGAAACGAACAGTCATATACCTCCCCAAACTACTATATCTAACTGAAACCAACAGTCATATACCTCCCCAAACTACTATATCTAACTGAAACCTACAGTCATATACCTCCCCAAACTACTATATCTAACTGAAACCAACAGTCATATACCTCCCCAAACTACTATATCTAACTGAAACCTACAGTCATATACCTCCCCAAACTACTATATCTAACTGAAACCAACAGTCATATACCTCCCCAAACTACTATATCTAACTGAAACCTACAGTCATATACCTCCCCAAACTACTATATCTAACTGAAACCAACAGTCATATACCTCCCCAAACTACTATATCTAACTGAAACCAACAGTCATATACCTCCCCAAACTACTATATCTAACTGAAACCTACAGTCATATACCTCCCCAAACTACTATATCTAACTGAAACCAACAGTCATATACCTCCCCAAACTACTATATAAAACTGAAACCAACAGTCATATACCTCCCCAAACGACTATATCAAACTGAAACCAACAGTCATATACCTCCCCAAACTACTATATCTAACTGAAACCAACAGTCATATACCTCCCCAAACTACTATATCTAACTGAAACCTACAGTCATATACCTCCCCAAACCTCTATATCAAACTGAAACCAACAGTCATATACCTCCCCAAACTACTATATCAAACTGAAACCTACAGTCATATACCTCCCCAAACTACTATATATAACTGAAACCTACAGTCATACACCTCTCCAAGCTAACTACTATTAATTCTTTCACAATTAGTGTTATTAGACAAAACTGACTATATTGCCTCCCCCACTCTCTCTTTCTCTATTTTCACTCTTCCACCCTCTGTATCCTTGTCTGTCTATCTCCTGCTCCCTCCCCTCACTTCAATCCGAGCTTCCATCATTGGTAAGAGGAAGAATATGACGTCTGACCCCAGAGCTTTCATGACAAGGAAGGGAAGGATTGATGACCGTTTTCAGGGGCTTCTGTCATTAGTAGGAAGTTGGGGAGGACCCATGACTGGTGGAAGGGAAGGAAGGACGCATGCCTGACCTCTTTGAGGCCTTCCATGTCTGGCAGAAGGAAGAGAAGGGCTCATGATCCTTCTTCAAAACTTCTGTTGGGGTGAAAGGAAGGTCTGTGTCATTTTTTCATAGGTTCCACCATAGGTGAGAGGGAGTAAGGACACATGATCTCTCTAAGTGCTTCTTGGACTGGTCGGAAGATGGGAAGATCACATCACTCTTTTCAGGGTTTCTGGAACTGGTGAGAATAAATTAACCTCAAATCGGAGGAGACCTAGCTTAAGCTTCCAATGGAGTAGATATACTCCGCTAAAGGTATCCATGTGAGGGCGAGAATTCAACGTATGGTATTTCTGGTAGAAGTGTGATGTTGTGGCCTTATGCTGGACCGAGAATTTTGAATGAGAGATCGAAGTGTACAAACAACACAGAAATCCTGCTAATCTCCAGTAATTTATTTGAGTCATGAATCTGTTGAACATTCGTCCCTTCCGTTGACAAGTGATCCTCTTCATTCTATCAACTGAATAAACCTACTCGGGAAAGTAACGTGTACGTGACTGACTATTGCACAGACACATGTACCCATAACGTAGTCCTCAGGGAGATTCAGCGTGAATCACGGTCTGACAAAACTGGTTCTTTGAAAATCAAGTATAACTCACTTTTGCCAGCTGAATGAACTGTAGCAACGAGAAATAAAGATTCGCCTGTTTATGCCAGGGTCATCAAACAAGGTGATGTCAGATGACTCTCGGATAAAGAGATGAAACCCCAGAGCAACAAGGCTCACTATTTAGCCTTCATAGAATGAATATTAAAACTCGGTATTGAAGGTTCGGTTGTTATCCAACTATCATGTTCACGGTCTACCTCTGTGTCTCCTGCCGACTGGTTTTGCCCGTAAAATCTATTCTGTGATACCTTCCTATGTCTTTCTTCCCAACGGTATTAACCGAGATGTAAGCGAGACTGAAGCCAATAATACGGGAACTGGAAACAGTGTATGATGGACTTATTTAGTGAGGAAGATGATGTCGACATATTGACACCTCGACAGCAAGTTAGATGTAAATGTTGGGAAACAAAAGATACTATGAAAATAAGAAAGAAGGAACGATAAATAGATTAGATGAAAAATTAGAAAGAATATAGAAAAATAAAAATAAAACTTGATAAACTAGAAAAATAGAAACTTTGAGAAACAAAAACCGAAAGAAAGATTGGAAAGAGGTAAACATAATATATTAAAAAAAACATCGATAAATGCGTGAAAAAAAAAAAAAAAGACAAAAACAAAGATTGAATGCCAAACGAAAGAAAGGAAAGAAATAAGTGTAAATAAGTAACGAGATAAATAACTGAATAAAGAAGGAATAGAAAAGAAAGAGAAGAGAATGAAATAAATAGAAGATTGATAGAAAAGTTGGCAAGATGGAAAATCTGTGTATATTTGATTGTTTGTATTGTTCCGTCGGTTAAAACAACACAAGTGAAAGCAATCGCAAACAACCCAATCCCCACTACCTGCTACATACAGGCCGTAATCACGACCAACACCATAACCAACACCATCACCGAACAGACGACAACGACGACGCCATTTCTTTTTTCTTTTTACACTTCCGCTTTATCATCCGAAACGTCTTTTTACCGGCAGATGGCGGTGGTTGCCGACAGCAGCAGACAAAATGGATGAATGTCGACATATTTATGGACTGATGGACTTGTCGTTTGCACTTTATTAAATAAATGACTTGATGTTGCTGTCGTTGACGTTGTTGTTGTTGTTGTTGTTGCCGTCGTTGTTGTTATCGTTGTTGTTGTTATCATTGTTGTTGTTGTCGTCGTTGTCGTTTCTGTTGTTCATCTTTCTTTCCCTTTTCCTCTTCCTTTTCCCGGTTCTTCTTCTTCTTGACGATAGTGGTGATGGTGGTGGTAGTGGTGATGGCGGTGGTGGTGGTGGTGATTGTTGAAATTATAGGTGGCAGTAGTGATGGTGATGGTGATGGTGTTGTCGGTGGTGGTGATGGTGGTGGTGGTGGTAGTGGTGGTGATGATGGTGATTGTTGAGATTATAGGTGGCAGTAGTGATGGTTTTGGTGATTCTGTTGTTGTTGTTGGTGGTGGTGGTGGTGGTGGTGATGGTGATGGTGGTGATGATGGTGGTGATTGCTGAGATGATAGGTGGCAGTAGTGATGGTGATGGTGATGGTGTTGTCGGTGATGGTGGTGGTGGTGATGATGATGGTGGTGATTGTTGAGATTATAGGTGGCAGTAGTGATGGTGATGGTGATGGTGTTGTCGGTGGTGGTGGTGATGGTGGTGGTGGTGATGGTGATGGTGTTGTCGGTGGTGGTGGTGATGGTGGTGGTGGTGATGGTGATGGTGGTGATGGTGGTGATTGTTGAGATTATAGGTGGCAGTAGTGGTGTTGCTTGTGTGGTAGTTAGGATGGTTGTAACAATGGTGATAATGGTGATGGTGATGGTGATTAATTGCTTACATTTATGGGGGCGCTGTGTGCTGGGAGTTGGTGGTGGCGGTGGTGTGTAGGCCTGGAGAGAAGGGGAGGGAACATCATAACTGTAGTGGTAGTGATAGTGGTGGTGGAGGGGGGGTATTGTTAGTGGTGGTGGAGTTGATGATGGTAGGAATGGTGGTGGTGTTGGTGGTGGTGGTGGTAGTGGTGGTAGTGGTAATGGTTGTGGTGGTGGTCGTGGTAGTGTTAGTGGTGGTGGTTATGGTGTGGTGGTGGTAGTGGTGGTGGTGTTGGTGGTAATGGTGGTAATGGTGGTGGTAGTGGTGGTGGTGGTGGGTTTGGTTGTGGTGTTGGTTTAGTGGTGTTGGTTGTGGTGATGGTGGTTGTGGTGGTGTTGGTTGTAGTGGTGTTGGTTGAGGTGGTGTTGGTTGTGGTGTTGGTTGTAGTAGGTGTTGGTTGAGGTGGTGTTGGTTGTGGTGTTGGTTGTAGTGGTGTTGGTTGAGGTGGTGTTGGTTGAGGTGTTGGTTGTAGTAGGTGTTGGTTGTGGTGGTGTTGGCTGAGGTGGTGTTGGTTGTGGTGTTGGTTGTAGTAGGTGTTGGTTGTGGTGGTGTTGGTTGAGGTGGTGTTGGTTGTGGTGGTGTTGGTTGTAGTGGTGTTGGTTGTGGTGGTGTTGGTTGAGGTGTTGGTTGTAGTGGTGTTGGTTGTGGTGGTGTTGGTTGAGGTGTTGGTTGTAGTGGTGTTGGTTGTGGTGGTGTTGGTTGAGGTGTTGGTTGTAGTGGTGTTGGTTGAGGTGGTGTTGGCTGAGGTGGTGTTGGTTGTAGTAGGTGTTGGTTGTGGTGGTGTTGGTTGTGGTGTTGGTTGTAGTAGGTGTTGGTTGAGGTGGTGTTGGTTGTGGTGTTGGTTGTAGTAGGTGTTGGTTGTGGTGGTGTTGGCTGAGGTGGTGTTGGTTGTGGTGTTGGTTGTAGTAGGTGTTGGATGTGGTGGTGTTGGTTGAGGTGTTGGTTGTAGTGGTGTTGGTTGTGGTGGTGTTGGTTGTGGTGGTGTTGGTTGTGGTGGTGTTGGTTGTAGTGGTGTTGGTTGTGGTGGTGTTGGTTGTGGTGGTGTTGGTTGAGGTGGTGTTGGTTGTGGTGGTGTTGGTTGTAGTGGTGTTGGTTGTGGTGGTGTTGGTTGTAGTGGTGTTGGTTGTGGTGGTGTTGGTTGTGGTGGTGTTGGTTGTGGTGGTGTTGGTTGTAGTGGTGTTGGTTGTGGTGGTGTTGGTTGTAGTGGTGTTGGTTGAGGTGGTGTTGGTTGTGGTGTTGGTTGTAGTAGGTGTTGGTTGAGGTGGTGTTGGTTGTGGTGTTGGTTGTAGTGGTGTTGGTTGTGGTAGTGTTGGTTGAGGTGTTGGTTGTAGTGGTGTTGGTTGTGGTGGTGTTGGTTGTGGTGTTGGTTGTAGTAGGTGTTGGTTGTGGTGGTGTTGGTTGTGGTGTTGGTTGTAGTAGGTGTTGGTTGTAGTGGTGTTGCTTGTGGTGGTGTTGGTTGTAGTGGTGTTGGTTGTGGTGTTGTTGGTTGTAGTGGTGTTAGTTGTAGTGGTGTTGGTTGTGGTGGTGTTGGTTGTGGTGATGTTGGTTGTGGCGGTGTTGGTTGTAGTGGTGTTGGTTGTAGTGGTGTTGGTTGTGGTGGTGTTGGTTGTGGTGATGTTGGTTGTGGTGGTGTTGGGTGTGGTGGTGTTGGTTGAGGTGGTGTTGGTTGTGGTGGTGTTGGTTGTAGTGGTGTTGGTTGTGGTGTTGTTGGTTGTAGTGGTGTTGGTTGTAATGGTGTTGGTTGTGGTGATGTTGGTTGTGGTGGTGTTGGTTGTAGTGGTGTTGGTTGTAGTGGTGTTGGTTGTGGTGGTGTTGGTTGTGGTGATGTTGGTTGTGGTGGTGTTGGTTGTGGTGGTGTTGGTTGAGGTGGTGTTGGTTGTAGTGCTGTTGGTTAAGGTGGTGTTGTTTGTGGTGTTGGTCGTAGTAGGTGTTTGTTGTGGTGGTGTTGGTTGTGGTGGTGTTGGTTGTAGTGGTTTGGTTGTAGTGGTGTTGGTTGTGGTGGTGTTGGTTGTGGTGATGTTGGTTGTGGTGTTGGTTGTAGTAGGTGTTGGTTGTAGTGGTGTTGGCTGAGGTGGTGTTGGTTGTGGTGTTGGTTGTAGTAGGTGTTGGTTGTGGTGTTGTTGGTTGTGGTGGTGTTGGTTGTAGTGGTGTTGGTTGTAGTGGTGTTGGTTGTGGTGGTGTTGGTTGTGGTGATGTTGGTTGTGGTGGTGTTGGTTGTGGTGGTGTTGGTTGTAGTGATGTTGGTTGTGGTGGTGTTGGTTGTGGTGGTGTTTGTTGAGGTGGTGTTGATTGTGGTGGTGTTGGTTGTAGTAGGTCTTGGTTGCGGTGGTGTTGGTTGTGGTGGTGTTTGTTGAGGTGGTGTTGATTGTGGTGGTGTTGGTTGTAGTGGTGTTGGTTGTGGTGGTGTTGGTTGTAGTGGTGTTGGTTGTGGTGGTGTTGGTTGTGGTGGTGTTTGTTGTGGTGGTGTTGGTTGTGGTGGTGTTGGTTGTAGTGGTGTTGGTTGTGGTGGTGTTGGTTGTGGTGGTGTTTGTTGTGGTGGTGTTGGTTGTGGTGGTGTTGGTTGTAGTGGTGTTGGTTGTGGTGGTGTTGGTTGTGGTGGTGTTTGTTGAGGTGGTGTTGGTTGTGGTGGTGTTGGTTGTGGTGATGTTGGTTGTGGTGGTGTTGGTTGTGGTGGTGTTGGTTGTAGTGATGTTGGTTGTGGTGGTGTTGGTTGTGGTGGTGTTGGTTGTGGTGGTGTTGGTTGTGGTGGTGTTGGTTGTGGTGGTGTTGGTTGTGGTGGTGTTGGTTGTAGTGGTGTTGGTTGTGGTGGTGTTGGTTGTAGTGATGTTGGTTGTGGTGGTGTTGGTTGTAGTGGTGTTGGTTGTGGTGGTGTTGGTTGTAGTGGTGTTGGTTGTGGTGGTGTTGGTTGTGGTGGTGTTGGTTGTGGTGGTGTTGGTTGTAGTGGTGTTGGTTGTGGTGGTGTTGGTTGTAGTGGTGCTGGTTGTGTTGGTTGTGGTTGTGTTGGTTGTGGTGGTGTTGTTTGTGGTGGTGTTGGTTGTAGTGGTGTTGGTTGTGGTGGTGTTGGTTGTAGTGGTGCTGGTTGTGGTGGTGTTGGTTGTGGTGATGTTGGTTGTGGTGGTGTTGGTTATGGTCGTGTTGGTTGTAGTGGTGTTGGTTGTAGTGGTGTTGGTTGTGGTGGTGTTGGTTGTGGTGGTGTTGGTTGTGGTGGTGTTGGTTGTAGTGGTGTTGCTTGTGGTGGTGTTGGTCGTAGTGGTGTTGGTTGTAGTGGTGTTGGTTGTGGTGGTGTTGGTTGTAGTGGTGTTGGTTGTGGTAGTGTTGGTTGTAGTGGTGTTGGTTGTGGTAGTGTTGGTTGTAGTGGTGTTGGCTGTGGTGCTGTTGGTTGTAGTGGTGTTAGTGGTGTTGGTTGTGGTGGTGTTGGTTGTAGTGGTGTTGGTTGTGGTGGTGTTGGTTGTGGTGGTGTTGGTTGTGGTGGTGTTGGTTGTGGTGGTGTTGTTTGTAGTGGTGTTGGTTGTGGTGGTGTTGGTTGTTGTGTTGGTGTAGTGGTGTTGGTTGTGGTGATGGTGGTGGTAGTTGTTGATGTTGATGTTGTTGTTGTGGTGGTATTGGTTGTGGTGGTGTTGGTTGTGGTGCTGGTTGTAGTGGTGTTGGTTGTGGTGGTGTTGGTTGTGGTGGTGTTGGTTGTAGTGGTGTTGGTTGTGGTGGTGTTGGTTGTGGTGGCGTTGGTTGTAGTGGTGTTGGCTGTGGTGGTGTTGGTTGCAGTGGTGTTGGTTGTGGTAGTGTTGGTTGTGGTGGTGTTGGTTGAGGTGGTGTTGGTTGTGGTGGTGTTGGTTGTAGTGGTGTTGGTTGTGGTGGTGTTGGTTGTGGTGGTGTTGGTTGTGGTGGTGTTGGTTGTGGTGGTGTTGGTTGTGGTGGTGTTGGTTGTGGTGATGTTGGTTGTGGTGGTGTTGGTTGTGGTGGTGTTAGTGGTGATGGTGGTGGTGTGGTGGTGGTAGTGGTGGTGGTGTTGGTGGTAATCGTGGTAATGGTGGTGGTAGTGGTGGTGGTGGTGGGTTTGGCTGTGGTGTTGGTGTAGTGGTGTTGGTTGTGGTGATGGTGGTTGTGGTGGTGTTGGTTGTAGTGGTGTTGGTTGAGGTGGTGTTGGTTGTGGTGTTGGTTGTAGTAGGTGTTGGTTGAGGTGGTGTTGGTTGTGGTGTTGGTTGTAGTGGTGTTGGTTGTGGTGGTGTTGGTTGGGGTGTTGGTTGTAGTGGTGTTGGTTGTGGTGATGGTGGTTGTTGATGTTGATGTTGTGGTGGTGTTGGTTGTGGTGTTGGTTGTAGTAGGTGTTGGTTGTGGTGGTGTTGGTTGTGGTGTTGGTTGTAGTAGGTGTTGGTTGTAGTGGTGTTGGTTGTGGTGGTGTTGGTTGAGGTGGTGTTGGTTGTAGTGGTGTTGGCTGAGATGGTGTTGGTTGTGGTGTTGGTTGTAGTAGGTGTTGGTTGTGGTGGTGTTGGTTGTGGTGGTGTTGGTTGTAGTGGTGTTGGTTGTGGTGGTGTTGGTTGTGGTGGTGTTTGTTGAGGTGGTGTTGGTTGTGGTGGTCTTGGTTGTAGTGGTGTTGGTTGTGGTTGTGTTGGTTGTGGTGGTGTTGGTTGAGGTGGTGTTGGTTGTGGTGGTGTTGGTTGTAGTGGTGTTGGTTTTGGTGGTGTTGGTTGTAGTGGTGTTGGTTGTAGTGGTGTTGGTTGTGGTGGTGTTGGTTGTGGTGGTGTTGGTTGTAGTGGTGTTGGTTGTAGTGGTGTTGGTTGTGGTGGTGTTGGTTGTGGTGATGTTGGTTGTAGTGGTGTTGGTTGTAGTGGTGTTGGTTGTGCTGGTGTTGGTTGTAGTGGTGTTGGTTGTGGTGGTGTTGGTTGTGCTGGTGTTGGTTGTGATGGTGTTGGTTGTAGTGTTGGTTGTGGTGGTGGTGGTGGTGGTGTTGGTTGAGGTGGTGTTGGTTGTGGTGGTGTTGGTTGTGGTGGTGTTGGTTGTAGTGGTGTTGGTTTTGGTGGTGTTGGTTGTGGTGGTGTTGGTTGTGCTGGTGTTGGTTGTAGTGTTGATTGTGGTGGTGGTGGTGGTGGTGTTGGTTGAGGTGGTGTTGGTTGTGGTGGTGTTGGTTGTGGTGGTGGTGGTGTTGGAGGCTATGGGGGGAGTGTGTAATGGTGGTGGTGGTGGTGGTGTTGGAGGCTATGGGGGAGATGTGTAATGGTGCTGGTGGTGGTGGTGGTGTTGGAGGCTATGGGGGAGTGTGTAATGGTGTTGGTGGTGGTGGTGTTGGAGGATATGGGGTAGTGTGTAATGTTGGTGGTGGTGGTGGTGTTGGAGGCTATGGGGGGAGTGTGTAATGGTGGTGGTGGTGGTGTTGTGGGCTATGGGGTAGTGTGTAATGGTGGTGGTGGTGTTGGAGGCTATGGGGGGAGTGTATTATGGTGGTGGTGGTGGTGGTGTTGGAGGCTATGGGGGTGTGTGTAATGGTGGTGGTGGTGGTGTTGGAGGCTATAGGGGGCGTGTGTAATGGTGCTGGTGGTGGTGGAGGCTACGGGGGGAGTGTGTTATGGTGGTGTTGGTGGTGTTGGAGGCAATGGGGGGCGTGTGTAAAAGGTGCTGGTGGTGATGGTGGTGGTGGAGGCTACGGGGTGAGTGTGTTATGGTGGTGGTGGTGGTGGTGGTGGTGGTGGTGGTGGTGGAGGCTATGGGGGGAGTGTTTAATGGTGCTGGTGGTGGTGGTGGTGGGTATGTAAGTGTCGAATTGTAGTAGTGGTGTATATGGGTTGGGGCTAAGGTTGTGTAGTGGTCGGCTGGTGTTGGGTGGGGTGGGTATTGGGTGGAGTGATGGTGGGGTGAATGATAGTTGGGTGGAGTGGTTGTGGGGTGGGTGCTGTTTGGGTGGAGTGGTGGTGGGGTGGGTGGTGGTGGGGTGGAGTGATGGTGGGGTGGAGTGATGGTGGGGTGGGCGGTGGTAGGTGGAGTGGTTGTGGGGAGGGTGATGGTTGGGTGGAGTGGTGGTGGGGTGGGTGGTGGTGGGGTGGAGTGTTGGTGGGGTGGGCGGTGGTAGGTGGAGTGGTTGTGGGGAGGGTGCTGGTTGGGTGGAGTGGTTGTGGGGCTGGGTTATGTGTGGGTGGAGTGTTTGTGGGGTGGGTGGTGGTGGGGTGGGTGGTGGTGGGGTGGGTGTTGGTGGGGTGGAGTGGGAGTGGGGTGAGTGGAGGTAGGGTGGAAGAGGTTGGGTGGGGTGTTGACTTATATATTTGTTTGTTTTTATCTCTATTTGGTTTTGCCTCACTTCCTTAGCAACGAATTTCTGTCAGATTTCAAACACCTTTACAAACACACACACACATACATACACACACACATAGACACATACATACACACATAGACACATACATACACACATACATACATACATAGATACATACATACATACATACATACACACATACATACATATATACATGCATATACACACATACAGATATAGATGCATACATGCATACATACAGACACACAGATATATATAGACATGCACACCAAGATACGTACACACATATATATATATATATAATATATAAGATCAAAAGATGGTTAAAAGAGTTCCATGTATTTTATTATGCGCATTTCAAAAACAAATATCATCATGGATAACATTTGCGCTTTCGTCAGATAAAATAGGGAGACATGATATGAAGGTTAAAAAACACTTGTGAATAGTGCAGTTTTAAATCAACATATGTTGATTTAAAACTGCACTATTCACAAGTGTTTTTTAACCTTCATATCATGTCTCCCTATTTTATCTGACGAAAACGCAAATGTTATCCATGATGATATTTGTTTTTGAAATGCGCATAATAAAATACATGGAACTCTTTTAACCATCTTTTGATCTTATATATTATTTATACTCCAGTCCTACAAACTGTAGATTGCTACTTATCCGATATCTGCATTGCTTTATTGTACTACAATAAAACTCACCTCCTACACATATATATATATATATATACATACATATATATATATATATATATATATATATATATATATATATATATATATATATATATATATATATATATGTAGAGGTTATATTTAATTTGTTGGGATACAACAAGCAAAATCTTTTTATAACTGATGTAAAGAACTCAACAAATTATTGGAGTAAATATACAATATATTAACAAATGGAAACTATATTTATAAAACCATATTTATTTAATTATACATATTTCAAGGGCCACCAAGGCAGATTATGGTGCGTTTTCATGAGATAAAATATAATATAGATTAGTTTTATAAATAAATAAATATTGACATACCCTGAAAAATATATTGTATATATATATATATATATATATATATATATATATATATATATATATATACAATATTAAATAAATGGAAAACTATATTTATAAAACCATATTTATTTCATTATATATATTTCGGGGATATCATATTAACAATATGCTATGCCTTCATCAGACAAAATACAATATAAACAGTTTTATAGATAAATATATTCGACATACCGTAATAAACATCAACTTCATTTGAAGAGGTTCACTCTAGCAGTGAAAATACAGAGAGAAAGAAAAAGAGAGAGAAAAGAGGGAAATAAGAAAGAAAGAAAGACAAAACGAAGAAAAGGAAGAAAAAGAAGAAAAAGAAGAAATGAATGGGACAAAATAGAGAGATGGAAAAATAGATAAAGCGAAGAGCTTCATGTAAAGAGACCGAAAGAGATATATATATATATAGAGAGAGAGAGGAAATAGAGATAGATACATATATAAATATAGATATAGAAAAATTAGGTAGTCTCTCTCTTTCTTTCTCTCTGTATTTTCACTGCTAGAGTGAACCTCTTCAAATGAAGTTGATGTTTATTACGGTATGTCGAATATATTTATCTATAAAACTGTTTATATTGTATTTTGTCTGATGAAGGCATAGCATATTGTTAATATGATATCCCCGAAATATATATAATGAAATAAATATGGTTTTATAAATATAGTTTTCCATTTATTTAATATTGTAAATATACTCCAAATATTTGTCGAGTGCTTTTATATCAGTTATAAATATTTACTAGTTGTAACCCAACAATTTTAAATATAACTTTACATGTATATATATATATATATTATATATGTTTGTGTGTGTATTTGTATATTTATGCATGTACTGTATATATATATATATATATAGTTTTGCGAGGTTTTTGATATGAAATCGTGTGTTGAAACAAATATTGTTATACTTGGGGAGGGTCATATTTGTGTAATATTGCCATAATTAATAACAGAACACACTCACTGTTTCGTTGGTTTTCGCTTCTCGCTTCTGTGTCTTTTATATCGGTAATTTAATTTATTCGGTCCTCAATGTTGCCATTGACTGACCAACGGTCAAAAGTGGGTTTTCTTAAGAAAACCCACTGTACTAATAGGAAATGTATTATATGTAAGGTAAACCCCCGGATAAACTGTAAAACTAGAAACGTAGTCTATAGCATAAGATGTACAGAGGGTACTTGCAGAAATATGACAACAACATACATAGGCGAGACAGCTCGTACCATAGGTGAAAGGATTGACCAACACTGGGGGCAACTAAAAGGACGAAAAAAAGGTTCAGTACTATACGAACATGCCAGACAACAACACCACGGTAACATAGACAACATAGAAATTAGAATAATATCTAAACATAGAAATGACCCAGCAGATAGGCAAATCAGAGAGGCCAGTGAAATAGAACTTAGAAGGCCAAGGCTAAACAGAAAAAATGAATGGAATAACAACAACACTCAAACAAACAACACTGACTTAAGAGAAGTATAAATAAATAAATAAATAAATAGAAAAAATAAATAAATAAATACATACACAAGCACAATAACAACAAACACATATAAACACACACTAGTAAAGATAGAATACATTAACCAATACACAGTCACCCAATCACGAACACACATCAAACAAAACACTATACACACACGCAAACGCATGCGCAAAGGAGACAAAAAAAAATATATATATATATATATATAAACAGACTAAATAAAGATGGCGTAGAAAATACATAGAAACAATAGCACCACTGACGATGCTGCAGATGTGCAACGAGAGAACTTTGATAAACTATATATATGTGTTTGTGTCTATATTGTATCTGTGTTTTTAACCGTTGGTCAGTCAATGGCAACATTGAGGACCGAATAAATTAAATTACCGATATAAAAGACACAGAATATTATAACGCCGCTTTGTTCGTTTGTCAACAAACTGAACAGCCTGAATTTATGCCATACGGTGTTAAGGCAACCACGTCACCTTTTTGTTCATCACTGACACAGGAACGATGTACTAGTTTCAAGCTTGTTAGCTATCATCAGCACCGTTTACCCATCTGCCAGATAGTTGAACGTTCGAAAGTATATACTTTCCTTATGAAAATTAACGGCTGAGCAGCCTAATTTGCATATTGAGTGAGTTAAATCGGTCAGGCATACCGAAAACGATAAGTTGAAAAAAATGAAAACGAAATTTCATTTCTCACTCTTAGTATGGCACTTACTTAAATGTAAGTATGTGTGTATACGTACATACATATATGTATACAGACGTACAGTAGCATGCATATATATATATATATATATATATATATATATATATATATATATATATATATATATACACATATATACATATATACATACAGGTACACATACATATATGCACGCATCAGTGTAGCGGACGCTTATTATAACGCCGCTTTGTTCGTTTGTCAACAAACTGAACAGCCTGAATTTATGCCATACGGTGTTAAGTATATACTTTCGAACGTTCAACTATCTGGCAGATGGGTAAACGGTGCTGATGATAGCTAACAAGCTTGAAACTAGTACATCGTTCCTGTGTCAGTGTTGAACCAAAAGGTGACGTGGTTGCCTTAACACCGTATGGCATAAATTCAGGCTGTTCAGTTTGTTGACAAACGAACAAAGCGGCGTTATAATAAGCGTCCGCTACACTGATGCGTGCATATATGTATGTGTACCTGTATGTATATATGTATATATGTGTATATATATATATATATATATATATATATATATATATATATATATATATATATATATATATATATATATATATATGCATGCTACTGTACGTCTGTATACATATATGTATGTACGTATACACACATACTTACATTTAAGTAAGTGCAATACTAAGAGTGAGAAATGAAATTTCGTTTTCATTTTTTTCAACTTATAAATATATATATATATTTATATTTATATATATATATATATATATGTATATATATATATATATATACATATCTATATATGTGTGTGTGTGTGTGTGTACGGATACCCACGCACTTGCGCACACACACATATCTATACATGTGTGCGAGTGTTTGTTTGTTTGTGTGTATGTGTTCGTGCCTGTGTTTGTTTATGTGTGTGTGTTTGTTTATGTGTGCGTGTGTGTATGTGTGTGTGTGTCTGTTTCTCACTTTTAGTCTGCTTATGACTTTATTTCTACCTTTACGTTGCGAGTTCAAATCCTTTCATTTTGGAGAATTACGAAACAGTAAAAACAGTGGAGAAAGGATGAAGAATGTAAGCCAAAGAGAAATATATAACTATAGCGTAGTAATGACCTCATCAGCTTCCTTCTAACCTGACACAGTTTCGCACGGTAAAAAGGGAGTACCATGAATTTAAGGCTAGCCCGAACTACTGAATTAAAATTTCTGTTGGTAAGACGCTGGTATAAAAAATGAAATAAAACAACGTCATATCAACAGAAATACAATATAACAAAGATTTCATAACTGTGTGTACATTTTAGTGTGGCGCTACACTTTATTGTGCCACCTATATCAAACTATTTTAAATGTTGACTCAGTTACATTCATATTACATCAACGTGTGTTGATTTTTGGCTAGTGTTTAACTGTTGGTATACACGTGCTTGTGCAATGCTCAACTACTTATACCTTAATGTCATGAGTAGGTTGATCCTTTAATCGAACAACTGGAACAATCACCATCGAACCCGCAGTTCCATTCAAAACTATTATGAAATCTTCCATAGCTAATCTTCTAGAATTCTCTTTGAGGACTTATATATAGTTTAGAAAAATATTCGCTCTAATATCGTTTTATGTTCTCTAAAACTTTATGAAACAGAACACAACACATATTATACCTAAACACGAACTAACAGAACATCGGAGCGGAGTTGGTCGCCCGCAGGTCCGAACCTCTTCAGGTGTATTGGCTAAACCAGTACCACTCCTTCGACATCCTCCAGGGTAATATATTCTCCATTATATCGACTGGGATCCAGAGGGTAAGTTAGTTGGGGATTGAAAGTTACTTGACGCCACTTTCTCTCTGTTTCATTAAAAGTATCTTTATTTATTTATTTATAAAAAATTACTGAGTAATTTTCCTCTTACAGTACATACATATTTAAATAAAACACGCATACTGCAGCCACCACAGGGAAATACAAGATGGGGCAAATAAAACAAAATCAAATCGAAGAGAAAACACAAAGGAGAAAGTCATTGAGAAGGTTACAGTATATGTAACTAAAGAGTTCTGACAAATAAATAACCACATATATTGGGTTATTTCCGCATTATCAGCTGTTTCAAGACAATAGTTTCAGCAGTTGTACGGGTGCGGGCAGATACGAAAGGAAAGAGCAATCAAGACATAGTGTATGGCAGACATGTTTACGTCATGAAACCACTGGTAATGTGGAGATAAAGAAAACTCTCGATATAAACCATTCCAGATTCCATATTGTGTTAATTGCCCTTTTCTTTGGTTTGTACCTGCACTTTTATATTTACAACTTGGCCATTTCATGTTCAGTCAATTTTATGCCTGGAAACGTCCAGAATTTGATATTGTATCTATTGTTATAATTTGAATTTGGTTAAATTTTAATACAAGAGAAAAGGGCCAGGGGACGACAGAAAAGGAGATGGACAGATGATATTAGGGAATGAACAGGAAGGAGTTTGGTGGAATGTATGGCAATTGTAAGAGACAGGAAAAGATGGAGAGTGCTGATCCATAAGTCCATGACCCCCGACGCTCAGATATGAGGATGAGATGAGGCAGGCAAACTTTAAACCTTTTTGTAATTCCTGAAGATATTCAGAGTACGTAGGAATTGAATTAAAGAATGGGTTTAAGTTGTTAATATTGGTTTTCCTTCATTTTAAACACACACACACACACACACACGCAAACACACACACACACGCACACACACACACACACGCACACGCGCACACACACACACACACACACACACACACACACACACACACACACACACACACACACACACACACATATATATATATTAAAATAACAGATTAAAGTTTAATAAATATTTGCTCTACTGTTTTTATATATATTTATATATATATATAATCCTTATCGAACCATCTTCTAGAGTGGGAAATAGGAAAAAGTATGACCCCGACGGCAGAGCGCAACCCGTTTCGACGGTTATTTATATATATAAAAATACATTATGTATATATGTATGTCTATATATGTCTATATATAATATATATATATATATATATATAGATATAGATATATACATATATAGACATACATATATACATAATGTATTTATATATATATATATATTATATATACATATCTACATGATATATACATGATATATACATGTATATAACTTTAAAGAATTGGACAAGAAATAAAAAATTTTACAATAATATTAGTGGCAAAATTTTTATTGGTAAAAAATCGAGTTCCACATTCATAGGCTCTGGGTTCCACATTCAGAGGTCGTCGCCAGACCGGGGGGATCATTTGATCCTGGTTTGAACACCAATTGGGCCATAACCATACCCCTATTTCATCATTCGGCGACACGCCTCATGTGTCATGCATAATGTGAATGGACCCATGGGCCCATGAGCACTGATCTTGAGCAGCAGCGGACGGTCTTGTCCCGCTCATCCTTGATCTTGACCAACCCGTCCATCTTCTCCTTGCATCTTGTCCTTGAGTTCAAGTCCGGCAGTCCAGATGAATGCGTGCCACAGATTTCTGGTACAGGAAGGGGGAGCAGGAGGACTGGAAGGATGACGGGACAGAGGGAGGGAGGACCGATGGTTGAGGGAGGTGCCATAGTCGGTGGTCAGAGTTGACATCTTGTCCCGGTCGTCTTCTCCATCTTCGTCTGGTGTTGCGGGACCAGAAGTGCATTCTGGGAGGAGACCTGCAGCTGCATCGGCCAATTCTTCTTGCAATGGTCATTCTGACGGAGCAGAACTGCTCAGCCAACCAACCCCAACCAGAACCAACCGCTCAGGGGCAACGAACAATGAGAGCATGACAATTATTATGCACTAATCAAGAAGATACTGGGGCATAGCACAGGAAACGAATAAAAAAATTTTGCCACTAATATTATTGTAAATTTTTTTATTTCTTGTCCAATTCTTTAAAGTTTTATCTTAGTTTCTTGTCCTATTCTTTTAAAGTTTTATCTTAGTTTCTTCTCCTATTCTTTTAAAGTTTTATTTTAGTTTCTTGTCCTGTATTTTTAAAGGTTTATATTCCAACAATATTACTTTTTTTTGCTGTACACATTTTTCTATCTGGTCTACTATTTTTTAAGGCAATGCAAGCAACAACTATCTAATAATTAAATGATCATAGTGAATTACTGACAAGTGATTGACATTTTAAAGTTCTTTTGAGTATAATTGCAATCTAGTTGAGGAAACTGGCTTAATGACAAAGCTAGTAAATCATGAATGCATTTGAGATGATTAGTGCATAATAGTGAATTGGTGAAACTTGTGCATTTCAATGGTGTTACAATAATAGATGTAAGTTATATAGTAGTAATACTTTATCATTTTAACTTTTTAGAATGGACAAAAACCCATGCAAAGAAATGACTTTGACTGCAGTGATTCTCTCCAATTTACTTACAAAGCAAAACCTGGTCAAATACCTTATCATTTCTGATAAAATGCCCATTGAATCACTGAAAATCGGATGCATGGAATTCCTCATAAAATACACCTATGAATCGGAAGCCATCACATATATCAATGGATATAGGGAGTTGTTCACACTGGAAGACCATCACTTCATTTGTGACTTCATCAGTTATCTCCACGATTATCTCAGACACCCAATGCCATTGATGAGAGGTGATCCAATGTGTGAGCATGTAACTAATCTTATAGAAGTTGTTATCGACCACCTGGCTTTTAGTGACATTTGACTTATTTGACTGATAATGATGTATTTTTAAAAAGTATGTGTACATTCTTGTTACTATTTTAAGGCAATGCAAGCAACAACTATTTAATAAAATTTAAATTTAAAAATGACCATTGTGCATTAATAGTATGATGACATTTTATTAAGTCACAAAATTAGTCAGTCAGCCATAGAACAAGGATCAGGTGGCAAAAACATTGGCAAAGATTTGTGTCAATTTAAGATTTCCAACATTGTTCAAATGAATCATATCTGGTTTGAAGTCAGATTTGTCAAATTTTGGCCAATTTTCAATGTGAAGATTGGGCAAGTTCAATTTTTGAATCATTTCTTTCATGCAGTAATTAAACTTTTCCAAACGAGAATTTCTCTTGCCCAAGTCATTTTTATTTTCAATTACACTTTGTGGACGTGGAATGACACCACTGTAGAAAATGGGTGTACAGTGGTGCTTTTCCGCTATTTTCTGTAGCCTTGCAAAGAGACTCTTCCCCTGTTTTTCCGGTTTTGTGCCTCAAATGGGCACTTTGTCCTTAATTTAAAATTAAATGATTAATAAAAAATACTTGGGCAAAAATTATTGTATTACTTTGCACAGCTTTGTAGTGCCAACGGTGCGACGAGGATTCAGATCATTAGAGCCGACATGAACCACCAATACTTTCACAAAAAGACAACAGATAACAATGTTGGCGATTAACATTACCTGGCCCTGACGGACCCCAGGTATACAAAATATCTAAGTTTTTTGTTGGTATGATAAGTAAATACATTTGAATTAATATTTTTATACCTTCTGGTCATTCGATTTCGCCACATTTCTAATTATGGATTTGTAAAAACTGGCATGAATGTGAATTTGATCAGTCCAATTGCCCGATTTTAGTGAAATGTTTTGATTCGAAATGGAAATACTCCATTTCCGTGCCATGGAAAAAATGAATAAGCCGATCAAAAAGCCGCGAAACATCATTTTTAATTAAGCGAAATTAGTGGATGCAAATCTCAGAAAATATTGTACACGATTCGCACCTATCGGTACAAAAATATAGCGTACTATTCGCACCTATTGGTACAACAAATCGCACGACTGTTAATAATACTAGAAGTGCAAACTATCTGTTGAATACCTGGTATATGAAGAGCAACCGATACGATCGGTCGGCTATCGGTCTTGAAGAAGAATGAAGTGACATTTTGGTCTGGTTGTTGTCATCGGTGTTTCGCAGAGATGCCGGCACGAACAAAGGTGTCAGTGACACAAAGTTGTCCGCTTGAACAAAGGTGTCGGTCCGACAAAGGTGTCAGTCAGACAGACAGTCAGACAGTGTCACAGTCGGTGCGACAAAGCGATCAATGCGATTAAAAAAAATTTAACTCACATGTTTACCTATATTTTCGCAAACTATTGATAGATTGGTACAAAAAATAGCTTTGATAATAAACATAAATTTTTAACGAAGTATTTAAAAAGCATTTTAGCAGTGAAAAGTGTAGTAATGTTTCACACTGACGTAAGTAGGGCCGTTCAGAAATGACGTAGTCAATTAGGAGGAGGGGATTCGGCGATTTGACTACATTTGACTAACGTAATCACAATCACAAGAGTTCCGCCGAAAAAATTCGTCATTTCTGGATTACCTCCCCTAGCGTCACGCTTACTACTCACTCACTTGAACACAAGATTTATCAGCAATAATAAACTTTTTCCCGCTGGACCAAATTTCTAGATTTTTAAGCCAAAAGATGCGTAATGATCTACTGTTCATGCTCATATAAGTTTTATCTCAGTTAAATAAAGTAGAGCCGCGCTGTACTGTCGTAAACAGACGATTGCCAACGAAAACACGACCACAACAATATTACTAAACGGACTACCGTCCGTTTAGGATATATATATATATCAAGGTGATATATATATATATATATTTATATATATATATATATATATATATATATATATATATATATATATATATATATATATATATATATATATATATTGTTATACTTTGGGAGGGTCATGTTGCCAATAAGAAACACACGCACCAGTTGCTTTCACTTCAATTTATTATATATTTATAAATTTATAAATTTACAAATTTACAAACTTATAAATTTCTGGTTGGTTGGTTGGTTCCACAACCAGATAGTTGTTTATATATAGTCATAGTCCTTTCGTCACACACTCTGTGACCTCTTCAGTGATTGGCAACATGACCCTCCCAAAGTATAACAATATCGGTTTCAACACACGATTTCAGATAAAAAATCTTGCTAAACAAATTCAGAAACGAAATATATATATATATATATATATATATATAAAGAATATTTTCGAAACAGCGAGTGGGTTTGAAATTATTAGAAATGTAAGCTATCGCCGTATTTTGACTAAAGAAATTAAAGAAATTATTTAGCCTGATAGTGGGGTTAAGAACTCTCGGAGAAATGGAAAAAAATGAGTATTGACGTACATGGGAGTCGAACCCACATCTTTAAGAAGGACGCGAGGATGTGGAAGATGACCCCAGGAGCAGAAGGCCCTCAACAACCAGGACTGAGGTCAACGTCAACGTTGAGCGTGTCAGGCAGATGGCGCGTAGCGATCGTCGGCTGACTGTTCGACTGATGGCAAATGAGCTGAGCATGAATCGGGACAGTGTCTGGAAGATTCTCACTGAAGATTTGGACATGCGGAAAGTCTGCGCGAAGATGGTGTCAAAACTGCTGAACGATGACCAGAAGGGTCGACGCATGCAAGTGTGGCAGGACATCCTCGAGCGTCTTGAAACCGAACCAGACTTGCTAGGGACAGTCATCACCAGTGATGACTCATGTATCTTCGAGTACGACCAGGGGGAGACCCGTTTTGAAGACATGGATGACATCAAAAAGGCCGTGACGACGGAACTGCGGAGGATCCCGGAAGAATCCTTCCAGGAGTGCATGCAAGCGTGGCATAAAAGGATGGAAAAGTGCATTAGACTCCAGGGGGATTACTTTGAAGGAGAAAACTCTTAGTGTGAAGTTTGGATTTGAAATATGATATCAGTCCTGGAACTTTTCTGACCCACCTCGTGTATATATATATATATATATAGAAATAATAAAAAATGTAAAGACTAAAATCCGAACAGGGCTCGATATATATATATATCGCTAAAATCATCGTTAAAATCTTCCTCCGATAATGTGTATATATATATATATATATATATATATATATATATATATATATATATATTTACATATATGTATGTCTGTATGTATATATGCATATATTATATCATTTGCATAATCTATCATTTCCTGACCATTTCTTTCTCTCTGTCGCCCTCTCCAACTATCCATCAAGTCTCTTCAATATTCTTTTTTATTATCACAAACTCGCCGTCGTCAGTTTTCCCCTCAAAATCTCACTCCCATGTAGCTTGGCAGCCTTCATCACCACTTTTCCATTAAATACGTTATTAGTTTTTTAAATTCTTTTATTCAGATTGAACAAAACAATAATTTTTATCTTTTTCTTCCATTTGGTTTTATCGCTGAAATAACGGGACCAATCATTGGGAAGATAAGTGTAACAAACACCAACAAACAGCAGACGGCATGGCCGCCATTACAATGAATATACAACGAATGATGAAGATGGCATTGCGATGGTAGTTTCAGTGTTTTATTGAAACCGCTGTAGTAGTAATAGTTATTAATGTTGTTATTGAGGTTGGTGTTGTTGTTGTTGAAGGTGGTGCTGTTGTTATGCTTGTAGTTGTTGTCATAGTTTTTTGTTGTTGTTCTAGTCATTGTTATTGTGGTTGTAGTTGTTGATGTGTTTATGGTTGTTGTTGGTCTTTGTGGTTGTGTTTGTAGGTGTTATTGTCGTTGGTGGTAGTAGTAGTAGTAGTTTTCGTTGTTGTTGATGGTGTTGTTATTGCTGTTGTAGCTGTTGTTGTGGCTGTCGGTGGAGGTGTTGTTATGGTTGTTGTTGTTGTCCTTGTTGATGTTATTGTTATTGTTGTTGTCGTTGAGGCTGCTGATGTTGTTGTTATGGTAGTTGTTGTGGCTGCTGTTGTTGTGGTTGTTGTTGTTGTTGTAGTTATCATTATTTATCTCCATACAGTAATTTGTCGTTCCCCTTTTTCTAGTATTTCTGTTATTCACCAGAAATTATATAAATTTGTGAAAAGATATTTTCCAAAGAGTTGTATTTGTATTATGGGGAGAATTGTGATGGAGAAAATGGGTTTTGTATAACAAAGAACAGAATAGGGCAACATGGTAAAAAAAAAAAAAAAATAATAATAATTGTTTCTATTTTTAGCACAAGGCCAGCAATTATCCCAGTGTATTACTGGTACTTTATTTTATCGACCACATAAGGATGAAAGGCAAAGTTAACCTCGGCAGGATTTGAACTCAGACCGTAAAGGGGCGTAACTCTATGCTGCAAAGCATGGCGTCCGACACTCTACCGATCCTGCCAATAATAATAATAATAATAATGGTTTCTTATATAGGCACAAGGGCAGCAATTTGGTGGTGGTGGTGGTGGGGTGGGGGTCGATAAAACGACCTCAGTGAGTGACTGGTACTTTATTTTATCGACCTCGTAAGGATGAAAGGCAAAGTTCACCTCAGTGAGATTTGAACTCAGAATGTATAGGGCTGTAAACTTTTGTTGTAGAAAAGACGAATAACAAGGCAAGTATTGTGGATATTACTTCACCGTGGGACCACAGGGTGAATGAGAAGGAATGTGAGAAAGTTGAGAAATACCAGGAGGTGAAGAGAGAAATCAGGAAACTGTGGAGAATCAGATATGTAGAAACGGTACCAATTGTGGTTGGTGTACTGGGAGTAGTTAGTAGTAGGGTAGACATGTAGAAGTGGTACCAATTGTGGTTGGTACACTGGGAGCAGTTTGTAAAAGGTTAGACATGTAGAAGTGGTACCAATTGTGGTTGGTGTATTGGGAGCAGTTTGTAAAAGGTTGGATGCATGATCTGAGAAGCTAGGAATTACCAGCAGGATGGGATTGTTGCAGAAAAGAGTCTTGCTAGGAACAGCAAGGATTCTAAGGCAGGTGTTGGAAAGTTGAAGCAGAAAGAAATGACCCAAAGGACCGTTGGGCATTAGCTACGGCTCACTCTTTTGGTACACACAAACACACACTTTCCCCCTCTCTCTCACCCTCGCTCTCTATATATATACAAATACATATATGTATATATATATATATATATATATATATATATATATATATATATATATATATATATATATATATGTGTGTGTGTGTGTGCGTGTGTGTGTGTGTGAAGGGATTATACACATACATATCGCAAGTTTTAAATTAGAGATTGTCAGTCCAGGAGCAGCTGAATTGTGAGGGTTGTGGTGGCAAAGTCCTCAAACACTCATTCTCAGCGGGTCATGTCAGAAGCAACCGTCTCCAACTGAGACGGGGTCTATTACTGGGTCTCCTGCCGGTTGGTTTTTCTCGTAAAATATATCCAGCGATTCTTTCCTAAGACATTATAACCGCATGCCTATAATATCGGAGCTGTGATTTCTCAATTTGGAGTAACGTTACTCCAAAGACTCTGCGGAGGGCCTCCATTTCGGCCGCTTGTATTCGCGATCGTATTCTTTCGGTCATTACCCAAGCAAGATAGACCAATATGTTTAAAATAACCAAGAAGTTTTTCTGTACAAACATGCATAAATGTTTTAATTGCGCCAATTCAGTATAATAGTAGGTGCAGTTATTTTTATAAGCTTCTTAAATATTTATAAATATCATCTGCTGTCACAGCTGTTGTATGGTTTTACTTTCTCAGACATGCCATATTATATAACAGCATTGTTTTCTCTTTGTTGTAGAGATACCAAATATATTGTAATTTTGATTTACTTTTGTTCTTATCATTAAAGGAATGGATGTGTCTAGTATATCGGGTTTTGAAGTAGGTTTCTGTCAATCTCATTTATACTATTTCTGCACTATTTGTTGATGTTAAGTCAGCGTTCGATGGGTATTATCTATTACGTACTATATATCTAGAATTACATTGAGGCTGAAGATGTTCTGGCTGAACATTTGGTAATCTATACCAAACAAACAATTATAACTGCCGTTTAGAGAATGTCTGTAAATATAATTTAACATAATTCAATACATTTTAGAATTGTTGAAACACCTCCTGAACCTAGTGGCATACACAGACACACAGCAACCAGCACTTACACACACATACACACACAGACACACGCGCGCACCCCTTCACACACACACACACACGCATATATATATATATATATATATATATATGCATATATATGTCTGTCTGCTTCGATGTCTGTATGTCTGTATATATATATATATAATATATTTATTTATATATATATATATATATATATATATATATATATGTATGTATATATATATATATATATATATATATATATATATATATATATATATATATATACATATATATATATATATATATATATATATATATATATATATATATATATATATATATATATATATATATATATATATATATATATATACATATATATATATATACATACATATATATATATATATATATATATATATATATATATATATATATATATATATATATATATATATACATATACGTATATGTCTGAGACAAAAGAATCGAAAGATAAAAAGCAAGGAAGAAAGGAAGGGGGCGAGGAAGGAGAATGAGTGATTGGCCGAAGCCACAAATCGCTTACGCAAGATTTGACGTCATGTGATCGCTTTTAACGTTTCCATGGTATTTAGGGTCACGTGTGAAGAGGTAACCAACTAAATGTCACAGCTTCGCTTTATTGGATGCTCTAGATTGATAATTCGGCTATCAGGAGGGAGGGGTCGCAACTATATGTATGAATAGTAGTCTCCCTTTCTCTTCCCCTCCCGCTTCTCACCACCTCTTTATCCTCCTCCTCCTCTCGCTGCTGCTACTACTACCACCACTACTACTACTACGTCTACTACTGCTGCTGCTGCTGCTGCTACTACTACTACTACTACTATTACTACTACTACTACTACTGCTGCTGTGGTTACTACTACTACTGCTGCTACTGCTACTACTACTACTACCACTACTACCCCCACCACTACTATTACTACTACTACTACTGCTACTACTACTACTACTACTACTACTACTACTACTGCTGCTGCTGCTGCTGCTGCTGCTGCTACTACTACTACTACTACTACTAAGTGTATGTGTAGTGGAATATTGACGTCAGTAACCATGGTAATGATGGCGGTTATTGAAGCTGTGTTGTTGGGTGTATCGCTACTGCTTCTGCAGATGATGATGATGATGATGATGATGGTGGTGGTAGTGGTGTTAGCAATGGTAATGGTGGTGTCGATGTTTGTGTTAGTGGTGGTGATGGTAGTGGTAGTGGTAGTGGGAGGATGATATTACTGGTGATAGTGTTGGTAGTTGTGTTAGTGATGGTGTTGGTGGTGGTGCATTTTATGATGGTTGTAATATGGCTGTAGTATGGCTGTAGTATGGCTGCAGTATGGCTGCAGTATGGCTGCAGTTTGGCTGCAGTATGACTGTATTATAGCTGTAGTATGGTTGTAGTATTGTTGTAGTATTGCTGTAGTATAGCTGTAGTATGGTTGTAGTATGGCTGTAGTATAGCTGTAGTATGGATGCAGTATGGATGCAGTATGACTGCAGTATGGCTGTATTATAGCTGTATTATAGCTGTAGTATGGCTATATTATAGCTGTAGTAGAGCTGTAGTATGGCTGTATTATAGCTGCAGTATGACTGTGGTATGACTGCAGTATGGCTATAGTATGGCTGTAGTATGGCTGTAGTATGACTGTAGTATGGCTATAGTACGACTGTAGTATGACTGTAGTATGGCTGTAGTATGGCTTCAGTATGGCTGTAGTATGGCTATAGTATGACTGTAGTATGACTGTAGTATGGCTGTAGTATGGCTGCAGTATGGCTGTAGTATGGCTATATTATGACTGTAGTATGACTGTAATATGGCTGCAGTATGGCTCTAGTATGACTGTAGTATAGCTGTAGTATAGCTGCAGTAGAGCTGTAATATGACAGTAGTATGGCTGTAGTATAGCTGTAGTATGGCTGTAGTATGGCTGTAGTATGGCTGTAGTATAGCTCTAGTATAGCTGTAGTATGGCTGTAGTATGGCTATTGTATAGCTGGAGTATAGCTGTAGTATAGCTGTAGTATGGCTGTAGTATAGCTGTAGTATAGCTGTAGTATAGCTCTAGTATGGCTGTATTATAGCTGTAGTATGGCTGTAATATGACTGTAGTATTGCTGTAGTATCGCTGTAGTATGGCTATAGTATAGCTGTAAGATAGTTGTAGTATAGCTGTAGTATGGCTGTAGTATACATGTAGTATGACTGTAGTATGACTATGTTATGGCTATAATATAGCTGTAGTATGGTTGTAGTATAGCTGTAGTATGGCTGTAGTATAACTGTAATATGAATGTAGTATGACTGTGTTATGGCTATAGTATAGCTGTAGTATGACTGTCGTATAGCTGTAATATAGCTGTAGTATGACAGTAGTATAACTCTAGTATGACTGTAGTATGGCTCTAGTATGACTGTAGTATAGCTGCAGTATGGTTGTAGTATAGCTGTAGTATGGCTGTAGTATAGCTGTAGTATAGCTGTAGTATGACAGTAATATAGCTGTAGTATAGCTGTAGTATGACTTTAGTATGACTGTAGTATGGCTGTAGTATGGCTGTAGTATGACTGTATTGCAGCTGTAGTAGAGTTGTAGTATGACTGTAGTAAGGCTGTAGTATTATTGTAGGATAGCTGTAGTGTAGTGATAGTATGGCTGTAGTATAGCTGTAGTGTAGATGTAGTATAGATGTAGTATAGCTGTAGTATAGCTGTAGTATGGCTGTAGTATAGCTGTAGTATGACAGTAGTATAGCTGTAGTATAGCTGTAGTATGGCTGTAGTATGGCTGTAGTGTAGCTGTATTATAGCTGTAGTAAGGCTGTAGTATGGCCTGTAGTATGGTTGTAGTATAACTGTAGTATGACTGTAGCATAGCTGTAGTATGGCTGTAGTATAGCTGTAGTGTAGCGTTATTATGGCTGTAGTATAGCTGTAGTGTAGATGTAGTATAGATGTAATATAGCAATAGTATAGCTGTAGTATGGCTGTAGTATGAATGTGTTATGGCTATAATATAGCTGCAGTTTAGCAGTAGTATGGCGGTAGTATGGCTGTAGTATAGCTGTAGTATGGCTGTAGTATAGCTGTAGTAAGACAGTAGTTTAGTTGTAGTATACCTGTAGTATGACTGTAGTATGACTGTAGTATGGCTGTATTATGGCTGTAGTGTAGCTGTAGTATAGCTGTAGTATGGCTGTAGTATGGCTGTAGTGTGGTTGTAGTATAGCTGTAGTGTCTCTATAGTATGGCTGTAGTATAGCTCTAGTGTAGATGTAGTATAGATGTAGTATAGCTGTAGTATGGCTGTAGTACAGCTGTAGTATGACAGTAGTATAGCTGTGGTATAGCTGTAGTATGGCTGTAGTATGAATGAAGTATGGTTGTAATATGGCGGTAGTGTAGCTGTAGTATGACTATAGTATAGCTGTAGTGTAGATGTAGTATAGAAGTAATATAGCTCTAGTATAGCTGTAGTATGGCTGCAGTATATGTGCAGTATGGCTGTAGTATAGCTGTAGTATGGTTGTAGTATAGCTGTAGTATGGCTGTAGTATATCTGTAGTATGGCTGTAGTATAGGTGTAGTATGACTGCAGTATAGCTGTAGTATGGCTGTAATATAGCTGTAGTATAGCTGTAGTATGGTTGTAGTTTAGCTGTAGTATAGCTGTAGTATTGCTGTAGTATTGCTGTAGTATGTCTGTAGAATGGCTGCAGCATGGCTGTAGTATGACTGTAGTATTGCTGCAGTATTGCTGTAGTATGACTGTAGTATAGCTGTAGCATAGCTGCAGTAGAGCTGTAGTATGACAGAAGTATAGCTGTAGTATAGCTGCAGTAGTATGTCTGTAGTATGACAGTATTATAGCTGTAGTATAGCTTCAATATAGCTGTAGTATGACAGTAGTATAGCTGTAGTATGGCTGTAGTATGGCTGTAGTATAGCTCTAGTATGGCTGTAGTATAGCTGTAGTATGGCCCTAGTATAGCTGTAGTGTAGATGTAGTATAGATGTAATATAGCTGTAGTATAGCTGTAGTATTGCTGTAGTATAGCTCCAGTATGACTGTAGTATTGCTTTAGTATTGCTTTAGTTTTAGTATTGCTGTAGTATCGCTTTAGTATCGCTGTAGTATGGCTGTAGTATAGCTGTAGGATAGTTGTAGTATAGCTGTAGTATGGCTGTAGTATAGCTGTAGTATGACTGTAGTATGGCTGTGTTATGGCTATAATATAGCTGTAGTATTGCTGTAGTATAGCTGTAGTATGGCTGTAGTATGACTGTGTTATGGCTATAGTATAGCTGTAGTATGGCTGTAGTATAGCTGTAGTATGACAGTAGTATAGCTGTAGTTTAACTGTAGTATAGCTGTAGTATGGTTGTAGTATTGCTGTAGTAGAGCTGTAGTATGACAGTAGTATAGCTGTAGTATGACTGTAGTATGGATGTAGTATGACTGTAGAATAGCGGCAGAATAGTTGTAGTATAGCTGTAGTATGGCTGTAGTATAGCTGTTGCATGGCAGTAGTATAGCTGTAGTATAACTGTAGTATGACTGTAGTATGACTGTAGTATAGCGTTAGTATAGCTGTAGTATAGCTGTAGTATAACTGTAATATGACTGAGGTATAACTGTAGTTTGACTGTAGTATGGCTGTAGTATGACTGTTATATAGCTGTAGTATAGCTGTAGTATGGCTGTAGTATAGCTGAAGTATGTCTGTAGTGTAGCTGTAGTATAACTGCAGTATAGCTGTAGTATGGCTGTAATATAGCTGTAGTATAGCTGTAGTATGGTAGTAGTATGGCTGTAGTATAGCTGTAGTATGGCTGTAGTATAGCTGTAGTATACTTGTAGTGTAGCTGTAGTGTAGCTCTAGTATAGCGGTAGTATAGCTGTAGTATAGCTGTAGTATGGCTGTAGTATAGCTGTAGTATAGCGGTAGTATAGCTGCAGTAGAGCTGTAGTATGACAGTAGTATGGCTGTAGTATAGCTGTAGTATGGCTGTAGTATGGCTGTAGTATAGCTGTAGTATTGCTGTGGTGTAGCTGTAGTATGGCTGTGGTATAGCAGAAATGTAGCTGTAGTATAGCAGAAATGTAGCTGTAGTATAGCTGTAGTATGGCTGTAGTATGGCTGTAGTGCAGGTGTAGTATAGCTGTAGCATGGCTGTAGTATGGTTATAGTATGGTTGTAGTATAGCTGTAGTGTATCTATAATATTGCTGTAGTATAGCTGTAGTGTAGATGTAGTATAGATGTAGTGTAGCTGTAGTATAGCTGTAGTATGGCTGTAGTATAGCTGTAGTATGACAGTAGTATAGCTGTAGTATAGCTGTAGTATGGCTGTAGTATGGCTGTAGTGTAGCTGTAGTATAGCTGTAGTATGGCTGTAGTATGGCTGTAGTATGGTTGTAGTATAGCTGTAGTATGACTGTAGTATAGCTGTAGTATGGCTGTAGTATAGCTGTAGTGTAACTGTAGTATGTATGTAGTATAGCTGTAGTGTAGATGTAGTATAGCTGTAGTATGGCAGTAGTATAGCTGTAGTATAGCTGTAGTATAGCTGTCGTATGTTTGTAGTATAGATGTGGAATAGCTGTAGTATGGTTGTAGTATAGCTGTAGTATAGCTGTAGTATAACTGCTGTATAGCTGTAGCATGACTGTGGTAGGGCTGTAGCATGGCTGTAGTATAACTGTAGTATAGCTATAGTATAGCTGCAGTATAGCTGTAGTATGCTGCAGTATGGCTGTGGTATGACTGTGGTAGGGCTGTAGTATAGCTGTAGTATAGCTGTAGTAAGGCTGTAGTATAGCTGTAGTATAGCTGTAGTATCGTTGTAGTATGGTTGTATTATAGCTGTAGCATAGATGTAGTATGGCTGTAGTATAGCTGTAGTGTAGCTGTAGTATAGCTGTAGTATGGCTGTAGTATGGCTGTAGTATGGCTTAGTTATGGCTGTAGTATGGCTGTAGTATAGCTGTAGTATGACTGTAGTATAGCTGTAGTATCGCTGTAGTATAGCTGTAGTATAGCTGTAGTGTAGCTGTAGTATAGCTGTAGTATGGCTGTGGTATGGCTGTAGTATAGCTGTAGTATAGCTGTAGTGTAGCTGTAGTATGGCTGTAGTATAGCTCTAGTATAGCTGTAGTATGGCTGTGGTATGGCTGTAGTATGACTGTAGTATAGCTGTAGTATAGCTGTAGTATGGCTGTAGTATAGCTGTAGTATAGCGGTAGTATAGCTGAAGTATACCTGTAGTATGGCTGTAATATAGCTGTAGTATTGCTGTAGTGTAGCAGTAGTATAGCTGTAGTATGGCTGTGGTATGGCTGTAGTATAGCTTTAGTATAGCTGTAGTGTAGCTGTAGTATGGCTGTAGTATAGCTGTAGTATAGCTGTAGTATGGCTGTGGTATGGCTGTAGTATGGCTGTAGTATAGCTGTAGTATGGCTGTGGTATAGCTGTAGTGTGGCTGTATTATAGCTGTAGTATAGATGTGGTATGGCTGTAGTATAGCTATAGTATAGCTGTAGTATGACTGTGGTATGGCTGTAGTATAGCTGTAGTATAGCTGTAGTATAGCTGTAGTATGGCTGTGGTATAGCTGTAGTGTGGCTGTAGTATGGCTGTAGTATAGATGTGGTATGGCTGTATTATAGCTATAGTATAGCTGTAGTATAGCTGTAGTATGGCTGTGGTATAGCTGTAGTGTGGCTGTAGTATAGCTGTAGTATGGCTGTAGTATAGCTGTAGTATAGCTGTAGTATAGCTGTAGTATGGCTGTAGTATAACTGTAGTATAGCTGTAGTATGGCTGTAGTATAGCTCTAGTATAGCTGTAGTATAGCTGTAGTATGGCTGTAGTAATGTTGTTATAGTGAAGTAATAACAGAGAGGTGTAACTTGTTCCTTTAGGTTGGTAATCCAGCAGGGCTTAGAAAGCTAAACGGGGTCCCGGTGAGGTGGGTATCGTGGGGATGGTCTGTGTTCTTAATTTCATGTGGGCTGCGAGGTTGCTTTGGAGAGGAGGTCACAAGATAGGGTCCTCTCTTTGGCCCAGCCTTTCAGGGGCACATGTACCGACTGATTTATCTTACTATACATCCTGTGTGTTCGATTCTCTCTGTCTCTCTCTCTCAATATATATATAACAACTGACAATAAAGAAACTGAAAAAACTCTGGGAAACTAAATCAGAACAACCTGCCATCCCCTGCTCATAATCATAGACTGGAATCAAGGTACAAATTGTTGTCCTTGAATGCAGGTAGTCTATGTAATAAGATTCATCTTTTTGACTCCTACGTCAAAAGTATCAAACCGGACTTCATTACAGTCACGGAAACTTGGGCACATCCCTTACTCTGTGATGGGGTTTTCAGCATGACTGGCTACAACCTGTTTCGTAAAGACCGCATTAATCGTCGTGGTGGTGGTGTAATGGTCTACGTTCGGTCAAATCTGTCGGCAATTCCTTGTGCTGATTTGAACCAATCACAGCAGGAAGTTTTTTTCTGCGATATACGTATGACCATGTCAACACTGCTACTTGGAGTCGTTTACCGTCCCCCAAATTACCATCAGGACACTCAACTTTGTGATATCCTCAGAGCTGCTGCCAGGAAGACAGCCACTTATGTTTTCATTGCAGGTGACTTCAATCACCCTGAGATTGACTGGGAGACCTTTCGTTGGCCGCCAAGTGCAAATGACTTCCTTGAGCTGGTGCTGGACTCGAGTTGGTCCCAGGTGGTCACCTCCCCAACGAGAGGTGACAACACTTTGGACCTACTCTTCACCACTACTCCTGAAACGGTCATTAGTGTTACTGCTGAGGAACCTTTAGGTGACTCTGATCATGTTATGATCATTGCCAATCTATCCCTCATGGGCAGTAACAAGAACCACAACCATCTCCAAACTGCTCACTTTGACTGGAATAAAGCAGACTGGAACTGTTACTGCACCGAGTTGCAACGGCCAAACTGGCTTGAGTTCTACGACTCTGGAGATGTCAATACTGTACTCCAGAACATCCTGAGCTCAATATGGACAGCATGTGCAGCATCGGTGCCACGTAAGCGGAAAACACATCCCGAAAGCGCAATTTGGGAGACTGCAGCAGTCCGTCTTGCCAGAAAAGAACGGCGCAATGCTGAACGTGAGTACAAACTTCACAAATCAGACATTAATAGGAAGAGGCGAAATAGATCGTCCAACCACCTCAAACAGGTGACAAAAAAGGCAGTGCTTCAATTTGAGCAGCGCATAGCAACCAGCCCTGACAGTAAGGTGTTCTGGAAGTATGTTCACTCAAAGCAGAGGCCTCACTCTCCAGTTGGTCCTCTTCGCAATCCCCACACAAGCCAGGTTACTGACGACCCCAAGGAATGCGCAGAGCTCATTGCTGAATGCTATGCAGGCATTTTCACTATTGAAGACCAGAGTGTACCATCTCCACCACCTATGACACCGGACTCTATTACAACCATGGAATTTACACCTGCAATGCTGCGACGTCACCTAAAAAATAAACGCAACCATGCCTCTCCTGGTCTTGATGGTGTTACGTACCTGCTTCTTAAACGTGGTGGGTACTTCCTTCTACACCAGTTATCACGCTTCTTCCAATTCTGTCTGAACAACAGTGCTACTCCAGAACAGCGGAAAACTGCCAGTGTCATTCCTCTGTTCAAAAAGGGTGACCGCACATCACCTGTGAACTATCGTCCAGTCAGTCTTACTAGTTGCATCGCCAAACTGATGGAATCCTGTGTCAGAGAAACACTTTGGAACTTCTGGAGCTCTCACAGTCTTATCCGGCCCTCGCAATTTGGATTTATCCCCAGCTCCAGCTGCTGTGATCAACTTATAGAGTTTCTTGAGGACATCACCCGGATCACTGATGGCGGCTCATGGGTGGATGTTGTTTAGCTTGAATTTGCGAAGGCCTTCAA
>OZ024741.1:12185684-12365684 GCA_964016885.1 Eledone cirrhosa | reverse complement strand
GCCAACATTCTTCTTCTTATTATTATTATTATTATCATAAATTGTTCCATGCACATGTGTGAAGACAGACAAGTCTGCGGGGGGAAAAGGTTCGTAGCTTTAAGCTGTTTTAAAGTGTTTTTTTTTTAAGGTACACATCTTGATTTAAAGAGAGGGATACCTCTCAATATTCGGGCTTTAAGCCCGAATATTCAGATTTATTTTTTAAAATCTTCGAAAAAAATCGCTTCCCCACCCAAAGAAAATTATGGAAATTTTCGACCTTGAAACGGTAAACAACGTTCAGGTCAAAAGTTTAAAGGCAGCCACTGCAGATTTCACCACCACGACTACGACGGCTACAGTCATGCCTGTCATCCACTCTACTGAATGTGAAGGCAAAACTAAAAAGCTACCATCACAACCTTCTGGCATAGCAGCAGTATCATCTGAAAACGACATCACCACCACCGCCACCACCACCACCACCACCACAACAACAACAACAACTCAGAGCAATAACGACAAAAACACCGACAGCTTCAATGTAAACAAGGATGGCGGTGGCAACAGCAAGAATGACAACAACAACAATAAGAGCATCAGAAACACCACATTTGCTGCAGCAGCAGCAGCAAAAACAAAGCGCTTATTGAATATCGATATTGATATTAGCGATAAAGACGAACAGTTGGCCAAAGCGTGGAGGCTAATTAAACGGGAGAAGTCCTGGGCAAACCTGACCATCACGGACGAGGCAATAGCGGCCATGCAAAGGAGGACGGTGCTCTTTCGATGTATTTCGGTGCAGACACGAAAAGTGGAACTTGTGAGCCAAGCAGAGGTAGAGGCTGCTTTGGAGTACATCGGAAGTAACATAGAGTACAAAGCAAGAGGCAAACAGTTCGGTACCATCTCGGTACTGTTCAAATCCGAGGCCCTCGCTATTAAGCACTCGGTGATCCCCTGCAGAACGGAACGCATTATCATGCATCCGTCCTATATGGGTAAAAGGACAGTGAAGGTACGCATTCCCAGCATCCCACCAGGAATGAACATATGGTGGCTGCTGGGATGCGTAATCGAGGAGGGGACAGACACCACCCTCCTGGACATCAAAAGGACAGAGAGAGATGACTGGTCCGGAATGGATTTGGAGATTCTTCTCCAAATGAAACCGGAGGATATAAATAACATCCCAGATTTTGCCCGCCTGCAGGACGGGACAACAATCCAACTAATGATTGACGGAAGAAGGCCACGCTGCTTCGTTTGCGGGGAAGCCACGCATCTTCAAGCCTTCTGCCCTCAGCGCAAAAATGCAGGGGGTCGCAAACCTCCTTTGTTGCCAACGCCAGTGTCAGCACGGAAAGCTGCACCACCACCACCACCAAAAACAACATCAACAAAAACACGGACACCAACATCAAAAGCAGACGGATCACCACCAACACCAAAACCAATCCAAGGAGAAAACGAGGAAAGCTCTCCCACTCCCCCTACCCCCACCCCCCAACTATATACATAGACAAAAAAAAAATAAACGCACACACAGACACAGAGACACTCACAGACACAGACCCTTTGTCTTCCAGCAGCGAAGATGAAGGAAAACCCAAAAGTGCAAAAAAACAGAGAAAACTCACAAAAAAAAAAGCCCCAACAAAACACAAAAACACACACAACAAAAAATACAGACACCACTAACGCAAACACTTCCCCAATAACATCAGCACCATCAGCAACATCGACACCACCTCCACAATCCCCGAAACGCAAACAACCTAAACAAACACAAGTACAAATAAACACACAAATACCTGAAATTGCAGACACTACACCTACAACAAACATAGACATACCCGAAACAACACCACCAAAACCATCGCCACCACCTTCACCAAAACGAAAACAAATAAAACCACACCAACAAAATGTTAAAAACTTTGTGCTTGTCAGAAGGGCCAACGATAAACTGATGGCCCTCTTAGCGCGAAGCGAGGACATTCAAACAGAGGGGGAGATTTTTGAAATGAGCACATTTTGCGTGCCAGAAGATTTGCTTCTGGTCCGAATGTCACTCAATTCCTTCAAAGAAATTCGAGAGAGCTTTCCTCAAGACGTGGGAAACCCGAATGTGAAACCCACATCAAGACTTTTAAAGGGGTTCCCAAAAGAAACCCCACCAACCATGGAGGTCGAACCACCCGACCTTCACAAGACCCGGGAGGTAAGTAAACCTTCCCTCTCTCTCTCTTAGCTTACCAATATGGCCATATTAAGAGTAGGAAGTTTAAATGTTCGCGGCCTGGGGTCACCCTGGAAGCAGGGTCGCCTGCTCAATGACCTCCGGTCGCTGGAAATGGATGTGATTGCCGTAAGCGAGACCAGAATTTCCGACACACGTGCACTAGCCCCCATTTTCGACGACTATCAGATCTTCGCATCTGTTAGCAGGCCGGGAATTGGGGGTGGGGTGGCAGTGCTGTTTAGGAAAGGACTGGATCTCGAGGTAAGGTCGATCTTCCGGGACCCGGACGGTAAGTTGGTGGTCTTGGATGTGAGCAGTAGCGAAGGTGGTGCCTTTAGACTGCTGGCCGTCTACGCCCCTACAGGGGCCGGACGACCTGACTTCTTTAGGCGCCTGGAGACCTTTCTGGGTACGTCTCGCCCTTTACTGTTAGCGGGGGACTGGAATGGCATCTTAGACGCACGCTGGGATTATGTGGGAGTAGCCGATAGGAGCGGGGGGTGCAAAAGCCTCAAGCACCTACTCAGCCAGTTCCAACTGTCTGACAGGTATCGACTAGATTTCCCCAAATGTGCCAGTATGGACATGGACCAACCGAATGGGGTCATCTAGATCGTATATAGACAGAATCTTCATTAGGAAAATAGATAGAAATAGTGTGGGCTGTCTACTTTTTAAAACGGTCGCCTATTCAGATCACAAATTTGTGATCTGTACGGTCGACCTAAATAAAACGCGTAGGTTAGGACCGGGTTACTGGAAGCTGAACATGTCATTTCCGGCACGTAAGGCTTACAGGGACCCAGTCAATAAGTTAGTTAAGCAAAAGTTGACAGGGGGATCATCAACAACAGATGGTGGGGGGCTCTCAAAAGAGAGATTAGAGTAACTTCGATAGAGTTCAGCAAAGAACTAGCGTTAGAGAAAAATAGAAAGGAGGGGGAGCTGGTAGATAAGTTAGACGAGGCTATTTGTAGTGGCATCGCAACTGACGTGCTAGCGACGAGAATGGCATTAGACCATTTCTTCAATGCCAAACACGAAGGTTGCATTGTCAGAGCTAAGGCGCGTGCGCTGAGAAACGAGGGAACTAAAGCTGTTCGATGGGCCCGCGTGGCGGAGGCGCAGTGTGGTAACAAAACCACAATTCGGTCTTTGGCGGACCGAGACGGACACGAGATAAGCGATTCCAAGCGGATGTGTGAGGCCTTTCGCCAGCACTTTGCTCGGTTGTTCGGGGAGAGTGGCGAGTCAGAGAGAGTAGCGGATTTCAGTCCCTACCTTGACGGCTTGCCGCGCATCTCGATGGTCGACGCTGAGCGCTGCGAAAGGCCGATTACTTCAGCCGAAATTCAGGACGCCCTTGTCGGCTGCATGAGGCGCAAGTCACTCGGTTTGGATGGCCTGCCCTACGAGCTTTACGTAAATATGCCAGACTTGTTCTCCGAACTCCTCGAAGCACTCTACTGTAACTGGCAGCAGAATGGGAGTATTCCCAGTTCTGTGAGCAGGGGAGTGGTGATGCTGATAAGGAAAGACGAGAACAAGAGGGATACATTAGACAACTTCAGGCCCATAACTCTGCTCAACACAGAGTTTAAGATTTTGGCCAAGGTGTTAGCAAAGAGATTGGCGCTTGTCGTCGAGGATTTGGTTGGGGAGGCGCAAACTTGCGCAATCCCAGCCAGGTCCATACACGATAATCTCCACCTCATGCGATACATCATAGAGAGGGTAGGGTGTAAACCTGGCTTCGGGGTGGGGCACTGATCAGTTTAGATCAATCGAAAGCATTCGATAGGGTCGACCATCGGTATCTGGAGTTTGTCCTCAAAGCAGCTGGCTTCGGCCCTGTCTTTAGAAGCTGGATCGTTACAATGCACAGCAGCACACGCTCGGTGGTCAAGGTTAATCGCCACCTCTCGGAACCATTTCGGCTCTCCCGATCGGTCCGTCAAGGGTGCCCTCTCTCTTCCCTTCTGTACGTATTGACTCTCGAGCCTTTACTGCGGAAGCTGGAGCTGTTGCAGGGCATCCCGCTCGAACCGGGACGTGGAAGGGCGGTGTCGGCTTATGCGGACGACATCACCGTGATGGTGGCGAACACCTCAGAAATCGAAGTGGTCGGCACCTTATTGAAGGAATATGAAAGGTTGACAGGAGCCAAACTTAACCCGGAAAAGTCGGTGGGCTTGCAGCTCGGAACCTGGAGAGGCAAGCCCATGCCGTCCAACAGCGTCGTGGGGCGCTGGACGGACGGACCAGTAAAGTTGCTCGGGGTTTGGTTCGGACCAGACCTCCAGGTGGAAAGGAATTGGGACGAGGTAACGAGCAGAGTAGCCAGTCTCACCCAAAAATGGGCTGGGAGGAAGCTATCACTGAAAGGTCGCGCGGAGGTGGCGAATGCGTACATCGCGTCCGTCATCTATTACCGCCTAACCGTCGTGCCTTGCCCCCGTCCGCGCCTCGTCAAGTTGGAATGGCTCCTCTTCAAATTCTTGTGGAGGGGACAAGTTCCGTTGGTGAGGCGGTCCATCTGCTGCCAGCACCCTCTACGCGGAGGGCTGGGCATGCCGTGGCTAATGATGCGCAGACATGCGTTGAGGCTGCGACATCTCCAGATATTCTGCCTCAATAGTGAACAGGTGTGGTCGCCGTTTATCAGATGGGCCTTTCCGCAGCTCATTTCTTTGACTGAGCTGCAGTCCTGGGTCAAGAAGAGACCGAGACTGGGTGACTGGCACCTGGAATGTTGCCAGGCACTCACTGCCCTCTACCAAGCGGGCAATGCGATCAGTGGAACTTCCACTCTCGAGTTCTATAGAGGATTAGTGGTGGGCAAGTGCGATGACGCTCTCGGAGAAGCTTTGGGCCTCGACGAAGTCGAACTGACCAGTCTGTACCGGAGGACTTTTGAGCCGGGGACGATGGACAATTTCCAGAAATCCCTCGCTTGGCAGTGCTACCGGGGGGGGCACTGCCGGTTCGGGATAAACTCTACAGGCACGGAAGTGCTGTCAGACGGACCTGCCCCAGATGCGCACAGAACGACGAAACCGTTCTGCAGGCACTTGTCCAATGTCCGTGCATTACTGACTTGTGGAGTTATGTCGAACAGCTACTGTCGCGTGTGGAACGAATCCGGCTATCGGCCGAGTCCATAGTGAAGATCGAGCCGCCACCTTCCTTAGGTCAGGAAGAGCAGGACATTTTCCTCTGTCTGGTGGCAGTTACGAAAGAGATTATATGGTGGACCAGGTTGAAAGGACTAAAGACAGACACTTTTCTCTTCGGCCAATCCCTCATCAACTTCTTCAAGTTTCACCTGGAAAGGAGGGTGAGGGTGGAGAGAGAAGTGCTGCCCCCCAGTACATTTGCTAAAAGGTGGGTGAATGTGGCGAGAATGGCTCGTGTGAATGGGCCTACTCTGACCATGCGCCTATAGGCTGGCTAACTTGAGGAGAGGGGTGCTCTCCTGGGTGCCCTAGAAGCGCAGGGTGGTTCAGGATTGGTGGGGTACCCGAATCACCCCAGGGTCGTCCACCCCCTATCGGGGAATTTATTTTGTTATATTTTGTTATATTATATTTTGCATAGTTTATTTTATACTTTTATATTTTCATTGTTAAATTAGTCTTGCCATTGTGCACTTTTACTCGACCTCATTGTAAACCCCCACTGTCCCTGTCTTTGTATTGTCCCCTACATGTCGGCCCTTGTAGCTAATAAATGAAATCATTATTATTATTATTATTATTATTATTATTATTATTATTATTATTATTATTATTATTACAGTTGCATTTATCTTGCTTTATGTTCATACGAGTTATCACCAAGTCACAACCAGTGACCTCAAGAGACAACAAGGTCCGCCATGTTCAAGAAAGAACATACATACTCACACATGCATCTTTAGTGTTTAGACTTGTGATGTACTTATATTGACAGAATCTTCCTTAGTATATGGGCAGTTCCCATTAGTACTATCTTTTGTATTTCTCCTATACGCGGGTTTCCTGGGATTTGCGATATGTAATCATTAGCCCCCTTAGGTATCATTCCCAGAGCGCCTACAATCACTGGTATTGTTTTAGTTCTCAATTTCCACATTTTTCCAATTTCTATCTCCAGGTCCTTATACTTGCTCAATTTTTCAAATGTTTTTATAGATACATTCTTGTCTATTGGAACAGACATATCAATTAGCAGGCATAACCTCTTTTTAAAGTCCTTCAATATTATATCAGGTCTATTTGCATCTATTTTTCGGTCTGTTTGGATGCTAAAGTTCCACAAGATTGAGATGTGATCTTTTTCAAGTATGGGAGGTGGTTGATGTTGCATCTTTTGTAATGGAATATGATCTTTGGATGCTTTCGTGTTTCAAAACGAGTTTGATCATCCAATCATGTGATTCCCTTAGATATGTAGATAATCCAATTGTTGCAGTTTTCAACGCAATGTCTAACTGGATTAACCCACGTCCTCCTTCTTTCCTAGGGAGATATATTCTATCTATATCTGTCTTAGGGTGATGCATTCTGTGCATGGTTAAGAATTTTCGAATTTTTGTATCGAGCCTACGGATCTCTGTGCTTGACCAGTTGATGACATTGTAACTGTAGGTTACTACTGGTATGGCAAGCATGTTTATGGCATCGATCCTATTCCTTGCATTCAATTCCGTTCTTAAGATTGCTCTTACTCTGAGGTAACATTCCTTCCTTATCCTTTCCCTCATTGTCGAGTGCTTGATTCCGTCTCCTTCACAAACACCTAGATATTTGTAAATTTTTTCTTGATCAAGTTCTCTTATCACGTTCCCCCGATCAAGATTAATGTCTGAACTCTTCAACAGCTTTCCTCTGGTGAACGTTGCTTTGGCGCATTTATTTAGTCCAAACTCCATTTTAATGTCATCACTGAACTGCTCCACAGTGGATAATAGCCCTTGCAATTGTTCATCATTTTTTGCAAATAGTTTCAGGTCATCCATGTAGAACAGGTGATTAATGGTTTTGTCATAGACTTTATATCCATGTTTTGTTTCATTGAGCATTTTACTTAATGGTATAAGTGCGATGCAGAATAAAAGCGGTGATAAAGAGTCACCCTGAAAAATTCCACAATTAATATTAACTTCTCCAGCTTCCAGTGATTTTGTTTCACTATTCAAAAGGAGTGTCGTTTTCCATGTCCTCATGACAGAATGACAGAAACCTCCTGACAACGGGGGATATTTTGAAAATCTCTAAACATTTTTCAATCCAACTGTGTGGCAAACTATCGAATGCTTTTTTATAATCTATCCAAGCAATCGATAGATTTTTGTGTCTATTATGACAATCTTCCAGTATCATTTTGTTAACCAGAAGCTGATCCTTACAGCCATATGAGCCTCGTTTACACCCTTTCTGCTCAATGGGAAATAGGTCATTTGTTATCAGGTGGTCATATATGTACTCAGTTAGGACTGATGTTAAAATTTTATACATTGTGGTCAAGCAAGTTATCGGTCTGTAATTTTTGGGATTGTTTGTCTCATCATTCTTCGGAAGCAGGAATGTAATGCCGTTAACTAGCCATGATGGTATCTTTTCTGGCTCCGTAACTATTTCATTGTAAAGTTGGGCTAACAGCTCATGAGACTCTGTGAAGGCATTTATCCAAAAGTTTTGTATTTTGTCTTTTCCTGGGGATTTCCATTTGCTGGTTTTTCTTAGAGCCAAGCGCAACTGTTCAACTGTTATATTTTCCCATATTTGTTCCTCGAGGTGAGCTGTATCTTTCATTTGTCTGTCTATCCATGGGGCATGTATGTTATGAACTTTTTCTTCGGCCCAGATCTTTTCCCAGAATTCTTGCACTTCCTCCTTGGGTGGTATTGATTTAGCAGTTATTGTTGACTTACCAATTTTTCTGTAGAAGTTTCTTTGGTTGTTTTTGAACATATTATTGTCTTTATATAATCTAGATCGTTTTTCAAAGCGCCTTATACGAGCAGTTTTGGTCGACACTTTTTGCTTGATTATTTCTATCAGCATGTCTATGTCACATGTTGATTTTATACTGTACTTTTTTTTCAATTTTCTAAGTTTAGTTTGTTTAACATGTTCACCTACTTTATAGTTTGTTAAAATTTCTATGTCAGATCGGAGAAGGTTTATTTGGCGATTGATGTTCTCTTGCCAAGTAGATTTCTTGTGGGAATTCCTTTGTTTTTTCATCTTCACTCCACATAAGTGAGTGGTGACTTTAGCCGATGCATAATAGAGATGATTTAAGTCAGTAATGTTTAGTTTGTTTGTGATGATAATGTTTTTGAGAATTATGTTAGTCTTGTGTATTATCTTTTGGTTCTGTTTGGAGTTCTGGATCTTATTATTATTATTATTATTATTATTATTATTATTATTATTATTATTATTATTTCTTCTTCTTCTTCTTCTTCTTCTTCTTCTTCTTCTTCTTCTTCTTCTTCTTCTTCTTCTCCTTCTTATCTCAGCTGGTCTTATCACAATCCTATTTCATATCGATGAAATAGGTACCAGTAATACACGTTACGCCTCTAATTATTTCCGTATATAATTGTTCTGGAGAAATAATTTAACTTTGAAAAAAATAGTTTTCTTTATTGATGTAACATAAAGACAATAGTATCACGACTGAAGAAGGACGTTCCCCTCCAGCTTCACATTGCACCCCCCCCCGTCACCATCATAATCATCAGCAACAGTAGAACCAACCCCATCATCATCAGTATCATCATTTCCATCACCACCACCATCACCACCATTACGAAGGCGACGACTGCCACCACCACCGCCATCATCAACTCCAGCAGTAGAACCAACCACATCATTATCGTTAAAGTCATCATCACCACCACCACCACCAGTACCACGGCCACCACCACTGGGTGTCCTGTCGGTTCGTTTTGCCCGTAAAATCTGTCCAGTGGTTCTTTCCTGAGACATTCTAACCACATACCCTTAATATCAGAGCTGTGATCTCCCAATTCGGAGAAGTAGCAGCTCTATCTGGAATGACTCTCTGATCTCCTGAGACATTCTAACCTCATACCCTTAATATCAGAGCTGTGATCTCCCAATTCGGAGAAGTAGCAGCTCTATCTGGAATGACTCTCTGATCTCCTGAGACATTCTAACCACATACCCTTAATATCAGAGCTGTGATCTCTCAATTCGGAGAAGTCGCAGCTCTACCTGGAATGACTCTCTGATCTCCTGAGACATTCTAACCACATACCCCTAATATCAGAGCTGTGATCTCTCAATTCGGAGAAGTAGCAGCTCTATCTGGAATGACTCTCTGACCTCCTGAGACATTCTAACCACATACCCTTAATATCAGAGCTGTGATCTCTCAATTCGGAGAAGTAGCAGCTCTATCTGGAATGACTCTCTGACCTCCTGAGACATTCTAACCACATACCCTTAATATCAGAGCTGTGATCTCTCAATTCGGAGAAGTCGCAGCTCTACCTGGAATGACTCTCTGATCTCCTGAGACATTCTAACCACATACCCTTAATATCAGAGCTGTGATCTCTCAATTCGGAGAAGTAGCAGCTCTATCTGGAATGACTCTCTGACCTCCTGAGACATTCTAACCACATACCCTTAATATCAGAGCTGTGATCTCTCAATTCGGAGAAGTAGCAGCTATATCTGGAATGACTCTCTGATCTCCTGAGACATTCTAACCACATACCCTTAATATCAGAGCTGTGATCTCTCAATTCGGAGAAGTCGCAGCTCTACTTGGAGTGAATCTCTGATCTCCTGAGACATTCTAACCACATATCCTTAATATCAGAGCTGTGATCTCTCAATTCGGAGAAGTAGCAGCTCTACCTGGAGTGACTCTCTGAATCTCCTGAGACATTCTAACCACATACCCTTAATATCAGAGCTGTGATCTCTCAATTCTGAGAAGTAGCAGCTCTACCTGGAGTGACTTTCTGATCTCCTGAGATATTCTAACCACATACCCTTAATATCAGAGCTGGGATCTCTCAATTCGGAGAAGTAGCAGCTCTACCTGGAATGACTCTCTGATCTCCTGAGACATTCTAACCACATACCCTTAATATCAGAGCTGTGATCTCTCAATTCGGAGAAGTAGCAGCTCTATCTGGAGTGACTCTCTGATCTCCTGAGACATTCTAACCCCATACCCTAACTATCAGAGCTGTGATCTCTCAATTCGGAGAAGTAGCAGCTCTATCTGGAATGACTCTCTGATCCCCTGAGACATTCTAACCACATACCCTTAATATCAGAGCAGTGATCTCTCAATTCAGAGAAGTAGCAGCTCTACCTGGAGTGACTCTCTGATTTCCTGAGACATTCTAACCACATACCCCTAATATCAGAGCTGTGATCTCTCAATTCTGAGAAGTAGCAGCTTTACCTAGAATGATTCTCTGATCTTCTGAGACATTCTAACCACATACCCTTAATATCAGAGCGGTGATCTCTCAATTCGGAGAAGTAGCAGCTCTACCTGGAGTGACTCTCTGATTTCCTGAGATATTCTAACCACATACCCTTAATATCAGAGCTGGGATCTCTCAATTCGGAGAAGTAGCAGCTCTATCTGGAATGATTCTCTGATCTTCTGAGACATTTTAACCACATACCCTTAATATCAGAGTTGTGATCTCTCAATTCAGTGTAGTAGCAGCTCTACCTGGAGTGACTCTCTGATCTCCTGAGACATTCTAACAATATACCCTTAATATCAGAGCTGTGATCTCTCAATTCGGAGAAGTAGCAGCTCTACCTGGAGTGATTCTCTGATCTCCTGAGACATTCTAACCACATACCCCTAATATCAGAGCTGTGATCTCTCAAGTCGGAGAAGTAGCAGCTCTACCTGGAGTGACTCTCTGATCTCCTGAGACATTCTAACCACATACCCTTAATATCAGAGCTGTGATCTCTCAATTCGGAGAAGTAGCAGCTTTACCTGGAATGACACTCTGATCTCCTGAGACATTCTAACCACATACCCTTAATATCAGAGCGGTGATCTCTCAATTCGGAGAAGTAGCAGCTTTACCTGGAGTGAATCTCGGAGCTCCTGAGACATTCTAACCACAGACCCTTAATATCAGACCTGTGATCTCTCAATTCGGAGAAGTAGCAGCTCTACCTGGAGTGACTCTCTGATCTCCTGAGACATTCAAACCACATACCCTTAATATCAGAGCTGTAATCTCTCAATTCGGAGTAGTAGCCACTCTATCTGGAGTGACTCTCTGATCTCCTGAGACATTCTAACCACATACCCTTAATATGAGAGCCTGTGATCTCTCAAGTCGGAGAAGTAGCAGCTCTACTTGGAGTGACTCTCTGATCTCCTGAGACATTCTAACCACATACCCTTAATATCAGAGCTGTAATCTCTCATTTCGGAGTAGTAGCCGCTCTACCTGGAGTGACTCTCTGATCTCCTGAGACATTCTAACCACATACGCATAATATCAGAGCTGTGATCTCTCAATTTGGAGAAGTAGCAGTTCTACCTGGAGTGACTCTCTGATCTCCTGAGACATTCTAACCACATACCATTAATATCAGAGCTGTAATCTGTCAATTTGGAGAAGTAGAAGCTCTACCTGGAATGACTCTCTGATCTCCTGAGACATTCTAACCACATACCCATAATATCAGAGCTGTGATCTTTCAATTCGGAGAAGTAGCAGATCTACCTGGAATGACTCTCTGATCTCCTGAGATATTCTAACCACGTACCCTTAATATCAGAGCTGTGATCTCTCAATTCGGAGAAGTAGCAGCTCTACCTGGAATGACTCTCTGATCTCCTGAGACATTCTAACCACATACCATTAATATCAGAGCTGTGATCTCTCAATTCGGAGAAGTAGCAGCTCTACCTGGAGTGACTCTCTGATCTCGTGAGACATTCTAACCACATACCCTTAATATCAGAGCTGTGATCTCTCAATTCGGATAAGTAGCAGCTCTACTTGGAGTGAATCTCTGATCTCCTGAGATATTCTAAGCCCATACCCTTAATATCAGACCTGTGATCTCTCAATTCGGAGAAGTAGCAGCTCTACTTGGAGTGACTCTCTGATCTCCTGAGACATTCTAACCTCATACCCTTAATATCAGAGCTGTGATCTCTCAATTCGGAGAAGTAGCAGCTCTACCTGGAGTGACTCTCTGATCTCCTGAGACATTCTAACCACATACCATTAATATCAGAGCTGTAATCTGTCAATTTGGAGAAGTAGCAGCTCTACCTGGAATGACTCTCTGATCTCCTGAGACGTTCTAACCAAATACCCGTAATATCGGAGCTGTGATCTTTCAATTCGGAGAAGTAGCAGATCTACCTGGAATGACTCTCTGATCTCCTGAGACATTCTAACCACATACCCTTAATATCAGAGCTGTGATCTCTCAATTCGGAGAAGTAGCAGCTCTACCTGGAATGACTCTCTGATCTCCTGAGACATTCTAACCACATACCATTAATATCAGAGCTGTGATCTCTCAATTCGGAGAAGTAGCAGCTCTACCTGGAATGACTCTCTGATCTCCTGAGACGTTCTAACCAAATACCCGTAATATCAGAGCTGTGATCTTTCAATTCGGAGAAGTAGCAGATCTACCTGGAATGACTCTCTGATCTCCTGAGACACTCTAACCACATACCCTTAATATCAGAGCTGTGATCTCTCAATTCGGAGAAGTAGCAGCTCTACCTGGAATGACTCTCTGATCTCCTGAGACATTCTAACCACATACCATTAATATCAGAGCTGTGATCTCTCAATTCGGAGAAGTAGCAGCTCTACCTGGAGTGACTCTCTGATCTCCTGAGACATTCTAACCTCATACCCTTAATATCAGAGCTGTGATCTCTCAAATCGGAGAAGTAGCAGCTCTACCTGGAGAGACTCTCTGATCTCCTGAGACATTCTAACCACATACCCTTAATATCAGAGCTGTGATCTCTCAATTCGGAGAAGTAGCAGCTCTACCTGGAGTGACTCTCTGATCTCCTGAGACATTCTAACCACATACCCTTAATATCAGAGCTGTGATCTCTCAATTCGGAGAAGTAGCAGCTCTATCTGGAATGAATCTCTGAACTCCTGAGACATTTTAACCACATACCCTTAATATCAGAGCTGTGATCTCTCAATTCGGAGAAGTAGCAGCTCTATCTGGAATGATTCTCTGATCATCTGAGACATTTTAACCACATACCCTTAATATCAGAGTTGTGACCTCTCAATTCAGTGTAGTAGCAGCTCTACCTGGAGTGACTCTCTGATCTCCTGAGACATTCTAACCACATACCCTTAATATCAGAGCTGTGATCTCTCAATTCGGAGAAGTAGCAGCTCTACCTGGAGTGATTCTCTGATCTCCTGAGACATTCTAACCACATACCCCTAATATCAGAGCTGTGATCTCTCAAGTCGGAGAAGTAGCAGCTCTACCTGGAGTGACTCTCTGATCTCCTGAGACATTCTAACCACATACCCTTAATATCAGAGCTGTGATCTCTCAATTCGGAGAAGTAGCAGCTTTACCTGGAATGACACTCTGATCTCCTGAGACATTCTAACCACATACCCTTAATATCAGAGCGGTGATCTCTCAATTCGGAGAAGTAGCAGCTTTACCTGGAGTGAATCTCGGAGCTCCTGAGACATTCTAACCACAGACCCTTAATATCCGACCTGTGATCTCTCAATTCGGAGAAGTAGCAGCTCTACCTGGAGTGATTCTCTGATCTCCTGAGACATTCTAACCACATACCCCTAATATCAGAGCTGTGATCTCTCAAGTCGGAGAAGTAGCAGCTCTACCTGGAGTGACTCTCTGATCTCCTGAGACATTCTAACCACATACCCTTAATATCAGAGCTGTGATCTCTCAATTCGGAGAAGTAGCAGCTTTACCTGGAATGACACTCTGATCTCCTGAGACATTCTAACCACATACCCTTAATATCAGAGCGGTGATCTCTCAATTCGGAGAAGTAGCAGCTTTACCTGGAGTGAATCTCGGAGCTCCTGAGACATTCTAACCACAGACCCTTAATATCAGACCTGTGATCTCTCAATTCGGAGAAGTAGCAGCTCTACTTGGAGTGACTCTCTGATCTCCTGAGACATTCTAACCTCATACCCTTAATATCAGAGCTGTGATCTCTCAATTCGGAGAAGTAGCAGCTCTACCTGGAGTGACTCTCTGATCTCCTGAGACATTCTAACCTCATACCCTTAATATCAGAGCTGTGATCTCTCAATTCGGAGAAGTAGCATCTCTACCTGGAGTGACTCTCTGATCTCCTGAGACATTCTAACCACATACCCTTAATATCAGAGCTGTAATCTCTCAATTCGGAGTAGTAGCCGCTCTACCTGGAGTGACTCTCTGATCTCCTGAGACATTCTAACCACATACCATTAATATCAGAGCTGTAATCTGTCAATTTGGAGAAGTAGCAGCTCTACCTGGAATGACTCTCTGATCTCCTGAGACGTTCTAACCAAATACCCGTAATATCAGAGCTGTGATCTTTCAATTCGGAGAAGTAGCAGATCTACCTGGAATGACTCTCTGATCTCCTGAGACATTCTAACCACATACCCTTAATATCAGAGCTGTGATCTCTCAATTCGGAGAAGTAGCAGCTCTACCTGGAATGACTCTCTGATCTCCTGAGACATTCTAACCACATACCATTAATATCAGAGCTGTGATCTCTCAATTCGGAGAAGTAGCAGCTCTACCTGGAATGACTCTCTGATCTCCTGAGACGTTCTAACCAAATACCCGTAATATCAGAGCTGTGATCTTTCAATTCGGAGAAGTAGCAGATCTACCTGGAATGACTCTCTGATCTCCTGAGACACTCTAACCACATACCCTTAATATCAGAGCTGTGATCTCTCAATTCGGAGAAGTAGCAGCTCTACCTGGAATGACTCTCTGATCTCCTGAGACATTCTAACCACATACCATTAATATCAGAGCTGTGATCTCTCAATTCGGAGAAGTAGCAGCTCTACCTGGAGTGACTCTCTGATCTCCTGAGACATTCTAACCTCATACCCTTAATATCAGAGCTGTGATCTCTCAAATCGGAGAAGTAGCAGCTCTACCTGGAGAGACTCTCTGATCTCCTGAGACATTCTAACCACATACCCTTAATATCAGAGCTGTGATCTCTCAATTCGGAGAAGTAGCAGCTCTACCTGGAGTGACTCTCTGATCTCCTGAGACATTCTAACCACATACCCTTAATATCAGAGCTGTGATCTCTCAATTCGGAGAAGTAGCAGCTCTATCTGGAATGAATCTCTGAACTCCTGAGACATTTTAACCACATACCCTTAATATCAGAGCTGTGATCTCTCAATTCGGAGAAGTAGCAGCTCTATCTGGAATGATTCTCTGATCTTCTGAGACATTTTAACCACATACCCTTAATATCAGAGTTGTGACCTCTCAATTCAGTGTAGTAGCAGCTCTACCTGGAGTGACTCTCTGATCTCCTGAGACATTCTAACCACATACCCTTAATATCAGAGCTGTGATCTCTCAATTCGGAGAAGTAGCAGCTCTACCTGGAGTGATTCTCTGATCTCCTGAGACATTCTAACCACATACCCCTAATATCAGAGCTGTGATCTCTCAAGTCGGAGAAGTAGCAGCTCTACCTGGAGTGACTCTCTGATCTCCTGAGACATTCTAACCACATACCCTTAATATCAGAGCTGTGATCTCTCAATTCGGAGAAGTAGCAGCTTTACCTGGAATGACACTCTGATCTCCTGAGACATTCTAACCACATACCCTTAATATCAGAGCGGTGATCTCTCAATTCGGAGAAGTAGCAGCTTTACCTGGAGTGAATCTCGGAGCTCCTGAGACATTCTAACCACAGACCCTTAATATCAGACCTGTGATCTCTCAATTCGGAGAAGTAGCAGCTCTACCTGGAGTGACTCTCTGATCTCCTGAGACATTCTAACCACATACCCTTAATATCAGAGCTGTAATCTCTCAATTCGGAGTAGTAGCCACTCTATCTGGAGTGACTCTCTGATCTCCTGAGACATTCTAACCACATACCCTTAATATGAGAGCCTGTGATCTCTCAAGTCGGAGAAGTAGCAGCTCTACTTGGAGTGACTCTCTGATCTCCTGAGACATTCTAACCACATACCCTTAATATCAGAGCTGTAATCTCTCATTTCGGAGTAGTAGCCGCTCTACCTGGAGTGACTCTCTGATCTCCTGAGACATTCTAACCACGTACGCTTAATATCAGAGCTGTGATCTCTCAATTTGGAGAAGTAGCAGTTCTACCTGGAGTGACTCTCTGATCTCCTGAGACATTCTAACCACATACCCATAATATCAGAGCTGTGATCTTTCAATTCGGAGAAGTAGCAGATCTACCTGGAATGACTCTCTGATCTCCTGAGATATTCTAACCACGTACCCTTAATATCAGAGCTGTGATCTCTCAATTGGGAGAAGTAGCAGCTCTACCTGGAGTGACTCTCTGATCTCGTGAGACATTCTAACCACATACCCTTAATATCAGAGCTGTGATCTCTCAATTCGGAGAAGTAGCATCTCTACCTGGAATGACTCTCTGATTTCCTGAGACATTCTAACCACATACCCCTAATATCAGAGCTGTGATCTCTCAATTCGGAGAAATAGCAGCTCTACCTGGAATGACTCTCTGATCTCCTGAGACATTCTAACCACATACCCTTAATATCAGAGCTGTGATCTCACAATTCAGAGAAGTAGCAGCTCTACCTGGAATGAATCTCTGATCTCCTGAGATATTCTAACCACATACCCTTAATATCAGAGCTGTGATCTCTCAATTCGGAGAAGTAGCAGCTCTACCTGGAATGACTCTCTGATCTCCTGAGACATTCTAACCACATACCATTAATATCAGAGCTGTGATCTCTCAATTCGGAGAAGTAGCAGCTCTACCTGGAGTGACTCTCTGATCTCGTGAGACATTCTAACCACATACCCTTAATATCAGAGCTGTGATCTCTCAATTCGGAGAAGTAGCATCTCTACCTGGAATGACTCTCTGATTTCCTGAGACATTCTAACCACATACCCCTAATATCAGAGCTGTGATCTCTCAATTCGGAGAAGTTGCAACTCTATCTGGAATAACTCTCTGATCTCCTGAGACATTCTAACCACATACCCTTAATATCAGAACTGTGATCTCTCAATTCGGAGAAATAGCAGCTCTACCTGGAATGACTCTCTGATCTCCTGAGACATTCTAACCACATACCCTTAATATCAGAGCTGTGATCTCACAATTCGGAGAAGTAGCAGCTCTACCTGGAATGAATCTCTGATCTCCTGAGACATTCTAACCACATAAACTTAATATCAGAGCTGTGACCTCTCAATTCGGAGAAGTAGCAGCTCTACTTGGAGTGAATCTCTGATCTCCTGAGATATTCTAAGCACATACCCTTAATATAAGACCTGTGATCTCTCAATTCGGAGAAGTAGGAGCTCTACCTGGAGTGACTCTCTGATCTTCTGAGACATTCTAACCACATACCCTTAATATCAGAGCTGTGATCTCTCAATCCCGAGAAGTAGCAGCTCTATCTGGAACGATTCTCTGATCTCCTGAGACATTTTAACCACATACCCTTAATATCAGAGCTGTGATCTCTCAATTCGGAGAAGTAGCAGCTCTATCTGGAATGATGCTCTGATCTTCTGAGACATTTTAACCACATACCCTTAATAAAAGAGCTGTGATCTCTCAATTCAGTGTAGTTGCAGCTCTACCTGGAGTGACTCTCTGATCTCCTGAGACATTCTAACAAGATACCCTTAATCCCTTAATATCAGAGCTGTGATGTCTCAATTCGGAGAAGTAGCAGCTCTACCTGGAGTGATTCTCTGATCTCCTGAGACATTCTAACCACATACCCCTAATATCAGAGCTGTGATCTCTCAAGTCGGAGAAGTAGCAGCTCTACCTGGAGTGACTCTCTGATCTCCTGAGACATTCTAACCACATACCCTTAATATCAGAGCTGTGATCTCTCAATTCGGAGAAGTAGCAGCTTTACCTGGAATGACTCTCTGATCTCCTGAGACATTCTAACCACATACCCTTAATATCAGAGCTGTAATCTCTCAATTCGGAGTAGTAGCCACTCTATCTGGAGTGACTCTCTGATCTCCTGAGACATTCTAACCACAGACCCTTAATATCAGACCTGTGATCTCTCAATTCGGAGAAGTAGCAGCTCTACCTGGAGTGACTCTCTGATCTCCTGACACATTCTAACCACATACCCTTAATATCAGAGCTGTAATCTCTCAATTCGGAGTAGTAGCCACTCTATCTGGAATGACTCTCTGATCTCCTGAGACATTCTAACCACATAAACTTAATATCAGAGCTGTGATCTCTCAAGTCGGAGAAGTAGCAGCTCTACCTGGAGTGACTCTCTGATCTCCAGAGACATTCTAACCACATACCCTTAAGATCAGAGCTGTGATCTCTCAATTCGGAGTAGTAGGAGCTCTACCTGGAGTGACTCTCTGATCTTCTGAGACATTCTAACCACATACCCTTAATATCAGAGCTGTGATCTCTCAATTCCGAGAAGTAGCAGCTCTATCTGGAATGATTCTCTGATCTCCTGAGACATTTTAACCACATACCCTTAATATCAGAGCTGTGATCTCTTAATTCGGAGAAGTAGCAGCTCTATCTGGAATGATTCTCTGATCTTCTGAGACATTTTAACCACATACCCTTAATATCAGAGCTGTGATCTCTCAATTCAGTGTAGTAGCAGCTCTACCTGGAGTGAATCTCTGATCTCCTGAGACATTCTTACAATATACCCTTAATATCAGAGCTGTGATCTCTCAATTTGGAGAAGTAGCAGCTCTACCTGGAGTGATTCTCTGATCTCCTGAGACATTCTAACCACATACCCCTAATATCAGAGCTGTGATCTCTCAATTTGGAGAAGTAGCAGCTCTACCTGGAGTGACTCTCTGATCTCCTGAGACATTCTAACCACATACCCTTAATATCAGAGCTGTGATCTCTCAATTCGGAGAAGTAGCAGCTTTACCTGGAATGACTCTCTGATCTCCTGAGACATTCTAACCACATACCCTTAATATCAGAGCGGTGATCTCTCAATTCGGAGAAGTAGCAGCTCTACCTGGAGTGAATCTCGAAGCTCCTGAGACATTCTAACCGCAGACCCTTAATATCAGACCTGTGATCTCTCAATTCGGAGAAGTAGCAGCTCTACCTGGAGTGACTCTCTGATCTCCTGAGACATTCTAACCACATACCCTTAATATCAGAGCTGTAATCTCTCAATTCGGAGTAGTAGCCACTCTATCTGGAGTGACTCTCTGATCTCCTGAGACATTCTAACCACATACCCTTAATATGAGTGCCTGTGATCTCTCAAGTCGGAGAAGTAGCAGCTCTACCTGGAGTGACTCTCTCATCTCCAGAGACATTCTAACCACATACCCTTAATATCAGAGATGTGATATCTCAAATCGGAGGAGTAGCAGCTCTACCTGTTGTGATTCTCTGATCTCCTGAGACATTCAAACCACATACCCTTAATATCAGAGCTGTAATCTCTCAATTCGTAGAAGTAGCCGCTCTACCTGGAGTGACTCTCTGATCTCCTGAGACATTCTAACCACATACCCTTAATATCAGAGCTGTGATCTCTCAATTCGGAGAAGTAGCAGCTCTACCTGGACAGACTCTCTGATCTCCTGAGACATTCTAACCACATACCCTTAATATCAGAGCTGTAATCTCTCAATTCGGAGTAGTAGCCGCTCTACCTGGAGTGACTCTCTGATCTCCTGAGACATTCTAACCACATACCCTTAATATCAGAGCTGTAATCTCTCAATTCGGAGTAGTAGCCGCTCTACCTGGAGTGACTCTCTGATCTCCTGAGACATTCTAACCTCATACCCTTAATATCAGAGCTGTGATCTCTCAATTCGGAGAAGTAGCATCTCTACCTGGAGTGACTCTCTGATCTCCTGAGACATTCTAACCACATACCCTTAATATCAGAGCTGTGATCTCTCAATTCGGAGAAGTAGCAGCTCTACCTGGAGAGACTCTCTGATCTCCTGAGACATTCTAACCACATACCCTTAATATCAGAGCTGTGATCTCTCAATTCGGAGTAGTAGGAGCTCTACCTGGAGTGACTCTCTGATCTTCTGAGACATTCTAACCACATACCCTTAATATCAGAGCTGTGATCTCTCAATTCGGAGAAGTAGCAGCTCTATCTGGAATGATTCTCTGATCTCCTGAGACATTTTAACCACATACCCTTAATATCAGAGCTGTGATCTCTCAATTCGGAAAAGTAGCAGCTCTACCTGGAATGACTCTCTGATCTCCTGAGACATTCTAACCACATACCCTTAATATCAGAGCTGTAATCTCTCAATTCGGAGTAGTAGCCACTCTATCTGGAGTGACTCTCTGATCCCCTGAGACATTCTAACCCACTACCCTTAATATCAGAGCTGTGATCTCTCAATTTGGAGAAGTAGCTGCTCTACCTGGAGTGACTCTCTGATCTCCTGAGACATTCTAACCACATACTCTTAATATCAGAGCTGTGATCTCTCAATTCGGAGAAGAAGCATCTCTACCTGGACTGACTCTCTGATCTCCTGAGACATTCTAACCACATACTCTTAATATCAGAGCTGTGATCTCTCAATTCGGAGAAGAAGCATCTCTACCTGGACTGACTCTCTGATCTCCTGAGACATTCTAACCACATACCCTTAATATCAGAACTGTGATCTCTCAATTTGGAGAAGTAGCAGTTCCACCTGGAGTGACTCTCTGATCTCCTGAGACATTCTAACCACATACCCTTAATATCAGAGCTGTAATCTCTCAATTTGGATTAGTAGCCGCTCTACCTGGAGTGACTCTCTGATCTCCTGAGACATTCTAACCACATACCGTTAATATCAGAGCTGTGATCTCTCAATTTGGGGAAGTAGCAGTTCTACCTGGAGTGACTCTCTGATCTCCTGAGACATTCTAACCACAAACCCCTAATATCAGAGCTGTAATATCTCAATTTGGAGAAGTAGCAGCTCTACCTGGAATGACTCTCTGATCTCCTGAGACGTTCTAACCACATACCCTTAATATCAGAGCTGTGATCTTCAATTCGAAGAAGTAGGAGATCTACCTGGAATGACTCTCTGATCTCCTGAGATATTGTAACCACATACCCTTAATATCAGAGCTGTGATCTCTCAATTCGGAGAAGTAGCAGCTCTACCTGGAGTGACTCTCTGATCTCCTGAGACATTCTAACCACATACCATTAATATCAGAGCTGTGATCTCTCAATTCGGAGTAGTAGCCGCTCTACCTGGGGTGACTGTCTGATCTCCTGAGACATTCTAACCACATACCCTTATTATCAGAACTGTGATCTCTCAATTCGTAGAAGTAACAGCTCTACCTGGAATGACTCTCTGATCTCCTGAGACATTCTAACCACATACCCTTAATATCAGAGCTGTGATCTCTCAATTCGGAGAAGTAGCAGCTCTACCTGGAGTGACTCTCTGATCTCCTGAGACATTCTAACCACATACCCTTAATATCAGAGCTGTGATCTCTCAATTCTGAGAAGTAGCAGCTGTACCTGGAATGACTCTCTGATCTCCTGAGACATTTTAACCACATACCCTTAATATCAGAGCTGTGATCTCTCAATTCAGTGTAGTAGCAGGTCTACCTGGAGTGACTCTCTGATCTCCTGAGACATTCTAACAATATACCCTTAATATCAGAGCTGTTATCTCTCAATTCGGAGAAGTAGCAGCTCTACCTGGAGTGATTCTCTGATCTTCTGAGACATTTTAACCACATACCCTTAATATCAGAGCAGTAATCTCTCAATTCGGAGTAGTAGCCGCTCTACCTGGAGTGACTCTCTGATCTCCTGAGACATTCAAACCACATACCCTTAATATCAGAGCTGTGATCTCTCAATTTGGAGAAGTAGCAGTTCTACCTGGAGTGACTCTCTGATCTCCTGAGACATTCTAACCACATACCATTAATATCAGAGCTGTAATCTGTCAATTTGGAGAAGTAGCAGCTCTACCTGGAATAACTCTCTGATCTCCTGAGATATTCTAACCACGTACCCTTAATATCAGAGCTGTGATCTCTCAATTCGGAGAAGTAGCAGCTCTACCTGGAGTGACTCTCTGATCTCCTGAGACATTCTAACCTCATACCCTTAATATCAGAGCTGTGATCTCTCAATTCGGAGAAGTAGCAGCTCTACCTGGAGCGACTCTCTGATCTCCTGAGACATTCTAACCACATACCCTTAATATCAGAGCTGTGATCTCTCAATTCGGAGAAGTAGCAGCTCTACCTGGAGTGACTCTCTGATCTCCTGAGACATTCTAACCACATACCCTTAAGATCAGAGCTGTGATCTCTCAATTCGGAGTAGTAGGAGCTCTACCTGGAGTGACTCTCTGATCTTCTGAGACATTCTAACCACATACCCTTAATATCAGAGCTGTGATCTCTCAATTCCGAGAAGTAGCAGCTCTATCTGGAACGATTCTCTGATCTACTGAGACATTTTAACCACATACCCTTAATATCAGAGCTGTGATCTCTCAATTCGGAGAAGTAGCAGCTCTATCTGGAATGATGCTCTGATCTTCTGAGACATTTTAACCACATACCCTTAATAAAAGAGCTGTGATCTCTCAATTCAGTGTAGTAGCAGCTCTACCTGGAGTGACTCTCTGATCTCCTGAGACATTCTAACAAGATACCCTTAATCCCTTAATATCAGAGCTGTGATGTCTCAATTCGGAGAAGTAGCAGCTCTACCTGGAGTGATTCTCTGATCTCCTGAGACATTCTAACCACATACCCCTAATATCAGAGCTGTGATCTCTCAAGTCGGAGAAGTAGCAGCTCTACCTGGAGTGACTCTCTGATCTCCTGAGACATTCTAACCACATACCCTTAATATCAGAGCTGTGATCTCTCAATTCGGAGAAGTAGCAGCTTTACCTGGAATGACTCTCTGATCTCCTGAGACATTCTAACCACATACCCTTAATATCAGAGCTGTAATCTCTCAATTCGGAGTAGTAGCCACTCTATCTGGAGTGACTCTCTGATCTCCTGAGACATTCTAACCACAGACCCTTAATATCAGACCTGTGATCTCTCAATTCGGAGAAGTAGCAGCTCTACCTGGAGTGACTCTCTGATCTCCTGACACATTCTAACCACATACCCTTAATATCAGAGCTGTAATCTCTCAATTCGGAGTAGTAGCCACTCTATCTGGAATGACTCTCTGATCTCCTGAGACATTCTAACCACATACCCTTAATATGAGAGCCTGTGATCTCTCAAGTCGGAGAAGTAGCAGCTCTACCTGGAGTGACTCTCTGATCTTCTGAGACATTTTAACCACATACCCTTAATATCAGAGCTGTGATCTCTCAATTCAGTGTAGTAGCAGCTCTACCTGGAGTGAATCTCTGATCTCCTGAGACATTCTTACAATATACCCTTAATATCAGAGCTGTGATCTCTCAATTCGGAGAAGTAGCAGCTCTACCTGGAGTGATTCTCTGATCTCCTGAGACATTCTAACCACATACCCCTAATATCAGAGCTGTGATCTCTCAATTTGGAGAAGTAGCAGCTCTACCTGGAGTGACTCTCTGATCTCCTGAGACATTCTAACCACATACCCTTAATATCAGAGCTGTGATCTCTCAATTCGGAGAAGTAGCAGCTTTACCTGGAATGACTCTCTTATCTCCTGAGACATTCTAACCACATACCCTTAATATCAGAGCGGTGATCTCTCAATTCGGAGAAGTAGCAGCTCTACCTGGAGTGAATCTCGGAGCTCCTGAGACATTCTAACCGCAGACCCTTAATATCAGACCTGTGATCTCTCAATTCGGAGAAGTAGCAGCTCTACCTGGAGTGACTCTCTGATCTCCTGAGACATTCTAACCACATACCCTTAATATCAGAGCTGTAATCTCTCAATTTGGAGTAGTAGCCACTCTATCTGGAGTGACTCTCTGATCTCCTGAGACATTCTAACCACATACCCTTAATATGAGTGCCTGTGATCTCTCAAGTTGGAGAAGTAGCAGCTCTACCTGGAGTGACTCTCTCATCTCCAGAGACATTCTAACCACATACCCTTAATATCAGAGATGTGATATCTCAAATCGGAGGAGTAGCAGCTCTACCTGTTGTGATTCTCTGATCTCCTGAGACATTCAAACCACATACCCTTAATATCAGAGCTGTAATCTCTCAATTCGTAGAAGTAGCCGCTCTACCTGGAGTGACTCTCTGATCTCCTGAGACATTCTAACCACATACCCTTAATATCAGAGCTGTGATCTCTCAATTCGGAGAGGTAGCAGCTCTACCTGGACAGACTCTCTGATCTCCTGAGACATTCTAACCACATACCCTTAATATCAGAGCTGTAATCTCTCAATTCGGAGAAGTAGCAGCTCTACCTGGACAGACTCTCTGATCTCCTGAGACATTCTAACCACATACCCTTAATATCAGAGCTGTAATCTCTCAATTCGGAGTAGTAGCCGCTCTACCTGGAGTGACTCTCTGATCTCCTGAGACATTCTAACCACATACCCTTAATATCAGAGCTGTAATCTCTCAATTCGGAGTAGTAGCCGCTCTACCTGGAGTGACTCTCTGATCTCCTGAGACATTCTAACCACATACCCTTAATATCAGAGCTGTAATCTGTCAATTTGGAGAAGTAGCAGCTCTACCTGGAATAACTCTCTGATCTCCTGAGACATTCAAACCACATACCCTTAATATCAGAGCTGTGATCTTTTAATTCGGAGAAGTAGCAGATCTACCTGGAATGACTCTCTGATCTCCTGAGATATTCTAACCACGTACCCTTAATATCAGAGCTGTGATCTCTCAATTCGGAGAAGTAGCAGCTCTACCTGGAATGACTCTCTGATCTCCTGAGACATTCTAACCACATACCATTAATATCAGAGCTGTGATCTCTCAATTAGGAGAAGTAGCAGCTCTACCTGGAGTGACTCTCTGATCTCCTGAGACATTCTAACCACATACCCTTAATATCAGAGCTGTGATCTCTCAATTCGGAGAAGTAGCAGCTCTACCTGGAGTGACTCTCTGATCTCCTGAGACATTCTAACCACATACCCTTAATATCAGAGCTGTGATCTCTCAATTCGGAGAAGTAGCAGCTCTACCTGGAGTGACTCTCTGATCTCCTGAGACATTCTAACCACATACCCTTAAGATCAGAGCTGTGATCTCTCAATTCGGAGTAGTAGGAGCTCTACCTGGAGTGACTCTCTGATCTTCTGAGACATTCTAACCACATACCCTTAATATCAGAGCTGTGATCTCTCAATTCAGAGAAGTAGCAGCTCTATCTGGAATGATTCTCTGATCTCCTGAGACATTTTAACCAAATACCCTTAATATCAGAGCTGTGATCTCTCAATTCGGAGAAGTAGCAGCTCTATCTGGAATGATTCTCTGATCTTCTGAGACATTTTAACCACATACCCTTAATATCAGAGCTGTGATCTCTCAATTCAGTGTAGTAGCAGCTCTACCTGGAGTGACTCTCTGATCTCCTGAGACATTCTAACAATATACCCTTAATATCAGAGCTGTGATCTCTCAATTCGGAGAAGTAGCAGCTCTACCTGGAGTGATTCTCTGATCTCCTGAGACATTCTAACCACATACCCCTAATATCAGAGCTGTGATCTCTCAAGTCGGAAAAGTAGCAGCTCTACCTGGAGTGACTCTCTGATCTCCTGAGACATTCTAACCACATACCCTTAATATCAGAGCTGTGATCTCTCAATTCGGAGAAGTCGCAGCTTTACCTGGAATGACTCTCTGATCTCCTGAGACATTCTAACCACATACCCTTAATATCAGAGCGGTGATCTCTCAATTCGGAGAAGTAGCAGCTCTACCTGGAGTGAATCTCGGAGCTCCTGAGACATTCTAACCACAGACCCTTAATATCAGACCTGTGATCTCTCAATTCGGAGAAGTAGCAGCTCTACCTGGAGTGACTCTCTGATCTCCTGAGACATTCTAACCACATACCCTTAATATCAGAGCTGTAATCTCTCAATTCGGAGTAGTAGCCACTCTATCTGGAGTGACTCTCTGATCTCCTGAGACATTCTAACCACATACCCTTAATATGAGAGCCTGTGATCTCTCAAGTCGGAGAAGTAGCAGCTCTACCTGGAGTGACTCTCTGATCTCCAGAGACATTCTAACCACATACCCTTAATATCAGAGATGTGATATCTCAAATCGGAGGAGTAGCAGCTCTACCTGTTGTGATTCTCTGATCTCCTGAGACATTCAAACCACATACCCTTAATATCAGAGCTGTAATCTCTCAATTCGGAGAAGTAGCAGCTCTACCTGGAGTGACTCTCTGATCTCCTGAGACATTCTAACCACATACCCTTAATATCAGAGCTGTAATCTCTCAATTCGGAGTAGTAGCCGCTCTACCTGGAGTGACTCTCTGATCTCCTGAGACATTCTAACCACATACCCTTAATATCAGAGCTGTGATCTCTCAATTTGGAGAAGTAGCAGATCTACCTGGAATGACTCTCTGATCTCCTGAGATATTCTAACCACGTACCCTTAATATCAGACCTGTGATCTCTCAATTCGGAGAAGTAGCAGCTCTACTTGGAGTGACTCTCTGATCTCCTGAGACATTCTAACCTCATACCCTTAATATCAGAGCTGTGATCTCTCAATTCGGAGAAGTAGCAGCTCTAACTGGAGTGACTCTCTGATCTGCTGAGACATTCTGACCTCATACCCTTGATATCAGAGCTGTGATCTCTCAATTCGGAGAAGTAGCAGCTCTACCTGGAGTGACTCTCTGATCTCCTGAGACATTCTAACCTCATACCCTTAATATCAGAGCTGTGATCTCTCAATTCGGAGAAGTAGCAGCTCTACCTGGAGTGACTCTCTGATCTCCTGAGACATTCTAACCTCATACCCTTAATATCAGAGCTGTGATCTCTCAATTCGGAGAAGTAGCATCTCTACCTGGAGTGACTCTCTGATCTCCTGAGACATTCTAACCACATACCCTTAATATCAGAGCTGTGATCTCTCAATTCGGAGAAGTAGCAGCTCTACCTGGAGTGACTCTCTGATCTCCTGAGACATTCTAACCACATACCCTTAATATCAGAGCTGTGATCTCTCAATTCGGGGTAGTAGGAGCTCTACATGGAGTGACTCTCTGATCTTCTGAGACATTCTAACCACATACCCTTAATATCAGAGCTGTGATCTCTCAATTCGGAGAAGTAGCAGCTCTATCTGGAATGATTTTCTGATCTTCTGAGACATTTTAACCACATACCCTTAATATCAGAGCTGTGATCTCTCAATTCGGAAAAGTAGCAGCTCTACCTGGAATGACTCTCTGATCTCCTGAGACATTCTAACCACATACCCTTAATATCAGAGCTGTAATCTCTCAATTCGGAGTAGTAGCCACTCTATCTGGAGTGACTCTCTGATCTCATGAGACATTCTAACCCACTACCCTTAATATCAGAGCTGTGATATCTCAATTTGGAGAAGTAGCTGCTCTACCTGGAGTGACTCTCTGATCTCCTGAGACATTCTAACCACATACCCTTAATATCAGAGCTGTGATCTCTCAATTCGGAGAAGAAGCATCTCTACCTGGACTGACTCTCTGATCTCCTGAGACATTCTAACCACATACCCTTAATATCAGAGCTGTAATGTCTCAATTTGGATTAGTAGCAGCTCTACCTGGAGTGACTCTCTGATCTCCTGAGACATTCTAACCACATACCCTTAATATCAGAGCTGTGATCTCTCAATTTGGAGAAGTAGCAGCTCTACCTGGAATGACTCTCTGATCTCCTGAGACATTCTAACCACATACCCTTAATATCAGAGCTGTGATCTCTCAATTTGGAGAAGTAGCAGCTCTACCTGGAATGACTCTCTGATCTCCTGAGACATTCTAACCACATACCCTTAATATCAGAGCTGTGATCTCTCAATTTGGAGAAGTAGCAGCTCTACCTGGAATGACTCTCTGATCTCCTGAGACATTCTAACCACATACCCGTAATATCAGAGCTGTGATCTTCAAATTCGAAGAAGTAGGAGATCTACCTGGAATGACTCTCTGATCTCCTGAGATATTCTAACCACATACCCTTAATATCAGAGCTGTGATCTCTCAATTCGGAGAAGTAGCAGCTCTACCTGGAATGACTCTCTGATCTCCTGAGACATTCTAACCACATACCCTTAATATCAGAGCTGTGATCTCTCAATTCGGAGAAGTAGCAGCTCTACCTGGAGTGACTCTCTGATCTCCTGAGACATTCTAACCACATACCCTTAATATCAGAGCTGTGATCTCTCAATTCGGAGTAGTAGCATCTCTACCTGGAATGACTCTCTGATCTCCTGAGACATTCTAACCACATACCCCTAATATCAGAGCTGTAATATCTCAATTTGGAGAAGTAGCAGCTCTACCTGAAATGACTCTCTGATCTCCTGAGACATTCTAACCACATACCCGTAATATCAGAGCTGTGATCTTCAATTCGAAGAAGTAGGAGATCTACCTGGAATGACACTCTGATCTCCTGAGACATTCTAACCACATACCATTAATATCAGAGCTGTGATCTCTCAATTCGGAGAAGTAGCAGCTCTACCTGGAGTGACTCTCTGATCTCCTGAGACATTCTAACCACATACCCTTATTATCAGAACTGTGATCTCTCAATTCGTAGAAGTAGCAGCTCTACCTGGAATGACTCTCTGATCTCCTGAGACATTCTAACCACATACCCTTAATATCAGAGCTGTGATCTCTCAATTCGGAGAAGTAGCAGCTCTACCTGGAGTTACTCTCTGATCTCCTGAGACATTCTAACCACATACCCTTAATATCAGAGCTGTGATCTCTCAATTCGGAGTAGTAGCATCTCTACCTGGAATGACTCTCTGATCTCCTGAGACATTCTAACCACATACCCCTAATATCAGAGCAGTGATCTCTCAATTCTGAGAAGTAGCAGCTGTACCTGGAATGACTCTCTGATCTCCTGAGACATTCTAACCCACTACCCTTAATATCAGAGCTGTGATCCCTCAAGTCGGAGAAGTAGCAGCTCTACCTGGAGTGACTCTCTGATCTCCAGAGACATTCTAACCACATACCCTTAATATCAGAGATATGATATCTCAAATCGGAGGAGTAGCTGCTCTACCTGTTGTGATGCTCTGATCTCCTGAGACATTCTAACCACATACCCTTAATATCAGAGCTGTGATCTCTCAATTCGGAGAAGCAGCAGCTCTATCTGGAATGACTCTCTGATCTCCTGAGACATTCTAACCACATACCCTTAATATCAGAGCTGTGATCTCTCAATTCAGAGAAATAGCAACTCTACCTGGAGTGACTCTCTGATTTCCTGAGACATTCTAACCACATACCCCTAATATCAGAGCTGTGATCTCTCAATTCGGAGAAGTAGCAGCTCTATCTGGAATGACTCTCTGACCTCCTGAGACATTCTAACCCCATACACTTACTATCAGAACTGTGATCTCTCAATTTGCAGAAGTAGCAGTTCTACCTGGAGTGACTCTCTGATCTCCTGAGACATTCTAACCACATACCCTTAATATCAGAGCTGTGATCTCTCAATTTGGAGAAGTAGCTGCTCTACCTGGAGTGACTCTCTGATCTCCTGAGACATTCTAACCACATACCCTTAATATCAGAGCTGTGATCTCTCAATTCGGAGAAGAAGCATCTCTACCTGAACTGACTCTCTGATCTCCTGAGACATTCTAACCACATACCCTTAATATCAGAGCTGTGATCTCTCAATCCGGAGAAGTAGCAGCTCTACCTGGAGTGACTCTCTGATCTCCTGAGACATTCTAACCACATACCCTTAATATCAGAACTGTGATCTCTCAATTTGGAGAAGTAGCAGTTCCACCTGGAGTGACTCTCTCATCTCCTGAGACATTCTAACCACATACCCTTAATATCAGAGCTGTAATCTCTCAATTTGGATTAGTAGCCGCTCTACCTGGAGTGACTCTCTGATCTCCTGAGACATTCTAACCACATACCGTTAATATCAGAGCTGTGATCTCTCAATTTGGGGAAGTAGCAGTTCTACCTGGAGTGACTCTCTGATCTCCTGAGACATTCTAACCACATACCCCTAATATCAGAGCTGTAATATCTCAATTTGGAGAAGTAGCAGCTCTACCTGGAATGACTCTCTGATCTCCTGAGACATTCTAACCACATACCCGTAATATCAGAGCTGTGATCTTCAAATTCGAAGAAGTAGGAGATCTACCTGGAATGACTCTCTGATCTCCTGAGATATTCTAACCACATACCCTTAATATCAGAGCTGTGATCTCTCAATTCGGAGAAGTAGCAGCTCTACCTGGAATGACTCTCTGATCTCCTGAGACATTCTAACCACATACCATTAATATCAGAGCTGTGATCTCTCAATTCGGAGAAGTAGCAGCTCTACCTGGAGTGACTCTCTGATCTCCTGAGACATTCTAACCACATACCCTTATTATCAGAACTGTGATCTCTCAATTCGTAGAAGTAGCAGCTCTACCTGGAATGACTCTCTGATCTCCTGAGACATTCTAACCACATACCCTTAATATCAGAGCTGTGATCTCTCAATTCGGAGAAGTAGCAGCTCTACCTGGAGTGACTCTCTGATCTCCTGAGACATTCTAACCACATACCCTTAATATCAAGCTGTGATCTCTCAATTCGGAGTAGTAGCATCTCTACCTGGAATGACTCTCTGATCTCCTGAGACATTCTAACCACATACCCCTAATATCAGAGCTGTAATATCTCAATTTGGAGAAGTAGCAGCTCTACCTGAAATGACTCTCTGATCTCCTGAGACATTCTAACCACATACCCGTAATATCAGAGCTGTGATCTTCAATTCGAAGAAGTAGGAGATCTACCTGGAATGACTCTCTGATCTCCTGAGATATTCTAACCACATACCCTTAATATCAGAGCTGTGATCTCTCAATTCGGAGAAGTAGCAGCTCTACCTGGAATGACTCTCTGATCTCCTGAGACATTCTAACCACATACCATTAATATCAGAGCTGTGATCTCTCAATTCGGAGAAGTAGCAGCTCTACCTGGAGTGACTCTCTGATCTCCTGAGACATTCTAACCACATTCCCTTAATATCAGAGCTGTAATCTCTCAATTTGGATTAGTAGCCGCTCTACCTGGAGTGACTCTCTGATCTCCTGAGACATTCTAACCACATACCCTTAATATCAGAGCTGTGATCTCTCAATTCGGAGAAGTAGCAGCTCTACCTGGAGTGACTCTCTGACCTCCTGAGACATTCTAACCACATACCCTTAATATCAGAGCTGTGATCTCTCAATTCGGAGTAGTAGCATCTCTACCTGGAATGACTCTCTGATCTCCTGAGACATTCTAACCACATACCCTTAATATCAGAGCAGTGATCTCTCAATTCTGAGAAGTAGCAGCTGTACCTGGAATGACTCTCTGATCTCCTGAGACATTCTAACCCACTACCCTTAATATCAGAGCTGTGATCCCTCAAGTCGGAGAAGTAGCAGCTCTACCTGGAGTGACTCTCTGATCTCCAGAGACATTCTAACCACATACCCTTAATATCAGAGATATGATATCTCAAATCGGAGGAGTAGCTGCTCTACCTGTTGTGATGCTCTGATCTCCTGAGACATTCTAACCACATACCCTTAATATCAGAACTGTGATCTCTCAATTCGGAGAAGCAGCAGCTCTATCTGGAATGACTCTCTGATCTCCTGAGACATTCTAACCACATACCCTTAATATCAGAGCTGTGATCTCTCAATTCAGAGAAATAGCAACTCTACCTGGAGTGACTCTCTGATTTCCTGAGACATTCTAACCACATACCCCTAATATCAGAGCTGTGATCTCTCAATTCGGAGAAGTAGCAGCTCTATCTGGAATGACTCTCTGACCTCCTGAGACATTCTAACCCCATACACTTAATATCAGAACTGTGATCTCTCAATTTGCAGAAGTAGCAGTTCTACCTGGAGTGACTCTCTGATCTCCTGAGACATTCTAACCACATACCCTTAATATCAGAGCTGTAATCTCTCAATTCAGAGAAGTAGCAGCTCTACCTGGAGTGACTGTCTGATCTCCTGAGACATTCTAACCACATACCCTTAATATCAGAGCTGTGGTCTCTCAATTCGGAGAAGTAGCAGCTCTACCTGGAATGACTCTCTGATCTCCTGAGACATTCTAACCACATACCCTTAATATCAGAGCTGTGATCTCTCAATTCGGAGAAGTAGCAGCTCTACTTGGAGTGAATCTCTGATCTCCTGAGACATTCTAACCACATAAACTTAATATCAGAGCTGTGATCTCTCAATTCGGAGAAGTAGCAGCTCTCGCTGGAGTGACTCTCTGATCTCCTGAGACATTCTAACCACATACCCTTAATATCAGAGATGTGATATCTCAAATCGGAGGAGTAGCTGCTCTACCTGTTGTGATGCTCTGATCTCCTGAGACATTCTAACCACATACCCTTAATATCAGAGCTGTGATCTCTCAATTGGGAGAAGCAGTAGCTCTATCTGGAATGACTCTCTGATCTCCTGAGACATTCTAACCACATACCCTTAATATCAGAGTTGTGATCTCTCAATTCAGAGAAATAGCAACTCTACCTGGAGTGACTCTCTGATTTCCTGAGACATTCTAACCACATACCCCTAATATCAGAGCTGTGATCTCTCTTTTCGTAGAAGTAGCAGCTCTATCTGGCATGACTCTCTGACCTTCTGAGACATTCTAACCCCATAAACTTAATATCAGAGCTGTGATCTCTCAATTCGGAGAAGTAGCAGCTCTACCTGGAGTGACTCTCTGATCTCCTGAGACATTCTAACCACATACCATTAATATCAGAGCTGTGATCTCTCAATTCGGAGAAGTAGGAAGTTTACCTTGAATAACTCTCTGATCTTCGGAGACATTCTAACCACTTACCCTTAATATCAGAGTTGTGATCTCTCAATTCGGAGAAGTAGCAGCTCTACCTGGAGTGACTCTCTGATCTCCTGGGACATTCTAACCACATACCCTTAATATCAAAGCTGTGATCTCTCAATTCGGAGAAGTAGCAGCTCTACCTGGAGTGACTCTCTGATCTCGTGAGACATTCTAACCACATACCCTTAATATCAGAGCTGTGATCTCTCAATTCGGAGAAGTAGCAGCTCTACCTGGAGTGACTCTCTGATTTCCTGAGACATTCTAACCACATACCCCTAATATCAGAGCTGTGATCTCTCAATTCGGAGAAGTTGCAGCTCTATCTGGAATAACTCTCTGATCTCCTGAGACATTCTAACCACATACCCGTAATATCAGAGCTGTGATCTTTCAATTCGGAGAAGTAGCAGCTCTACCTGGAATGACTATCTGATATCCTGAGATATTCTAACCAGATACCCTTAATATCAGAACTGTGATCTCTCAATTCGGAGAAGTAGGAACTTTACCTTGAATGACTCTCTGATCTTCGGAGACATTCTAACCCTTAATATCAGAGCTGTGATCTCTCAATTCGGAAAAGTAGCAGCTCTACCTGGAGTGACACTCTGATCTCCTGAGACATTCTAACCACATACCCTTAATATCAGAGCTGTGATCTCTCAATTCGGAGTAGTAGCATCTCTACCTGGAATGACTCTCTGATCTCCTGAGACATTCTAACCACATACCCTTAATCTCAGAGCAGTGATCTCTCAATTCTGAGAAGTAGCAGCTGTACCTGGAATGACTCTCTGATCTCCTGAGACATTCTAACCCACTACCCTTAATATCAGAGCTGTGATCTCTCAAGTCGGAGAAGTAGCAGCTCTACCTGGAGTTACTCTCTGATCTCCAGAGACATTCTAACCACATACCCTTAATATCAGAGATATGATATCTCAAATCGGAGGAGTAGCTGCTCTACCTGTTGTGATGCTCTGATCTCCTGAGACATTCTAACCACATACCCTTAATATCAGAGCTGTGATCTCTCAATTCGGAGAAGCAGCAGCTCTATCTGGAATGACTCTCTGATCTCCTGAGACATTCTAACCACATACCCTTAATATCAGAGCTGTGATCTCTCAATTCAGAGAAATAGCAACTCTACCTGGAGTGACTCTCTGATTTCCTGAGACATTCTAACCACATACCCCTAATATCAGAGCTGTGATCTCTCAATTCGGAGAAGTAGCAGCTCTATCTGGAATGACTCTCTGACCTCCTGAGACATTCTAACCCCATACACTTAATATCAGAACTGTGATCTCTCAATTTGCAGAAGTAGCAGTTCTACCTGGAGTGACTCTCTGATCTCCTGAGACATTCTAACCACATACCCTTAATATCAGAGCTGTAATCTCTCAATTCAGAGAAGTAGCAGCTCTACCTGGGGTGACTGTCTGATCTCCTGAGACATTCTAACCACATACCCTTAATATCAGAGCTGTGGTCTCTCAATTCGGAGAAGTAGCAGCTCTACCTGGAATGACTCTCTGATCTCCTGAGACATTCTAACCGCATACCCTTAATATCAGAGCTGTGATTTCTCAATTCGGAGAAGTAGCAGCTCTACTTGGAGTGAATCTCTGATCTCCTGAGACATTCTAACCACATAAACTTAATATCAGAGCTGTGATCTCTCAATTCGGAGAAGTAGCAGCTCTACCTGGAGTGACTCTCTGATCTCCTGAGACATTCTAACCTCATACCCTTAATATCAGAGCTGTGATCTCTCAATTCGGAGAAGTAGCAGCTCTACCTGGAGCGACTCTCTGATCTCCTGAGACATTCTAACCACATACCCTTAATATCAGAGCTGTGATCTCTCAATTCGGAGAAGTAGCAGCTCTACCTGGAGTGACTCTCTGATCTCCTGAGACATTCTAACCACATACCCTTAAGATCAGAGCTGTGATCTCTCAATTCGGAGTAGTAGGAGCTCTACCTGGAGTGACTCTCTGATCTTCTGAGACATTCTAACCACATACCCTTAATATCAGAGCTGTGATCTCTCAATTCCGAGAAGTAGCAGCTCTATCTGGAATGATTCTCTGATCTCCTGAGACATTTTAACCACATACCCTTAATATCAGAGCTGTGATCTCTCAATTCGGAGAAGTAGCAGCTCTATCTGGAATGATTCTCTGATCTTCTGAGACATTTTAACCACATACCCTTAATATCAGAGCTGTGATCTCTCAATTCAGTGTAGTAGCAGCTCTACCTGGAGTGACTCTCTGATCTCCTGAGACATTCTAACAATATACCCTTAATATCAGAGCTGTGATCTCTCAATTCGGAGAAGTAGCAGCTCTACCTGGAGTGATTCTCTGATCTCCTGAGACATTCTAACCACATACCCCTAATATCAGAGCTGTGATCTCTCAAGTCGGAGAAGTAGCAGCTCTACCTGGAGTGACTCTCTGATCTCCTGAGACATTCTAACCACATACCCTTAATATCAGAGCGGTGATCTCTCAATTCGGAGAAGTAGCAGCTCTACCTGGAGTGAATCTCGGAGCTCCTGAGACATTCTAACCACAGACCCTTAATATCAGACCTGTGATCTCTCAATTCGGAGAAGTAGCAGCTCTACCTGGAGTGACTCTCTGATCTCCTGAGACATTCTAACCACATACCCTTAATATCAGAGCTGTAATCTCTCAATTCGGAGTAGTAGCCACTCTATCTGGAGTGACTCTCTGATCTCCTGAGACATAACCACATACCCTTAATATGAGTGCCTGTGATCTCTCAAGTCGGAGAAGTAGCAGCTCTACCTGGAGTGACTCTCTGATCTCCTGAGACATTCTAACCACATACCCTTAATATCAGAGCTGTGATCTCTCAATTTGGAGAAGTAGCAGTTCTACCTGGAGTGACTCTCTGATCTCCTGAGACATTCTAACCACATACCATTAATATCAGAGCTGTAATCTGTCAATTTGGAGAAGTAGCAACTCTACCTGGAATAACTCTCTGATCTCCTGAGACATTCTAACCACATACCCATAATATCAGAGCTGGGATCTTTCAATTCGGAGAAGTAGCAGATCTACCTGGAATGACTCTCTGATCTCCTGAGATATTCTAACCACGTACCCTTAATATCAGAGCTGTGATCTCTCAATTCGGAGAAGTAGCAGCTCTACCGGGAATGACTCTCTGATCTCCTGAGACATTCTAACCACATACCCTTAATATCAGAGCTGTGATCTCTCAATTCAGTGTAGTAGCAGCTCTACCTGGAGTGAATCTCTGATCTCCTGAGACATTCTTACAATATACCCTTAATATCAGAGCTGTGATCTCTCAATTCGGAGAAGTAGCAGCTCTACCTGGAGTGATTCTCTGATCTCCTGAGACATTCTAACCACATACCCCTAATATCAGAGCTGTGATCTCTCAATTTGGAGAAGTAGCAGCTCTACCTGGAGTGACTCTCTGATCTCCTGAGACATTCTAACCACATACCCTTAATATCAGAGCTGTGATCTCTCAATTCGGAGAAGTAGCAGCTTTACCTGGAATGACTCTCTTATCTCCTGAGACATTCTAACCACATACCCTTAATATCAGAGCGGTGATCTCTCAATTCGGAGAAGTAGCAGCTCTACCTGGAGTGAATCTCGGAGCTCCTGAGACATTCTAACCGCAGACCCTTAATATCAGACCTGTGATCTCTCAATTCGGAGAAGTAGCAGCTCTACCTGGAGTGACTCTCTGATCTCCTGAGACATTCTAACCACATACCCTTAATATCAGAGCTGTAATCTCTCAATTTGGAGTAGTAGCCACTCTATCTGGAGTGACTCTCTGATCTCCTGAGACATTCTAACCACATACCCTTAATATGAGTGCCTGTGATCTCTCAAGTTGGAGAAGTAGCAGCTCTACCTGGAGTGACTCTCTCATCTCCAGAGACATTCTAACCACATACCCTTAATATCAGAGATGTGATATCTCAAATCGGAGGAGTAGCAGCTCTACCTGTTGTGATTCTCTGATCTCCTGAGACATTCAAACCACATACCCTTAATATCAGAGCTGTAATCTCTCAATTCGTAGAAGTAGCCGCTCTACCTGGAGTGACTCTCTGATCTCCTGAGACATTCTAACCACATACCCTTAATATCAGAGCTGTGATCTCTCAATTCGGAGAGGTAGCAGCTCTACCTGGACAGACTCTCTGATCTCCTGAGACATTCTAACCACATACCCTTAATATCAGAGCTGTAATCTCTCAATTCGGAGAAGTAGCAGCTCTACCTGGACAGACTCTCTGATCTCCTGAGACATTCTAACCACATACCCTTAATATCAGAGCTGTAATCTCTCAATTCGGAGTAGTAGCCGCTCTACCTGGAGTGACTCTCTGATCTCCTGAGACATTCTAACCACATACCCTTAATATCAGAGCTGTAATCTCTCAATTCGGAGTAGTAGCCGCTCTACCTGGAGTGACTCTCTGATCTCCTGAGACATTCTAACCACATACCCTTAATATCAGAGCTGTAATCTGTCAATTTGGAGAAGTAGCAGCTCTACCTGGAATAACTCTCTGATCTCCTGAGACATTCAAACCACATACCCTTAATATCAGAGCTGTGATCTTTTAATTCGGAGAAGTAGCAGATCTACCTGGAATGACTCTCTGATCTCCTGAGATATTCTAACCACGTACCCTTAATATCAGAGCTGTGATCTCTCAATTCGGAGAAGTAGCAGCTCTACCTGGAATGACTCTCTGATCTCCTGAGACATTCTAACCACATACCATTAATATCAGAGCTGTGATCTCTCAATTAGGAGAAGTAGCAGCTCTACCTGGAGTGACTCTCTGATCTCCTGAGACATTCTAACCACATACCCTTAATATCAGAGCTGTGATCTCTCAATTCGGAGAAGTAGCAGCTCTACCTGGAGTGACTCTCTGATCTCCTGAGACATTCTAACCACATACCCTTAATATCAGAGCTGTGATCTCTCAATTCGGAGAAGTAGCAGCTCTACCTGGAGTGACTCTCTGATCTCCTGAGACATTCTAACCACATACCCTTAAGATCAGAGCTGTGATCTCTCAATTCGGAGTAGTAGGAGCTCTACCTGGAGTGACTCTCTGATCTTCTGAGACATTCTAACCACATACCCTTAATATCAGAGCTGTGATCTCTCAATTCAGAGAAGTAGCAGCTCTATCTGGAATGATTCTCTGATCTCCTGAGACATTTTAACCAAATACCCTTAATATCAGAGCTGTGATCTCTCAATTCGGAGAAGTAGCAGCTCTATCTGGAATGATTCTCTGATCTTCTGAGACATTTTAACCACATACCCTTAATATCAGAGCTGTGATCTCTCAATTCAGTGTAGTAGCAGCTCTACCTGGAGTGACTCTCTGATCTCCTGAGACATTCTAACAATATACCCTTAATATCAGAGCTGTGATCTCTCAATTCGGAGAAGTAGCAGCTCTACCTGGAGTGATTCTCTGATCTCCTGAGACATTCTAACCACATACCCCTAATATCAGAGCTGTGATCTCTCAAGTCGGAAAAGTAGCAGCTCTTCCTGGAGTGACTCTCTGATCTCCTGAGACATTCTAACCACATACCCTTAATATCAGAGCTGTGATCTCTCAATTCGGAGAAGTCGCAGCTTTACCTGGAATGACTCTCTGATCTCCTGAGACATTCTAACCACATACCCTTAATATCAGAGCGGTGATCTCTCAATTCGGAGAAGTAGCAGCTCTACCTGGAGTGAATCTCGGAGCTCCTGAGACATTCTAACCACAGACCCTTAATATCAGACCTGTGATCTCTCAATTCGGAGAAGTAGCAGCTCTACCTGGAGTGACTCTCTGATCTCCTGAGACATTCTAACCACATACCCTTAATATCAGAGCTGTAATCTCTCAATTCGGAGTAGTAGCCACTCTATCTGGAGTGACTCTCTGATCTCCTGAGACATTCTAACCACATACCCTTAATATGAGAGCCTGTGATCTCTCAAGTCGGAGAAGTAGCAGCTCTACCTGGAGTGACTCTCTGATCTCCAGAGACATTCTAACCACATACCCTTAATATCAGAGATGTGATATCTCAAATCGGAGGAGTAGCAGCTCTACCTGTTGTGATTCTCTGATCTCCTGAGACATTCAAACCACATACCCTTAATATCAGAGCTGTAATCTCTCAATTCGGAGAAGTAGCAGCTCTACCTGGAGTGACTCTCTGATCTCCTGAGACATTCTAACCACATACCCTTAATATCAGAGCTGTAATCTCTCAATTCGGAGTAGTAGCCGCTCTACCTGGAGTGACTCTCTGATCTCCTGAGACATTCTAACCACATACCCTTAATATCAGAGCTGTGATCTCTCAATTTGGAGAAGTAGCAGTTCTACCTGGAGTGACTCTCTGATCTCCTGAGACATTCTAACCACATACTATTAATATCAGAGCTGTAATCTGTCAATTTGGAGAAGTAGCAGCTCTACCTGGAATGACTCTCTGATCTCCTGAGACATTCTAACCACATACCCATAATATCAGAGCTGTGATCTTTCAATTCGGAGAAGTAGCAGATCTACCTGGAATGACTCTCTGATCTCCTGAGATATTCTAACCACGTACCCTTAATATCAGACCTGTGATCTCTCAATTCGGAGAAGTAGCAGCTCTACTTGGAGTGACTCTCTGATCTCCTGAGACATTCTAACCTCATACCCTTAATATCAGAGCTGTGATCTCTCAATTCGGAGAAGTAGCAGCTCTAACTGGAGTGACTCTCTGATCTGCTGAGACATTCTGACCTCATACCCTTGATATCAGAGCTGTGATCTCTCAATTCGGAGAAGTAGCAGCTCTACCTGGAGTGACTCTCTGATCTCCTGAGACATTCTAACCTCATACCCTTAATATCAGAGCTGTGATCTCTCAATTCGGAGAAGTAGCAGCTCTACCTGGAGTGACTCTCTGATCTCCTGAGACATTCTAACCTCATACCCTTAATATCAGAGCTGTGATCTCTCAATTCGGAGAAGTAGCATCTCTACCTGGAGTGACTCTCTGATCTCCTGAGACATTCTAACCACATACCCTTAATATCAGAGCTGTGATCTCTCAATTCGGAGAAGTAGCAGCTCTACCTGGAGTGACTCTCTGATCTCCTGAGACATTCTAACCACATACCCTTAATATCAGAGCTGTGATCTCTCAATTCGGAGTAGTAGGAGCTCTACCTGGAGTGACTCTCTGATCTTCTGAGACATTCTAACCACATACCCTTAATATCAGAGCTGTGATCTCTCAATTCGGAGAAGTAGCAGCTCTATCTGGAATGATTTTCTGATCTTCTGAGACATTTTAACCACATACCCTTAATATCAGAGCTGTGATCTCTCAATTCGGAAAAGTAGCAGCTCTACCTGGAATGACTCTCTGATCTCCTGAGACATTCTAACCACATACCCTTAATATCAGAGCTGTAATCTCTCAATTCGGAGTAGTAGCCACTCTATCTGGAGTGACTCTCTGATCTCATGAGACATTCTAACCCACTACCCTTAATATCAGAGCTGTGATATCTCAATTTGGAGAAGTAGCTGCTCTACCTGGAGTGACTCTCTGATCTCCTGAGACATTCTAACCACATACCCTTAATATCAGAGCTGTGATCTCTCAATTCGGAGAAGAAGCATCTCTACCTGGACTGACTCTCTGATCTCCTGAGACATTCTAACCACATACCCTTAATATCAGAGCTGTAATGTCTCAATTTGGATTAGTAGCAGCTCTACCTGGAGTGACTCTCTGATCTCCTGAGACATTCTAACCACATACCCTTAATATCAGAGCTGTGATCTCTCAATTTGGAGAAGTAGCAGCTCTACCTGGAATGACTCTCTGATCTCCTGAGACATTCTAACCACATACCCTTAATATCAGAGCTGTGATCTCTCAATTTGGAGAAGTAGCAGCTCTACCTGGAATGACTCTCTGATCTCCTGAGACATTCTAACCACATACCCTTAATATCAGAGCTGTGATCTCTCAATTTGGAGAAGTAGCAGCTCTACCTGGAATGACTCTCTGATCTCCTGAGACATTCTAACCACATACCCGTAATATCAGAGCTGTGATCTTCAAATTCGAAGAAGTAGGAGATCTACCTGGAATGACTCTCTGATCTCCTGAGATATTCTAACCACATACCCTTAATATCAGAGCTGTGATCTCTCAATTCGGAGAAGTAGCAGCTCTACCTGGAATGACTCTCTGATCTCCTGAGACATTCTAACCACATACCCTTAATATCAGAGCTGTGATCTCTCAATTCGGAGAAGTAGCAGCTCTACCTGGAGTGACTCTCTGATCTCCTGAGACATTCTAACCACATACCCTTAATATCAGAGCTGTGATCTCTCAATTCGGAGTAGTAGCATCTCTACCTGGACTGACTCTCTGATCTCCTGAGACATTCTAACCACATACCCCTAATATCAGAGCTGTAATATCTCAATTTGGAGAAGTAGCAGCTCTACCTGAAATGACTCTCTGATCTCCTGAGACATTCTAACCACATACCCGTAATATCAGAGCTGTGATCTTCAATTCGAAGAAGTAGGAGATCTACCTGGAATGACACTCTGATCTCCTGAGACATTCTAACCACATACCATTAATATCAGAGCTGTGATCTCTCAATTCGGAGAAGTAGCAGCTCTACCTGGAGTGACTCTCTGATCTCCTGAGACATTCTAACCACATACCCTTATTATCAGAACTGTGATCTCTCAATTCGTAGAAGTAGCAGCTCTACCTGGAATGACTCTCTGATCTCCTGAGACATTCTAACCACATACCCTTAATATCAGAGCTGTGATCTCTCAATTCGGAGAAGTAGCAGCTCTACCTGGAGTTACTCTCTGATCTCCTGAGACATTCTAACCACATACCCTTAATATCAGAGCTGTGATCTCTCAATTCGGAGTAGTAGCATCTCTACCTGGAATGACTCTCTGATCTCCTGAGACATTCTAACCACATACCCCTAATATCAGAGCAGTGATCTCTCAATTCTGAGAAGTAGCAGCTGTACCTGGAATGACTCTCTGATCTCCTGAGACATTCTAACCCACTACCCTTAATATCAGAGCTGTGATCCCTCAAGTCGGAGAAGTAGCAGCTCTACCTGGAGTGACTCTCTGATCTCCAGAGACATTCTAACCACATACCCTTAATATCAGAGATATGATATCTCAAATCGGAGGAGTAGCTGCTCTACCTGTTGTGATGCTCTGATCTCCTGAGACATTCTAACCACATACCCTTAATATCAGAGCTGTGATCTCTCAATTCGGAGAAGCAGCAGCTCTATCTGGAATGACTCTCTGATCTCCTGAGACATTCTAACCACATACCCTTAATATCAGAGCTGTGATCTCTCAATTCAGAGAAATAGCAACTCTACCTGGAGTGACTCTCTGATTTCCTGAGACATTCTAACCACATACCCCTAATATCAGAGCTGTGATCTCTCAATTCGGAGAAGTAGCAGCTCTATCTGGAATGACTCTCTGACCTCCTGAGACATTCTAACCCCATACACTTACTATCAGAACTGTGATCTCTCAATTTGCAGAAGTAGCAGTTCTACCTGGAGTGACTCTCTGATCTCCTGAGACATTCTAACCACATACCCTTAATATCAGAGCTGTGATCTCTCAATTTGGAGAAGTAGCTGCTCTACCTGGAGTGACTCTCTGATCTCCTGAGACATTCTAACCACATACCCTTAATATCAGAGCTGTGATCTCTCAATTCGGAGAAGAAGCATCTCTACCTGGACTGACTCTCTGATCTCCTGAGACATTCTAACCACATACCCTTAATATCAGAGCTGTGATCTCTCAATCCGGAGAAGTAGCAGCTCTACCTGGAGTGACTCTCTGATCTCCTGAGACATTCTAACCACATACCCTTAATATCAGAACTGTGATCTCTCAATTTGGAGAAGTAGCAGTTCCACCTGGAGTGACTCTCTCATCTCCTGAGACATTCTAACCACATACCCTTAATATCAGAGCTGTAATCTCTCAATTTGGATTAGTAGCCGCTCTACCTGGAGTGACTCTCTGATCTCCTGAGACATTCTAACCACATACCGTTAATATCAGAGCTGTGATCTCTCAATTTGGGGAAGTAGCAGTTCTACCTGGAGTGACTCTCTGATCTCCTGAGACATTCTAACCACATACCCCTAATATCAGAGCTGTAATATCTCAATTTGGAGAAGTAGCAGCTCTACCTGGAATGACTCTCTGATCTCCTGAGACATTCTAACCACATACCCGTAATATCAGAGCTGTGATCTTCAAATTCGAAGAAGTAGGAGATCTACCTGGAATGACTCTCTGATCTCCTGAGATATTCTAACCACATACCCTTAATATCAGAGCTGTGATCTCTCAATTCGGAGAAGTAGCAGCTCTACCTGGAATGACTCTCTGATCTCCTGAGACATTCTAACCACATACCATTAATATCAGAGCTGTGATCTCTCAATTCGGAGAAGTAGCAGCTCTACCTGGAGTGACTCTCTGATCTCCTGAGACATTCTAACCACATACCCTTATTATCAGAACTGTGATCTCTCAATTCGTAGAAGTAGCAGCTCTACCTGGAATGACTCTCTGATCTCCTGAGACATTCTAACCACATACCCTTAATATCAGAGCTGTGATCTCTCAATTCGGAGAAGTAGCAGCTCTACCTGGAGTGACTCTCTGATCTCCTGAGACATTCTAACCACATACCCTTAATATCAAGCTGTGATCTCTCAATTCGGAGTAGTAGCATCTCTACCTGGAATGACTCTCTGATCTCCTGAGACATTCTAACCACATACCCCTAATATCAGAGCTGTAATATCTCAATTTGGAGAAGTAGCAGCTCTACCTGAAATGACTCTCTGATCTCCTGAGACATTCTAACCACATACCCGTAATATCAGAGCTGTGATCTTCAATTCGAAGAAGTAGGAGATCTACCTGGAATGACTCTCTGATCTCCTGAGATATTCTAACCACATACCCTTAATATCAGAGCTGTGATCTCTCAATTCGGAGAAGTAGCAGCTCTACCTGGAATGACTCTCTGATCTCCTGAGACATTCTAACCACATACCATTAATATCAGAGCTGTGATCTCTCAATTCGGAGAAGTAGCAGCTCTACCTGGAGTGACTCTCTGATCTCCTGAGACATTCTAACCACATTCCCTTAATATCAGAGCTGTAATCTCTCAATTTGGATTAGTAGCCGCTCTACCTGGAGTGACTCTCTGATCTCCTGAGACATTCTAACCACATACCCTTAATATCAGAGCTGTGATCTCTCAATTCGGAGAAGTAGCAGCTCTACCTGGAGTGACTCTCTGACCTCCTGAGACATTCTAACCACATACCCTTAATATCAGAGCTGTGATCTCTCAATTCGGAGTAGTAGCATCTCTACCTGGAATGACTCTCTGATCTCCTGAGACATTCTAACCACATACCCTTAATATCAGAGCAGTGATCTCTCAATTCTGAGAAGTAGCAGCTGTACCTGGAATGACTCTCTGATCTCCTGAGACATTCTAACCCACTACCCTTAATATCAGAGCTGTGATCCCTCAAGTCGGAGAAGTAGCAGCTCTACCTGGAGTGACTCTCTGATCTCCAGAGACATTCTAACCACATACCCTTAATATCAGAGATATGATATCTCAAATCGGAGGAGTAGCTGCTCTACCTGTTGTGATGCTCTGATCTCCTGAGACATTCTAACCACATACCCTTAATATCAGAACTGTGATCTCTCAATTCGGAGAAGCAGCAGCTCTATCTGGAATGACTCTCTGATCTCCTGAGACATTCTAACCACATACCCTTAATATCAGAGCTGTGATCTCTCAATTCAGAGAAATAGCAACTCTACCTGGAGTGACTCTCTGATTTCCTGAGACATTCTAACCACATACCCCTAATATCAGAGCTGTGATCTCTCAATTCGGAGAAGTAGCAGCTCTATCTGGAATGACTCTCTGACCTCCTGAGACATTCTAACCCCATACACTTAATATCAGAACTGTGATCTCTCAATTTGCAGAAGTAGCAGTTCTACCTGGAGTGACTCTCTGATCTCCTGAGACATTCTAACCACATACCCTTAATATCAGAGCTGTAATCTCTCAATTCAGAGAAGTAGCAGCTCTACCTGGAGTGACTGTCTGATCTCCTGAGACATTCTAACCACATACCCTTAATATCAGAGCTGTGGTCTCTCAATTCGGAGAAGTAGCAGCTCTACCTGGAATGACTCTCTGATCTCCTGAGACATTCTAACCACATACCCTTAATATCAGAGCTGTGATCTCTCAATTCGGAGAAGTAGCAGCTCTACTTGGAGTGAATCTCTGATCTCCTGAGACATTCTAACCACATAAACTTAATATCAGAGCTGTGATCTCTCAATTCGGAGAAGTAGCAGCTCTCGCTGGAGTGACTCTCTGATCTCCTGAGACATTCTAACCACATACCCTTAATATCAGAGATGTGATATCTCAAATCGGAGGAGTAGCTGCTCTACCTGTTGTGATGCTCTGATCTCCTGAGACATTCTAACCACATACCCTTAATATCAGAGCTGTGATCTCTCAATTGGGAGAAGCAGTAGCTCTATCTGGAATGACTCTCTGATCTCCTGAGACATTCTAACCACATACCCTTAATATCAGAGTTGTGATCTCTCAATTCAGAGAAATAGCAACTCTACCTGGAGTGACTCTCTGATTTCCTGAGACATTCTAACCACATACCCCTAATATCAGAGCTGTGATCTCTCTTTTCGTAGAAGTAGCAGCTCTATCTGGCATGACTCTCTGACCTTCTGAGACATTCTAACCCCATAAACTTAATATCAGAGCTGTGATCTCTCAATTCGGAGAAGTAGCAGCTCTACCTGGAGTGACTCTCTGATCTCCTGAGACATTCTAACCACATACCATTAATATCAGAGCTGTGATCTCTCAATTCGGAGAAGTAGGAAGTTTACCTTGAATAACTCTCTGATCTTCGGAGACATTCTAACCACTTACCCTTAATATCAGAGTTGTGATCTCTCAATTCGGAGAAGTAGCAGCTCTACCTGGAGTGACTCTCTGATCTCCTGGGACATTCTAACCACATACCCTTAATATCAAAGCTGTGATCTCTCAATTCGGAGAAGTAGCAGCTCTACCTGGAGTGACTCTCTGATCTCGTGAGACATTCTAACCACATACCCTTAATATCAGAGCTGTGATCTCTCAATTCGGAGAAGTAGCAGCTCTACCTGGAGTGACTCTCTGATTTCCTGAGACATTCTAACCACATACCCCTAATATCAGAGCTGTGATCTCTCAATTCGGAGAAGTTGCAGCTCTATCTGGAATAACTCTCTGATCTCCTGAGACATTCTAACCACATACCCGTAATATCAGAGCTGTGATCTTTCAATTCGGAGAAGTAGCAGCTCTACCTGGAATGACTATCTGATATCCTGAGATATTCTAACCAGATACCCTTAATATCAGAACTGTGATCTCTCAATTCGGAGAAGTAGGAACTTTACCTTGAATGACTCTCTGATCTTCGGAGACATTCTAACCCTTAATATCAGAGCTGTGATCTCTCAATTCGGAAAAGTAGCAGCTCTACCTGGAGTGACACTCTGATCTCCTGAGACATTCTAACCACATACCCTTAATATCAGAGCTGTGATCTCTCAATTCGGAGTAGTAGCATCTCTACCTGGAATGACTCTCTGATCTCCTGAGACATTCTAACCACATACCCTTAATCTCAGAGCAGTGATCTCTCAATTCTGAGAAGTAGCAGCTGTACCTGGAATGACTCTCTGATCTCCTGAGACATTCTAACCCACTACCCTTAATATCAGAGCTGTGATCTCTCAAGTCGGAGAAGTAGCAGCTCTACCTGGAGTTACTCTCTGATCTCCAGAGACATTCTAACCACATACCCTTAATATCAGAGATATGATATCTCAAATCGGAGGAGTAGCTGCTCTACCTGTTGTGATGCTCTGATCTCCTGAGACATTCTAACCACATACCCTTAATATCAGAGCTGTGATCTCTCAATTCGGAGAAGCAGCAGCTCTATCTGGAATGACTCTCTGATCTCCTGAGACATTCTAACCACATACCCTTAATATCAGAGCTGTGATCTCTCAATTCAGAGAAATAGCAACTCTACCTGGAGTGACTCTCTGATTTCCTGAGACATTCTAACCACATACCCCTAATATCAGAGCTGTGATCTCTCAATTCGGAGAAGTAGCAGCTCTATCTGGAATGACTCTCTGACCTCCTGAGACATTCTAACCCCATACACTTAATATCAGAACTGTGATCTCTCAATTTGCAGAAGTAGCAGTTCTACCTGGAGTGACTCTCTGATCTCCTGAGACATTCTAACCACATACCCTTAATATCAGAGCTGTAATCTCTCAATTCAGAGAAGTAGCAGCTCTACCTGGGGTGACTGTCTGATCTCCTGAGACATTCTAACCACATACCCTTAATATCAGAGCTGTGGTCTCTCAATTCGGAGAAGTAGCAGCTCTACCTGGAATGACTCTCTGATCTCCTGAGACATTCTAACCGCATACCCTTAATATCAGAGCTGTGATTTCTCAATTCGGAGAAGTAGCAGCTCTACTTGGAGTGAATCTCTGATCTCCTGAGACATTCTAACCACATAAACTTAATATCAGAGCTGTGATCTCTCAATTCGGAGAAGTAGCAGCTCTACCTGGAGTGACTCTCTGATCTCCTGAGACATTCTAACCTCATACCCTTAATATCAGAGCTGTGATCTCTCAATTCGGAGAAGTAGCAGCTCTACCTGGAGCGACTCTCTGATCTCCTGAGACATTCTAACCACATACCCTTAATATCAGAGCTGTGATCTCTCAATTCGGAGAAGTAGCAGCTCTACCTGGAGTGACTCTCTGATCTCCTGAGACATTCTAACCACATACCCTTAAGATCAGAGCTGTGATCTCTCAATTCGGAGTAGTAGGAGCTCTACCTGGAGTGACTCTCTGATCTTCTGAGACATTCTAACCACATACCCTTAATATCAGAGCTGTGATCTCTCAATTCCGAGAAGTAGCAGCTCTATCTGGAATGATTCTCTGATCTCCTGAGACATTTTAACCACATACCCTTAATATCAGAGCTGTGATCTCTCAATTCGGAGAAGTAGCAGCTCTATCTGGAATGATTCTCTGATCTTCTGAGACATTTTAACCACATACCCTTAATATCAGAGCTGTGATCTCTCAATTCAGTGTAGTAGCAGCTCTACCTGGAGTGACTCTCTGATCTCCTGAGACATTCTAACAATATACCCTTAATATCAGAGCTGTGATCTCTCAATTCGGAGAAGTAGCAGCTCTACCTGGAGTGATTCTCTGATCTCCTGAGACATTCTAACCACATACCCCTAATATCAGAGCTGTGATCTCTCAAGTCGGAGAAGTAGCAGCTCTACCTGGAGTGACTCTCTGATCTCCTGAGACATTCTAACCACATACCCTTAATATCAGAGCGGTGATCTCTCAATTCGGAGAAGTAGCAGCTCTACCTGGAGTGAATCTCGGAGCTCCTGAGACATTCTAACCACAGACCCTTAATATCAGACCTGTGATCTCTCAATTCGGAGAAGTAGCAGCTCTACCTGGAGTGACTCTCTGATCTCCTGAGACATTCTAACCACATACCCTTAATATCAGAGCTGTAATCTCTCAATTCGGAGTAGTAGCCACTCTATCTGGAGTGACTCTCTGATCTCCTGAGACATAACCACATACCCTTAATATGAGTGCCTGTGATCTCTCAAGTCGGAGAAGTAGCAGCTCTACCTGGAGTGACTCTCTGATCTCCTGAGACATTCTAACCACATACCCTTAATATCAGAGCTGTGATCTCTCAATTTGGAGAAGTAGCAGTTCTACCTGGAGTGACTCTCTGATCTCCTGAGACATTCTAACCACATACCATTAATATCAGAGCTGTAATCTGTCAATTTGGAGAAGTAGCAACTCTACCTGGAATAACTCTCTGATCTCCTGAGACATTCTAACCACATACCCATAATATCAGAGCTGGGATCTTTCAATTCGGAGAAGTAGCAGATCTACCTGGAATGACTCTCTGATCTCCTGAGATATTCTAACCACGTACCCTTAATATCAGAGCTGTGATCTCTCAATTCGGAGAAGTAGCAGCTCTACCGGGAATGACTCTCTGATCTCCTGAGACATTCTAACCACATACCATTAATATCAGAGCTGTGATCTCTCAATTAGGAGAAGTAGCAGCTCTACCTGGAATGACTCTCTGATCTCCTGAGACATTCTAACCTCATACCATTAATATCAGAGCTGTGATCTCTCAATTCGGAGAAGTAGCAGCTCTACCTGGAGTGACTCTCTGATCTCCTGAAACATTCTAACCTCATACCCTTAATATCAGAGCTGTGATCTCTCAATTCGGAGAAGTAGCAGCTCTACCTGGAGTGACTCTCTGATCTCCTGAGACATTCTAACCACATACCCTTAATATCAGAGCTGTGATCTCTCAATTCGGAGAAGTAGCAGCTCTACCTGGAGTGACTCTCTGATCTCCTGAGACATTCTAACCACATACCCTTAAGATCAGAGCTGTGATCTCTCAATTCGGAGTAGTAGGAGCTCTACCTGGAGTGACTCTCTGATCTTCTGAGACATTCTAACCACATACCCTTAATATCAGAGCTGTGATCTCTCAATTCCGAGAAGTAGCAGCTCGATCTGGAATGATTCTCTGATCTCCTGAGACATTTTAACCACATACCCTTAATATCAGAGCTGTGATCTCTCAATTCGGAGAAGTAGCAGCTCTATCTGGAATGATTCTCTGATCTTCTGAGACATTTTAACCACATACCCTTAATATCAGAGCTGTGATCTCTCAATTCAGTGTAGTAGCAGCTCTACCTGAAGTGACTCTCTGATCTCCTGAGACATTCTAACAATATACCCTTAATATCAGAGCTGTGATCTCTCAATTCGGAGAAGTAGCAGCTCTACCTGGAGTGATTCTCTGATCTCCTGAGACATTCTAACCACATACCCCTAATATCAGAGCTGTGATCTCTCAAGTCGGAGAAGTAGCAGCTCTACCTGGAGTGACTCTCTGATCTCCTGAGACATTCTAACCACATACCCTTAATATCAGAGCTGTGATCTCTCAATTCGGAGAAGTAGCAGCTTTACCTGGAATGACTCTCTGATCTCCTGAGACATTCTAACCACATACCCTTAATATCAGAGCGGTGATCTCTCAATTCGGAGAAGTAGCAGCTCTACCTGGAGTGACACTCTAATCTCCTGAGACATTCTAACCGCATACCCTTAATATCAGAGCTGTAATCTCTCAATTCGGAGTAGTAGCCACTCTATCTGGAGTGACTCTCTGATCTCCTGAGACATTCTAACCACATACCCTTAATATGAGAGCCTGTGATCTCTCAAGTCGGAGAAGTAGCAGCTCTACCTGGAGTGACTCTCTGATCTCCAGAGACATTCTAACCACATACCCTTAATATCAGAGATGTGATATCTCAAATCGGAGGAGTAGCAGCTCTACCTGTTGTGATTCTCTGATCTCCTGAGACATTCAAACCACATACCCTTAATATCAGAGCTGTAATCTCTCAATTCGGAGAAGTAGCAGCTCTACCTGGAGTGACTGTCTGATCTCCTGAGACATTCTAACCACATACCCTTAATATCAGAGCTGTAATCTCTCAATTCGGAGTAGTAGCCGCTCTACCTGGAGTGACTCTCTGATCTCCTGAGACATTCTAACCACATACCCTTAATATCAGACCTGTGATCTCTCAATTTGGAGAAGTAGCAGTTCTACCTGGAGTGACTCTCTGATCTCCTGAGACATTCTAACCATTTACCATTAATATCAGAGCTGTAATCTGTCAATTTGGAGAAGTAGCAGCTCTACCTGGAATGACTCTCTGATCTCCTGAGACATTCTAACCACATACCCATAATATCAGAGCTGTGATCTTTCAATTCGGAGAAGTAGCAGATCTACCTGGAATGACTCTCTGATCTCCTGAGATATTCTAACCACGTACCCTTAATATCAGACCTGTGATCTCTCAATTCGGAGAAGTAGCAGCTCTACTTGGAGCGACTCTCTGATCTCCTGACACATTCAAACCTCATACCCTTAATATCAGAGCTGTGATCTCTCAATTCGGAGTAGTAGCATCTCTACCTGGAATGACTCTCTGATCTCCTGAGACATTCTAACCACATACCCTTAATATCAGAGCAGTGATCTCTCAATTCTGAGAAGTAGCAGCTGTACCTGGAATGACTCTCTGATCTCCTGAGACATTCTAACCCACTACCCTTAATATCAGAGCTGTGATCCCTCAAGTCGGAGAAGTAGCAGCTCTACCTGGAGTGACTCTCTGATCTCCAGAGACATTCTAACCACATACCCTTAATATCAGAGATATGATATCTCAAATCGGAGGAGTAGCTGCTCTACCTGTTGTGATGCTCTGATCTCCTGAGACATTCTAACCACATACCCTTAATATCAGAACTGTGATCTCTCAATTCGGAGAAGCAGCAGCTCTATCTGGAATGACTCTCTGATCTCCTGAGACATTCTAACCACATACCCTTAATATCAGAGCTGTGATCTCTCAATTCAGAGAAATAGCAACTCTACCTGGAGTGACTCTCTGATTTCCTGAGACATTCTAACCACATACCCCTAATATCAGAGCTGTGATCTCTCAATTCGGAGAAGTAGCAGCTCTATCTGGAATGACTCTCTGACCTCCTGAGACATTCTAACCCCATACACTTAATATCAGAACTGTGATCTCTCAATTTGCAGAAGTAGCAGTTCTACCTGGAGTGACTCTCTGATCTCCTGAGACATTCTAACCACATACCCTTAATATCAGAGCTGTAATCTCTCAATTCAGAGAAGTAGCAGCTCTACCTGGAGTGACTGTCTGATCTCCTGAGACATTCTAACCACATACCCTTAATATCAGAGCTGTGGTCTCTCAATTCGGAGAAGTAGCAGCTCTACCTGGAATGACTCTCTGATCTCCTGAGACATTCTAACCACATACCCTTAATATCAGAGCTGTGATCTCTCAATTCGGAGAAGTAGCAGCTCTACTTGGAGTGAATCTCTGATCTCCTGAGACATTCTAACCACATAAACTTAATATCAGAGCTGTGATCTCTCAATTCGGAGAAGTAGCAGCTCTCGCTGGAGTGACTCTCTGATCTCCTGAGACATTCTAACCACATACCCTTAATATCAGAGATGTGATATCTCAAATCGGAGGAGTAGCTGCTCTACCTGTTGTGATGCTCTGATCTCCTGAGACATTCTAACCACATACCCTTAATATCAGAGCTGTGATCTCTCAATTGGGAGAAGCAGTAGCTCTATCTGGAATGACTCTCTGATCTCCTGAGACATTCTAACCACATACCCTTAATATCAGAGTTGTGATCTCTCAATTCAGAGAAATAGCAACCCTACCTGGAGTGACTCTCTGATTTCCTGAGACATTCTAACCACATACCCCTAATATCAGAGCTGTGATCTCTCTTTTCGTAGAAGTAGCAGCTCTATCTGGCATGACTCTCTGACCTTCTGAGACATTCTAACCCCATAAACTTAATATCAGAGCTGTGATCTCTCAATTCGGAGAAGTAGCAGCTCTACCTGGAGTGACTCTCTGATCTCCTGAGACATTCTAACCACATACCATTAATATCAGAGCTGTGATCTCTCAATTCGGAGAAGTAGGAAGTTTACCTTGAATAACTCTCTGATCTTCGGAGACATTCTAACCACTTACCCTTAATATCAGAGTTGTGATCTCTCAATTCGGAGAAGTAGCAGCTCTACCTGGAGTGACTCTCTGATCTCCTGGGACATTCTAACCACATACCCTTAATATCAAAGCTGTGATCTCTCAATTCGGAGAAGTAGCAGCTCTACCTGGAGTGACTCTCTGATCTCGTGAGACATTCTAACCACATACCCTTAATATCAGAGCTGTGATCTCTCAATTCGGAGAAGTAGCAGCTCTACCTGGAGTGACTCTCTGATTTCCTGAGACATTCTAACCACATACCCCTAATATCAGAGCTGTGATCTCTCAATTCGGAGAAGTTGCAGCTCTATCTGGAATAACTCTCTGATCTCCTGAGACATTCTAACCACATACCCGTAATATCAGAGCTGTGATCTTTCAATTCGGAGAAGTAGCAGCTCTACCTGGAATGACTATCTGATATCCTGAGATATTCTAACCAGATACCCTTAATATCAGAACTGTGATCTCTCAATTCGGAGAAGTAGGAACTTTACCTTGAATGACTCTCTGATCTTCGGAGACATTCTAACCCTTAATATCAGAGCTGTGATCTCTCAATTCGGAAAAGTAGCAGCTCTACCTGGAGTGACACTCTGATCTCCTGAGACATTCTAACCACATACCCTTAATATCAGAGCTGTGATCTCTCAATTCGGAGTAGTAGCATCTCTACCTGGAATGACTCTCTGATCTCCTGAGACATTCTAACCACATACCCTTAATCTCAGAGCAGTGATCTCTCAATTCTGAGAAGTAGCAGCTGTACCTGGAATGACTCTCTGATCTCCTGAGACATTCTAACCCACTACCCTTAATATCAGAGCTGTGATCTCTCAAGTCGGAGAAGTAGCAGCTCTACCTGGAGTTACTCTCTGATCTCCAGAGACATTCTAACCACATACCCTTAATATCAGAGATATGATATCTCAAATCGGAGGAGTAGCTGCTCTACCTGTTGTGATGCTCTGATCTCCTGAGACATTCTAACCACATACCCTTAATATCAGAGCTGTGATCTCTCAATTCGGAGAAGCAGCAGCTCTATCTGGAATGACTCTCTGATCTCCTGAGACATTCTAACCACATACCCTTAATATCAGAGCTGTGATCTCTCAATTCAGAGAAATAGCAACTCTACCTGGAGTGACTCTCTGATTTCCTGAGACATTCTAACCACATACCCCTAATATCAGAGCTGTGATCTCTCAATTCGGAGAAGTAGCAGCTCTATCTGGAATGACTCTCTGACCTCCTGAGACATTCTAACCCCATACACTTAATATCAGAACTGTGATCTCTCAATTTGCAGAAGTAGCAGTTCTACCTGGAGTGACTCTCTGATCTCCTGAGACATTCTAACCACATACCCTTAATATCAGAGCTGTAATCTCTCAATTCAGAGAAGTAGCAGCTCTACCTGGGGTGACTGTCTGATCTCCTGAGACATTCTAACCACATACCCTTAATATCAGAGCTGTGGTCTCTCAATTCGGAGAAGTAGCAGCTCTACCTGGAATGACTCTCTGATCTCCTGAGACATTCTAACCGCATACCCTTAATATCAGAGCTGTGATTTCTCAATTCGGAGAAGTAGCAGCTCTACTTGGAGTGAATCTCTGATCTCCTGAGACATTCTAACCACATAAACTTAATATCAGAGCTGTGATCTCTCAATTCGGAGAAGTAGCAGCTCTACCTGGAGTGACTCTCTGATCTCCTGAGACATTCTAACCTCATACCCTTAATATCAGAGCTGTGATCTCTCAATTCGGAGAAGTAGCAGCTCTACCTGGAGCGACTCTCTGATCTCCTGAGACATTCTAACCACATACCCTTAATATCAGAGCTGTGATCTCTCAATTCGGAGAAGTAGCAGCTCTACCTGGAGTGACTCTCTGATCTCCTGAGACATTCTAACCACATACCCTTAAGATCAGAGCTGTGATCTCTCAATTCGGAGTAGTAGGAGCTCTACCTGGAGTGACTCTCTGATCTTCTGAGACATTCTAACCACATACCCTTAATATCAGAGCTGTGATCTCTCAATTCCGAGAAGTAGCAGCTCTATCTGGAATGATTCTCTGATCTCCTGAGACATTTTAACCACATACCCTTAATATCAGAGCTGTGATCTCTCAATTCGGAGAAGTAGCAGCTCTATCTGGAATGATTCTCTGATCTTCTGAGACATTTTAACCACATACCCTTAATATCAGAGCTGTGATCTCTCAATTCAGTGTAGTAGCAGCTCTACCTGGAGTGACTCTCTGATCTCCTGAGACATTCTAACAATATACCCTTAATATCAGAGCTGTGATCTCTCAATTCGGAGAAGTAGCAGCTCTACCTGGAGTGATTCTCTGATCTCCTGAGACATTCTAACCACATACCCCTAATATCAGAGCTGTGATCTCTCAAGTCGGAGAAGTAGCAGCTCTACCTGGAGTGACTCTCTGATCTCCTGAGACATTCTAACCACATACCCTTAATATCAGAGCGGTGATCTCTCAATTCGGAGAAGTAGCAGCTCTACCTGGAGTGAATCTCGGAGCTCCTGAGACATTCTAACCACAGACCCTTAATATCAGACCTGTGATCTCTCAATTCGGAGAAGTAGCAGCTCTACCTGGAGTGACTCTCTGATCTCCTGAGACATTCTAACCACATACCCTTAATATCAGAGCTGTAATCTCTCAATTCGGAGTAGTAGCCACTCTATCTGGAGTGACTCTCTGATCTCCTGAGACATAACCACATACCCTTAATATGAGTGCCTGTGATCTCTCAAGTCGGAGAAGTAGCAGCTCTACCTGGAGTGACTCTCTGATCTCCTGAGACATTCTAACCACATACCCTTAATATCAGAGCTGTGATCTCTCAATTTGGAGAAGTAGCAGTTCTACCTGGAGTGACTCTCTGATCTCCTGAGACATTCTAACCACATACCATTAATATCAGAGCTGTAATCTGTCAATTTGGAGAAGTAGCAACTCTACCTGGAATAACTCTCTGATCTCCTGAGACATTCTAACCACATACCCATAATATCAGAGCTGGGATCTTTCAATTCGGAGAAGTAGCAGATCTACCTGGAATGACTCTCTGATCTCCTGAGATATTCTAACCACGTACCCTTAATATCAGAGCTGTGATCTCTCAATTCGGAGAAGTAGCAGCTCTACCGGGAATGACTCTCTGATCTCCTGAGACATTCTAACCACATACCATTAATATCAGAGCTGTGATCTCTCAATTAGGAGAAGTAGCAGCTCTACCTGGAATGACTCTCTGATCTCCTGAGACATTCTAACCTCATACCATTAATATCAGAGCTGTGATCTCTCAATTTGGAGAAGTAGCAGCTCTACCTGGAGTGACTCTCTGATCTCCTGAAACATTCTAACCTCATACCCTTAATATCAGAGCTGTGATCTCTCAATTCGGAGAAGTAGCAGCTCTACCTGGAGTGACTCTCTGATCTCCTGAGACATTCTAACCACATACCCTTAATATCAGAGCTGTGATCTCTCAATTCGGAGAAGTAGCAGCTCTACCTGGAGTGACTCTCTGATCTCCTGAGACATTCTAACCACATACCCTTAAGATCAGAGCTGTGATCTCTCAATTCGGAGTAGTAGGAGCTCTACCTGGAGTGACTCTCTGATCTTCTGAGACATTCTAACCACATACCCTTAATATCAGAGCTGTGATCTCTCAATTCCGAGAAGTAGCAGCTCGATCTGGAATGATTCTCTGATCTCCTGAGACATTTTAACCACATACCCTTAATATCAGAGCTGTGATCTCTCAATTCGGAGAAGTAGCAGCTCTATCTGGAATGATTCTCTGATCTTCTGAGACATTTTAACCACATACCCTTAATATCAGAGCTGTGATCTCTCAATTCAGTGTAGTAGCAGCTCTACCTGAAGTGACTCTCTGATCTCCTGAGACATTCTAACAATATACCCTTAATATCAGAGCTGTGATCTCTCAATTCGGAGAAGTAGCAGCTCTACCTGGAGTGATTCTCTGATCTCCTGAGACATTCTAACCACATACCCCTAATATCAGAGCTGTGATCTCTCAAGTCGGAGAAGTAGCAGCTCTACCTGGAGTGACTCTCTGATCTCCTGAGACATTCTAACCACATACCCTTAATATCAGAGCTGTGATCTCTCAATTCGGAGAAGTAGCAGCTTTACCTGGAATGACTCTCTGATCTCCTGAGACATTCTAACCACATACCCTTAATATCAGAGCGGTGATCTCTCAATTCGGAGAAGTAGCAGCTCTACCTGGAGTGACACTCTAATCTCCTGAGACATTCTAACCGCATACCCTTAATATCAGAGCTGTAATCTCTCAATTCGGAGTAGTAGCCACTCTATCTGGAGTGACTCTCTGATCTCCTGAGACATTCTAACCACATACCCTTAATATGAGAGCCTGTGATCTCTCAAGTCGGAGAAGTAGCAGCTCTACCTGGAGTGACTCTCTGATCTCCAGAGACATTCTAACCACATACCCTTAATATCAGAGATGTGATATCTCAAATCGGAGGAGTAGCAGCTCTACCTGTTGTGATTCTCTGATCTCCTGAGACATTCAAACCACATACCCTTAATATCAGAGCTGTAATCTCTCAATTCGGAGAAGTAGCAGCTCTACCTGGAGTGACTGTCTGATCTCCTGAGACATTCTAACCACATACCCTTAATATCAGAGCTGTAATCTCTCAATTCGGAGTAGTAGCCGCTCTACCTGGAGTGACTCTCTGATCTCCTGAGACATTCTAACCACATACCCTTAATATCAGACCTGTGATCTCTCAATTTGGAGAAGTAGCAGTTCTACCTGGAGTGACTCTCTGATCTCCTGAGACATTCTAACCATTTACCATTAATATCAGAGCTGTAATCTGTCAATTTGGAGAAGTAGCAGCTCTACCTGGAATGACTCTCTGATCTCCTGAGACATTCTAACCACATACCCATAATATCAGAGCTGTGATCTTTCAATTCGGAGAAGTAGCAGATCTACCTGGAATGACTCTCTGATCTCCTGAGATATTCTAACCACGTACCCTTAATATCAGACCTGTGATCTCTCAATTCGGAGAAGTAGCAGCTCTACTTGGAGCGACTCTCTGATCTCCTGAGACATTCTAACCTCATACCCTTAATATCAGAGCTGTGATCTCTCAATTCGGAGAAGTAGCAGCTCTAACTGGAGTGACTCTCTGATCTGCTGAGACATTCTGACCTCATACCCTTGATATCAGAGCTGTGATCTCTCAATTCGGAGAAGTAGCAGCTCTACCTGGAGTGACTCTCTGATCTCCTGAGACATTCTAACCTCATACCCTTAATATCAGAGCTGTGATCTCTCAATTCGGAGAAGTAGCAGCTCTACCTGGAGTGACTCTCTGATCTCCTGAGACATTCTAACCTCATACCCTTAATATCAGAGCTGTGATCTCTCAATTCGGAGTAGTAGGAGCTCTACCTGGAGTGACTCTCTGATCTCCTGAGACATTCTAACCACATACCGTTAATATCAGAGCTGTGATCTCTCAATTTGGGGAAGTAGCAGTTCTACCTGGAGTGACTCTCTGATCTCCTGAGACATTCTAACCACATACCCCTAATATCAGAGCTGTAATATCTCAATTTGGAGAAGTAGCAGCTCTACCTGGAATGACTCTCTGATCTCCTGAGACATTCTAACCACATACCCGTAATATCAGAGCTGTGATCTTCAATTCGAAGAAGTAGGAGATCTACCTGGAATGACTCTCTGATCTCCTGAGATATTCTAACCACATACCCTTAATATCAGAGCTGTGATCTCTCAATTCGGAGAAGTAGCAGCTCTACCTGGAGTGACTCTCTGATCTCCTGAGACATTCTAACCACATACCCTTATTATCAGAACTGTGATCTCTCAATTCGTAGAAGTAGCAGCTCTACCTGGAATGACTCTCTGATCTCCTGAGACATTTTAACCACATACCCTTAATATCAGAACTGTGATCTCTCAATTCGTAGAAGTAGCAGCTCTACCTGGAATGACTCTCTGATCTCCTGAGACATTCTAACCACATACCCATAATATCAGAGCTGGGATCTTTCAATTCGGAGAAGTAGCAGATCTACCTGGAATGACTCTCTGATCTCCTGAGATATTCTAACCACGTACCCTTAATATCAGAGCTGTGATCTCTCAATTCGGAGAAGTAGCAGCTCTACCGGGAATGACTCTCTGATCTCCTGAGACATTCTAACCACATACCATTAATATCAGAGCTGTGATCTCTCAATTAGGAGAAGTAGCAGCTCTACCTGGAATGACTCTCTGATCTCCTGAGACATTCTAACCTCATACCATTAATATCAGAGCTGTGATCTCTCAATTCGGAGAAGTAGCAGCTCTACCTGGAGTGACTCTCTGATCTCCTGAAACATTCTAACCTCATACCCTTAATATCAGAGCTGTGATCTCTCAATTCGGAGAAGTAGCAGCTCTACCTGGAGTGACTCTCTGATCTCCTGAGACATTCTAACCACATACCCTTAATATCAGAGCTGTGATCTCTCAATTCGGAGAAGTAGCAGCTCTACCTGGAGTGACTCTCTGATCTCCTGAGACATTCTAACCACATACCCTTAAGATCAGAGCTGTGATCTCTCAATTCGGAGTAGTAGGAGCTCTACCTGGAGTGACTCTCTGATCTTCTGAGACATTCTAACCACATACCCTTAATATCAGAGCTGTGATCTCTCAATTCCGAGAAGTAGCAGCTCGATCTGGAATGATTCTCTGATCTCCTGAGACATTTTAACCACATACCCTTAATATCAGAGCTGTGATCTCTCAATTCGGAGAAGTAGCAGCTCTATCTGGAATGATTCTCTGATCTTCTGAGACATTTTAACCACATACCCTTAATATCAGAGCTGTGATCTCTCAATTCAGTGTAGTAGCAGCTCTACCTGAAGTGACTCTCTGATCTCCTGAGACATTCTAACAATATACCCTTAATATCAGAGCTGTGATCTCTCAATTCGGAGAAGTAGCAGCTCTACCTGGAGTGATTCTCTGATCTCCTGAGACATTCTAACCACATACCCCTAATATCAGAGCTGTGATCTCTCAAGTCGGAGAAGTAGCAGCTCTACCTGGAGTGACTCTCTGATCTCCTGAGACATTCTAACCACATACCCTTAATATCAGAGCTGTGATCTCTCAATTCGGAGAAGTAGCAGCTTTACCTGGAATGACTCTCTGATCTCCTGAGACATTCTAACCACATACCCTTAATATCAGAGCGGTGATCTCTCAATTCGGAGAAGTAGCAGCTCTACCTGGAGTGACACTCTAATCTCCTGAGACATTCTAACCGCATACCCTTAATATCAGAGCTGTAATCTCTCAATTCGGAGTAGTAGCCACTCTATCTGGAGTGACTCTCTGATCTCCTGAGACATTCTAACCACATACCCTTAATATGAGAGCCTGTGATCTCTCAAGTCGGAGAAGTAGCAGCTCTACCTGGAGTGACTCTCTGATCTCCAGAGACATTCTAACCACATACCCTTAATATCAGAGATGTGATATCTCAAATCGGAGGAGTAGCAGCTCTACCTGTTGTGATTCTCTGATCTCCTGAGACATTCAAACCACATACCCTTAATATCAGAGCTGTAATCTCTCAATTCGGAGAAGTAGCAGCTCTACCTGGAGTGACTCTCTGATCTCCTGAGACATTCTAACCACATACCCTTAATATCAGAGCTGTAATCTCTCAAATCGGAGTAGTAGCCGCTCTACCTGGAGTGACTCTCTGATCTCCTGAGACATTCTAACCACATACCCTTAATATCAGACCTGTGATCTCTCAATTTGGAGAAGTAGCAGTTCTACCTGGAGTGACTCTCTGATCTCCTGAGACATTCTAACCATTTACCATTAATATCAGAGCTGTAATCTGTCAATTTGGAGAAGTAGCAGCTCTACCTGGAATGACTCTCTGATCTCCTGAGACATTCTAACCACATACCCATAATATCAGAGCTGTGATCTTTCAATTCGGAGAAGTAGCAGATCTACCTGGAATGACTCTCTGATCTCCTGAGATATTCTAACCACGTACCCTTAATATCAGACCTGTGATCTCTCAATTCGGAGAAGTAGCAGCTCTACTTGGAGCGACTCTCTGATCTCCTGAGACATTCTAACCTCATACCCTTAATATCAGAGCTGTGATCTCTCAATTCGGAGAAGTAGCAGCTCTAACTGGAGTGACTCTCTGATCTGCTGAGACATTCTGACCTCATACCCTTGATATCAGAGCTGTGATCTCTCAATTCGGAGAAGTAGCAGCTCTACCTGGAGTGACTCTCTGATCTCCTGAGACATTCTAACCTCATACCCTTAATATCAGAGCTGTGATCTCTCAATTCGGAGAAGTAGCAGCTCTACCTGGAGTGACTCTCTGATCTCCTGAGACATTCTAACCTCATACCCTTAATATCAGAGCTGTGATCTCTCAATTCGGAGTAGTAGGAGCTCTACCTGGAGTGACTCTCTGATCTCCTGAGACATTCTAACCACATACCGTTAATATCAGAGCTGTGATCTCTCAATTTGGAGAAGTAGCAGCTCTACCTGGAATGACTCTCTGATCTCCTGAGACATTCTAACCACATACCCGTAATATCAGAGCTGTGATCTTCAATTCGAAGAAGTAGGAGATCTACCTGGAATGACTCTCTGATCTCCTGAGATATTCTAACCACATACCCTTAATATCAGAGCTGTGATCTCTCAATTCGGAGAAGTAGCAGCTCTACCTGGAGTGACTCTCTGATCTCCTGAGACATTCTAACCACATACCCTTATTATCAGAACTGTGATCTCTCAATTCGTAGAAGTAGCAGCTCTACCTGGAATGACTCTCTGATCTCCTGAGACATTTTAACCACATACCCTTAATATCAGAGCTGTGATCTCTCAATTCGGAAAAATAGCAGCTCTACCTGGAATGACTCTCTGATCTCCTGAGACATTCTAACCACATACCCTTAATATCAGAGCTGTAATCTCTCAATTCGGAGTAGTAGCCACTCTATCTGGAGTGACTCTCTGATCTCCTGAGACATAACCACATACCCTTAATATGAGTGCCTGTGATCTCTCAAGTCGGAGGAGTAGCAACTCTACCTGTTGTGATTCTCTGATCTCCTGAGACATTCAAACCACATACCCTTAATATCAGAGCTGTAATCTCTCAATTCGGAGAAGTAGCAGCTCTATCTGGAGTGACTCTCTGATCTCCTGAGACATTCTAACCACATACCCTTAATATCAGAGCTGTAATCTCTCAATTCGGAGTAGTAGCCGCTCTACCTGGAGTGACTCTCTGATCTCCTGAGACATTCTAACCACGTACCCTTAATATCAGAGCTGCGATCTCTCAATTCGGAGAAGTAGCAGCTCTACCGGGAGTGACTCTCTGATCTCCTGAGACATTCTAACCACATACCCTTAATATCAGAGCTGTGATCTCTCAATTTGGAGAAGTAGCAGTTCTACCTGGAGTGACTCTCTGATCTCCTGAGACATTCTAACCATTTACCATTAATATCAGAGCTGTAATCTGTCAATTTGGAGAAGTAGCAGCTCTACCTGGAATGACTCTCTGATCTCCTGAGACATTCTAACCACATACCCATAATATCAGAGCTGTGATCTTTCAATTCGGAGAAGTAGCAGATCTACCTGGAATGACTCTCTGATCTCCTGAGATATTCTAACCACGTACCCTTAATATCAGACCTGTGATCTCTCAATTCGGAGAAGTAGCAGCTCTACTTGGAGCGACTCTCTGATCTCCTGAGACATTCTAACCTCATACCCTTAATATCAGAGCTGTGATCTCTCAATTCGGAGAAGTAGCAGCTCTAACTGGAGTGACTCTCTGATCTGCTGAGACATTCTGACCTCATACCCTTAATATCAGAGCTGTGATCTCTCAATTCGGAGAAGTAGCAGCTCTACCTGGAGTGACTCTCTGATCTCCTGAGACATTCTAACCTCATACCCTTAATATCAGAGCTGTGATCTCTCAATTCGGAGAAGTAGCAGCTCTACCTGGAGTGACTCTCTGATCTCCTGAGACATTCTAACCACATACCCATAATATCAGAGCTGTGATCTTTCAATTCGGAGAAGTAGCAGATCTACCTGGAGTGACTCTCTGATCTCCTGAGATATTCTAACCACGTACCCTTAATATCAGAGCTGTGATCTCTCAATTCGGAGAAGTAGCAGCTCTACCGGGAATGACTCTCTGATCTCCTGAGACATTCTAACCACATACCATTAATATCAGAGCTGTGATCTCTCAATTCGGAGAAGTAGCAGCTCTAACTGGAGTGACTCTCTGATCTGCTGAGACATTCTGACCTCATACCCTTAATATCAGAGCTGTGATCTCTCAATTCGGAGAAGTAGCAGCTCTACCTGGAGTGACTCTCTGATCTCCTGAGACATTCTAACCTCATACCCTTAATATCAGAGCTGTGATCTCTCAATTCGGAGAAGTAGCAGCTCTACCTGGAGTGACTCTCTGATCTCCTGAGACATTCTAACCACATACCCATAATATCAGAGCTGTGATCTTTCAATTCGGAGAAGTAGCAGATCTACCTGGAGTGACTCTCTGATCTCCTGAGATATTCTAACCACGTACCCTTAATATCAGAGCTGTGATCTCTCAATTCGGAGAAGTAGCAGCTCTACCGGGAATGACTCTCTGATCTCCTGAGACATTCTAACCACATACCATTAATATCAGAGCTGTGATCTCTCAATTAGGAGAAGTAGCAGCTCTACCTGGAATGACTCTCTGATCTCCTGAGACATTCTAACCTCATACCATTAATATCAGAGGTGTGATCTCTCAATTCGGAGAAGTAGCAGCTCTACCTGGAGTGACTCTCTGATCTCCTGAGACATTCTAACCTCATACCCTTAATATCAGAGCTGTGATCTCTCAATTCGGAGAAGTAGCAGCTCTACCTGGAGTGACTCTCTGATCTCCTGAGACATTCTAACCACATACCCTTAATATCAGAGCTGTGATCTCTCAATTCGGAGAAGTAGCAGCTCTACCTGGAGTGACTCTCTGATCTCCTGAGACATTCTAACCACATACCCTTAAGATCAGAGCTGTGATCTCTCAATTCGGAGTAGTAGGAGCTCTACCTGGAGTGACTCTCTGATCTTCTGAGACATTCTAACCACATACCCTTAATATCAGAGTTGTGATCTCTCAATTCCGAGAAGTAGCAGCTCGATCTGGAATGATTCTCTGATCTCCTGAGACATTTTAACCACATACCCTTAATATCAGAGCTGTGATCTCTCAATTCGGAGAAGTAGCAGCTCTATCTGGAATGATTCTCTGATCTTCTGAGACATTTTAACCACATACCCTTAATATCAGAGCTGTGATCTCTCAATTCAGTGTAGTAGCAGCTCTACCTGGAGTGACTCTCTGATCTCCTGAGACATTCTAACAATATACCCTTAATATCAGAGCTGTGATCTCTCAATTCGGAGAAGTAGCAGCTCTACCTGGAGTGATTCTCTGATCTCCTGAGACATTCTAACCACATACCCCTAATATCAGAGCTGTGATCTCTCAAGTCGGAGAAGTAGCAGCTCTACCTGGAGTGACTCTCTGATCTCCTGAGACATTCTAACCACATACCCTTAATATCAGAGCTGTGATCTCTCAATTCGGAGAAGTAGCAGCTTTACCTGGAATGACCCTCTGATCTCCTGAGACATTCTAACCACATACCCTTAATATCAGAGCGGTGATCTCTCAATTCGGAGAAGTAGCAGCTCTACCTGGAGTGACTCTCTGATCTCCTGAGACATTCTAACCACATACCCTTAATATCAGAGCTGTAATCTCTCAATTCGGAGTAGTAGCCACTCTATCTGGAGTGACTCTCTGATCTCCTGAGACATTCTAACCACATACCCTTAATATGAGAGCCTGTGATCTCTCAAGTCGGAGAAGTAGCAGCTCTACCTGGAGTGACTCTCTGATCTCCAGAGACATTCTAACCACATACCCTTAATATCAGAGATATGATATCTCAAATCGGAGGAGTAGCAGCTCTACCTGTTGTGATTCTCTGATCTCCTGAGACATTCAAACCACATACCCTTAATATCAGAGCTGTAATCTCTCAATTCGGAGAAGTAGCAGCTCTACCTGGAGTGACTCTCTGATCTCCTGAGACATTCTAACCACATACCCTTAATATCAGAGCTGTAATCTCTCAATTCGGAGTAGTAGCCGCTCTACCTGGAGTGACTCTCTGATCTCCTGAGACATTCTAACCACATACCCTTAATATCAGAGCTGTGATCTCTCAATTTGGAGAAGTAGCAGTTCTACCTGGAGTGACTCTCTGATCTCCTGAGACATTCTAACCATTTACCATTAATATCAGAGCTGTAATCTGTCAATTTGGAGAAGTAGCAGCTCTACCTGGAATGACTCTCTGATCTCCTGAGACATTCTAACCACATACCCATAATATCAGAGCTGTGATCTTTCAATTCGGAGAAGTAGCAGATCTACCTGGAATGACTCTCTGATCTCCTGAGATATTCTAACCACGTACCCTTAATATCAGACCTGTGATCTCTCAATTCGGAGAAGTAGCAGCTCTACTTGGAGCGACTCTCTGATCTCCTGAGACATTCTGACCTCATACCCTTGATATCAGAGCTGTGATCTCTCAATTCGGAGAAGTAGCAGCTCTACCTGGAGTGACTCTCTGATCTCCTGAGACATTCTAACCTCATACCCTTAATATCAGAGCTGTGATCTCTCAATTCGGAGAAGTAGCAGCTCTACCTGGAGTGACTCTCTGATCTCCTGAGACATTCTAACCTCATACCCTTAATATCAGAGCTGTGATTTCTCAATTCGGAAAAGTAGCATCTCTACCTGGAGTGACTCTCTGATCTCCTGAGACATTCTAACCACATACCCTTAATATCAGAGCTGTGATCTCTCAATTCGGAGAAGTAGCAGCTCTACCTGGAGTGACTCTCTGATCTCCTGAGACAATCTAACCACATACCCTTAATATCAGAGCTGTGATCTCTCAATTCGGAGTAGTAGGAGCTCTACCTGGAGTGACTCTCTGATCTCCTGAGACATTCTAACCACATACCGTTAATATCAGAGCTGTGATCTCTCAATTTGGGGAAGTAGCAGTTCTACCTGGAGTGACTCTCTGATCTCCTGAGACATTCTAACCACATACCCCTAATATCAGAGCTGTAATATCTCAATTTGGAGAAGTAGCAGCTCTACCTGGAATGACTCTCTGATCTCCTGAGACATTCTAACCACATACCCGTAATATCAGAGCTGTGATCTTCAATTCGAAGAAGTAGGAGATCTACCTGGAATGACTCTCTGATCTCCTGAGATATTCTAACCACATACCCTTAATATCAGAGCTGTGATCTCTCAATTCGGAGAAGTAGCAGCTCTACCTGGAATGACTCTCTGATCTCCTGAGACATTCTAACCACATACCATTAATATCAGAGCTGTGATCTCTCAATTCGGAAAAGTAGCAGCTCTACCTGGAATGACTCTCTGATCTCCTGAGACATTCTAACCACATACCCTTAATATCAGAGCTGTAATCTCTCAATTCGGAGTAGTAGCCGCTCTATCTGGAATGACTCTCTGATCTCCTGAGACATTCTAACCCACTACCCTTAATATCAGAGCTGTGATCTCTCAATTTGGAGAAGTAGCTGCTCTACGTGGAGTGACTCTCTGATCTCCTGAGACATTCTAACCACATACCCTTAATATCAGAGCTGTGATCTCTCAATTCGGAGAAGAAGCATCTCTACCTGGACTGACTCTCTGATCTCCTGAGACATTCTAACCACATACCCTTAATATCAGAGCTGTGATCTCTCAATCCGGAGAAGTAGCAGCTCTACCTGGAGTGACTCTCTGATCTCCTGAGACATTCTAACCACATACCCTTAATATCAGAACTGTGATCTCTCTATTTGGAGAGTAGCAGTTCCACCTGGAGTGACTCTCTCATCTCCTGAGACATTCTAACCACATACCCTTAATATCAGAGCTGTAATCTCTCAATTTGGATTAGTAGCCGCTCTACCTAGAGTGACTCTCTGATCTCCTGAGACATTCTAACCACATACCGTTAATATCAGAGCTGTGATCTCTCAATTTGGGGAAGTAGGAGTTCTACCTGGAGTGACTCTCTGATCTCCTGAGACATTCTAACCACATACCCCTAATATCAGAGCTGTAATATCTCAATTTGGAGAAGTAGCAGCTCTACCTGGAATGACTCTCTGATCTCCTGAGACATTCTAACCACATACCCATAATATCAGAGCTGTGATCTTCAATTCGAAGAAGTAGGAGATCTACCTGGAATGACTCTCTGATCTCCTGAGATATTCTAACCACATACCCTTAATATCAGAGCTGTGATCTCTCAATTCGGAGAAGTAGCAGCTCTACCTGGAATGACTCTCTGATCTCCTGAGACATTCTAACCACATACCATTAATATCAGAGCTGTGATCTCTCAATTCGGAGAAGTAGCAGCTCTACCTGGAGTGACTCTCTGATCTCCTGAGACATTCTAACCACATACCCTTATTATCAGAACTGTGATCTCTCAATTCGTAGAAGTAGCGGCTCTACCTGGAATGACTCTCTGATCTCCTGAGACATTTTAACCACATACCCTTAATATCAGAGCTGTGATCTCTCAATTCGGAAAAGTAGCAGCTCTACCTGGAATGACTCTCTGATCTCCTGAGACATTCTAACCACATACCCTTAATATCAGAGCTGTAATCTCTCAATTCGGAGTAGTAGCCGCTCTATCTGGAATGACTCTCTGATCTCCTGAGACATTCTAACCCACTACCCTTAATATCAGAGCTGTGATCTCTCAATTTGGAGAAGTAGCTGCTCTACGTGGAGTGACTCTCTGATCTCCTGAGACATTCTAACCACATACCCTTAATATCAGAGCTGTGATCTCTCAATTCGGAGAAGAAGCATCTCTACCTGGACTGACTCTCTGATCTCCTGAGACATTCTAACCACATACCCTTAATATCAGAGCTGTGATCTCTCAATCCGGAGAAGTAGCAGCTCTACCTGGAGTGACTCTCTGATCTCCTGAGACATTCTAACCACATACCCTTAATATCAGAACTGTGATCTCTCTATTTGGAGAGTAGCAGTTCCACCTGGAGTGACTCTCTCATCTCCTGAGACATTCTAACCACATACCCTTAATATCAGAGCTGTAATCTCTCAATTTGGATTAGTAGCCGCTCTACCTAGAGTGACTCTCTGATCTCCTGAGACATTCTAACCACATACCGTTAATATCAGAGCTGTGATCTCTCAATTTGGGGAAGTAGCAGTTCTACCTGGAGTGACTCTCTGATCTCCTGAGACATTCTAACCACATACCCCTAATATCAGAGCTGTAATATCTCAATTTGGAGAAGTAGCAGCTCTACCTGGAATGACTCTCTGATCTCCTGAGACATTCTAACCACATACCCGTAATATCAGAGCTGTGATCTTCAATTCGAAGAAGTAGGAGATCTACCTGGAATGACTCTCTGATCTCCTGAGATATTCTAACCACATACCCTTAATATCAGAGCTGTGATCTCTCAATTCGGAGAAGTAGCAGCTCTACCTGGAATGACTCTCTGATCTCCTGAGACATTCTAACCACATACCATTAATATCAGAGCTGTGATCTCTCAATTCGGAGAAGTAGCAGCTCTACCTGGAGTGACTCTCTGATCTCCTGAGACATACTAACCACATACCCTTATTATCAGAACTGTGATCTCTCAATTCGTAGAAGTAGCAGCTCTACCTTGAATGACTCTCTGATCTCCTGAGACGTTCTAACCATATACCCTTAATATCAGAGCTGTGATCTCTCAATTCGGAGAGGTAGCAGCTCTACCTGGAGTGACTCTCTGATCTCCTGAGACATTCTAACCACATACCCTTAATATCAGAGCTGTGATCTCTCAATTCGGAGAAGAAGCATCTCTACCTGGACTGACTCTCTGATCTCCTGAGACATTCTAACCGCATACCCTTAATATCAGAGCTGTAATCTCTCAATTCGGAGTAGTAGCCACTCTATCTGGAGTGACTCTCTGATCTCCTGAGACATTCTAACCACATACCATTAATATCAGAGCTGTGATCTCTCAATTCGGAAAAGTAGCAGCTCTACCTGGAATGACTCTCTGATCTCCTGAGACATTCTAACCACATACCCTTAATATCAGAGCTGTAATCTCTCAATTCGGAGTAGTAGCCGCTCTATCTGGAATGACTCTCTGATCTCCTGAGATATTCTAACCACATACCCTTAATATCAGAGCTGTGATCTCTCAATTCGGAGAAGTAGCAGCTCTACCTGGAATGACTCTCTGATCTCCTGAGACATTCTAACCACATACCATTAATATCAGAGCTGTGATCTCTCAATTCGGAAAAGTAGCAGCTCTACCTGGAATGACTCTCTGATCTCCTGAGACATTCTAACCACATACCCTTAATATCAGAGCTGTAATCTCTCAATTCGGAGTAGTAGCCGCTCTATCTGGAATGACTCTCTGATCTCCTGAGACATTCTAACCCACTACCCTTAATATCAGAGCTGTGATCTCTCAATTTGGAGAAGTAGCTGCTCTACGTGGAGTGACTCTCTGATCTCCTGAGACATTCTAACCACATACCCTTAATATCAGAGCTGTGATCTCTCAATTCGGAGAAGAAGCATCTCTACCTGGACTGACTCTCTGATCTCCTGAGACATTCTAACCACATACCCTTAATATCAGAGCTGTGATCTCTCAATCCGGAGAAGTAGCAGCTCTACCTGGAGTGACTCTCTGATCTCCTGAGACATTCTAACCACATACCCTTAATATCAGAACTGTGATCTCTCTATTTGGAGAGTAGCAGTTCCACCTGGAGTGACTCTCTCATCTCCTGAGACATTCTAACCACATACCCTTAATATCAGAGCTGTAATCTCTCAATTTGGATTAGTAGCCGCTCTACCTAGAGTGACTCTCTGATCTCCTGAGACATTCTAACCACATACCGTTAATATCAGAGCTGTGATCTCTCAATTTGGGGAAGTAGCAGTTCTACCTGGAGTGACTCTCTGATCTCCTGAGACATTCTAACCACATACCCCTAATATCAGAGCTGTAATATCTCAATTTGGAGAAGTAGCAGCTCTACCTGGAATGACTCTCTGATCTCCTGAGACATTCTAACCACATACCCGTAATATCAGAGCTGTGATCTTCAATTCGAAGAAGTAGGAGATCTACCTGGAATGACTCTCTGATCTCCTGAGATATTCTAACCACATACCCTTAATATCAGAGCTGTGATCTCTCAATTCGGAGAAGTAGCAGCTCTACCTGGAATGACTCTCTGATCTCCTGAGACATTCTAACCACATACCATTAATATCAGAGCTGTGATCTCTCAATTCGGAGAAGTAGCAGCTCTACCTGGAGTGACTCTCTGATCTCCTGAGACATTCTAACCACATACCCTTATTATCAGAACTGTGATCTCTCAATTCGTAGAAGTAGCGGCTCTACCTGGAATGACTCTCTGATCTCCTGAGACATTTTAACCACATACCCTTAATATCAGAGCTGTGATCTCTCAATTCGGAAAAGTAGCAGCTCTACCTGGAATGACTCTCTGATCTCCTGAGACATTCTAACCACATACCCTTAATATCAGAGCTGTAATCTCTCAATTCGGAGTAGTAGCCGCTCTATCTGGAATGACTCTCTGATCTCCTGAGACATTCTAACCCACTACCCTTAATATCAGAGCTGTGATCTCTCAATTTGGAGAAGTAGCTGCTCTACGTGGAGTGACTCTCTGATCTCCTGAGACATTCTAACCACATACCCTTAATATCAGAGCTGTGATCTCTCAATTCGGAGAAGAAGCATCTCTACCTGGACTGACTCTCTGATCTCCTGAGACATTCTAACCACATACCCTTAATATCAGAGCTGTGATCTCTCAATCCGGAGAAGTAGCAGCTCTACCTGGAGTGACTCTCTGATCTCCTGAGACATTCTAACCACATACCCTTAATATCAGAACTGTGATCTCTCTATTTGGAGAGTAGCAGTTCCACCTGGAGTGACTCTCTCATCTCCTGAGACATTCTAACCACATACCCTTAATATCAGAGCTGTAATCTCTCAATTTGGATTAGTAGCCGCTCTACCTAGAGTGACTCTCTGATCTCCTGAGACATTCTAACCACATACCGTTAATATCAGAGCTGTGATCTCTCAATTTGGGGAAGTAGCAGTTCTACCTGGAGTGACTCTCTGATCTCCTGAGACATTCTAACCACATACCCCTAATATCAGAGCTGTAATATCTCAATTTGGAGAAGTAGCAGCTCTACCTGGAATGACTCTCTGATCTCCTGAGACATTCTAACCACATACCCGTAATATCAGAGCTGTGATCTTCAATTCGAAGAAGTAGGAGATCTACCTGGAATGACTCTCTGATCTCCTGAGATATTCTAACCACATACCCTTAATATCAGAGCTGTGATCTCTCAATTCGGAGAAGTAGCAGCTCTACCTGGAATGACTCTCTGATCTCCTGAGACATTCTAACCACATACCATTAATATCAGAGCTGTGATCTCTCAATTCGGAGAAGTAGCAGCTCTACCTGGAGTGACTCTCTGATCTCCTGAGACATACTAACCACATACCCTTATTATCAGAACTGTGATCTCTCAATTCGTAGAAGTAGCAGCTCTACCTTGAATGACTCTCTGATCTCCTGAGACGTTCTAACCATATACCCTTAATATCAGAGCTGTGATCTCTCAATTCGGAGAGGTAGCAGCTCTACCTGGAGTGACTCTCTGATCTCCTGAGACATTCTAACCACATACCCTTAATATCAGAGCTGTGATCTCTCAATTCGGAGAAGAAGCATCTCTACCTGGACTGACTCTCTGATCTCCTGAGACATTCTAACCACATACCCTTAATATCAGAACTGTGATCTCTCAATTTGGAGAGTAGCAGTTCCACCTGGAGTGACTCTCTCATCTCCTGAGACATTCTAACCACATACCCTTAATATCAGAGCTGTGATCTCTCAATTCGGAGTAGTAGCATCTCTACCTGGAATGACTCTCTGATCTCCTGAGACATTCTAACCACATACCCTTAATATCAGAGCTGTGATCTCTCAATTCGGAGTAGTAGCAGCTCTACCAGGAATTACTCTCTGATCTCCTGAGACATTCTAACCACATACCCTTAATATCAGAGCTGTGATCTCTCAATTCGGAGAAGTAGCAGCTCTACCTGAAATGACTCTCTGATCTCCTGAGACATTCTAACCACATACCCTTAATATCAGAGCAGTGATCTCTCAATTCTGAGAAGTAGCAGCTGTACCTGGAATGACTCTCTGATCTCCTGAGACATTCTAACCCACTACCCTTAATATCAGAGCTGTGATCCCTCAAGTCGGAGAAGTAGCAGCTCTACCTGGAGTGACTCTCTGATCTCCAGAGACATTCTAACCACATACCCTTAATATCAGAGATATGATATCTCAAATCGGAGGAGTAGCTGCTCTACCTGTTGTGATGCTCTGATCTCCTGAGACATTCTAACCACATACCCTTAATATCAGAGCTGTGATCTCTCAATTCGGAGAAGCAGCAGCTCTATCTGGAATGACTCTCTGATCTCCTGAGACATTCTAACCACATACCCTTAATATCAGAGCTGTGATCTCTCAATTCAGAGAAATAGCAACTCTACCTGGAGTGACTCTCTGATTTCCTGAGACATTCTAACCACATACCCCTAATATCAGAACTGTGATCTCTCAATTTGCAGAAGTAGCAGTTCTACCTGGAGTGACTCTCTGATCTCCTGAGACATTCTAACCACATACCCTTAATATCAGAGCTGTAATCTCTCAATTCAGAGAAGTAGCAGCTCTACCTGGAGTGCTGGAGTGACTGTCTGATCTCCTGAGACATTCTAACCACATACCCTTAATATCAGAGCTGTGGTCTCTCAATTCGGAGAAGTAGCAGCTCTACCTGGAATGACTCTCTGATCTCCTGAGACATTCTAACCACATACCCTTAATATCAGAGCTGTGATCTCTCAATTCGGAGAAGTAGCAGCTCTACTTGGAGTGAATCTCTGATCTCCTGAGACATTCTAACCACATAAACTTAATATCAGAGCTGTGATCTCTCAATTCGGAGAAGTAGCAGCTCTCGCTGGAGTGACTCTCTGATCTCCTGAGACATTCTAACCACATACCATTAACATCAGAGCTGTGATCTCTCAATTCGGAGAAGTAGGAACTTTACCTTGAATGACTCTCTGATCTTCGGAGACATTCTAACCACTTACCCTTAATATCAGAGCTGTGATCTCTCTTTTCGTAGAAGTAGCAGCTCTACCAGGAGTGACTCTCTGATCTCCAGAGACATTCTAACCACATACCCTTAATATCAGAGATGTGATATCTCAAATCGGAGGAGTAGCAGCTCTACCTGTTGTGATTTTCTGATCTCCTGAGACATTCAAACCACATACCCTTAATATCAGAGCTGTAATCTCTCAATTCGGAGAAGTAGCAGCTCTACCTGGAGTGACTCTCTGATCTCCTGAGACATTCTAACCACATACCCTTAATATCAGAGCTGTAATCTCTCAATTCGGAGTAGTAGCCGCTCTACCTGGAGTGACTCTCTGATCTCCTGAGACATTCTAACCACATACCCATACTATCAGAGCTGTGATCTTTCAATTCGGAGAAGTAGCAGATCTACCTGCAATGACTCTCTGATCTCCTGAGATATTCTAACCACGTACCCTTAATATCAGAGCTGTGATCTCTCAATTCGGAGAAGTAGAATCTCTACCTGGAGTGACTCTCTGATCTCCTGAGACATTCTAACCACATATCCTTAATATCAGAGCTGTGATCTCTCAATTCGGAGAAGTAGCAGCTCTACCTGGAGTGACTCTCTGATCTCCTGAGACATTCTAACCACATACCCTTAATATCAGAGCTGTGATCTCTCAATTCGGAGTAGTAGGAGCTCTACCTGGAGTGACTCTCTAATCTCCTGAGACATTCTAACCACATACCGTTAATATCAGAGCTGTGATCTCTCAATTTGGGGAAGTAGCAGCTCTATCTGGAGTGACTCTCTGATCTCCTGAGACATTCTAACCACATACCCCTAATATCAGAGCTGTAATATCTCAATTTGGAGAAGTAGCAGCTCTACCTGGAGTGACTCTCTGATCTCCTGAGACATTCTAACCACATACCCTTAATATCAGAGCTGTGATCTCTCAATTCGGAAAAGTAGCAGCTCTACCTGGAATGACTCTCTGATCTCCTGAGACATTCTAACCACATACCGTTAATATCAGAGCTGTGATCTCTCAATTTGGGGAAGTAGCAGCTCTATCTGGAGTGACTCTCTGATCTCCTGAGACATTCTAACCACATACCCCTAATATCAGAGCTGTAATATCTCAATTTGGAGAAGTAGCAGCTCTACCTGGAGTGACTCTCTGATCTCCTGAGACATTCTAACCACATACCCTTAATATCAGAGCTGTGATCTCTCAATTCGGAAAAGTAGCAGCTCTACCTGGAATGACTCTCTGATCTCCTGAGACATTCTAACCACATACCCTTAATATCAGAGCTGTGATCTCTCAATTCGGAAAAGTAGCAGCTCTACCTGGAATGACTCTCTGATCTCCTGAGACATTCTAACCACATACCCTAAATATCATAGCTGTGATCTCTCAATTCGTAGAAGTAGCAGCTCTACCTGGAATGACTCTCTGATCTCCTGAGACATTTTAACCACATACCCTTAATATCAGAGCTGTGATCTCTCAATTCGGAAAAGTAGCAGCTCTACCTGGAATGACTCTCTGGTCTCCTGAGACATTCTAACCACATACCCTTAATAGCAGAGCTGTAATCTCTCAATTCGGAGTAGTAGCCACTCTATCTGGAGTGACTCTCTGATCTCCTGAGACATTCTAACCCACTACCCTTAATATCAGAGCTGTGATCTCTCAATTTGGAGAAGTAGCAGCTCTACCTGGAGTGACTCTCTGATCTCCTGAGACATTCTAACCACATACCCTTAATATCAGAGCTGTGATCTCTCAATTCGGAGAAGAAGCATCTCTACCTGGACTGACTCTCTGATCTCCTGAGACATTCTAACCACATACCCTTAATGTCAGAGCTGTGATCTCTCAATCCGGAGAAGTAGCAGCTCTACCTGGAGTGACTCTCTGATCTCCTGAGACATTCTAACCACATACCCTTAATATCAGAACTGTGATCTCTCAATTTGGAGAGTAGCAGTTCCACCTGGAGTGACTCTCTCATCTCCTGAGACATTCTAACCACATACCCTTAATATCAGAGCTGTAATCTCTCAATTTGGATTAGTAGCCGCTCTACCTGGAGTGACTCTCTGATCTCCTGAGACATTCTAACCACATACCGTTAATATCAGAGCTGTGATCTCTCAATTTGGGGAAGTAGCAGTTCTACCTGGAGTGACTCTCTGATCTCCTGAGACATTCTAACCACATACCCCTAATATCAGAGCTGTAATATCTCAATTTGGAGAAGTAGCAGCTCTACCTGGAATGAATCTCTGATCTCCTGAGACATTCTAACCACATACCCGTAATATCAGAGCTGTGATCTTCAATTCGAAGAAGTAGGAGATCTACCTGGAATGACTCTCTGATCTCCTGAGATATTCTAACCACATACCCTTAATATCAGAGCTGTGATCTCTCAATTCGGAGAAGTAGCAGCTCTACCTGGAATGACTCTCTGATCTCCTGAGACATTCTAACCACATACCATTAATATCAGAGCTGTGATCTCTCAATTCGGAAAAGTAGCAGCTCTACCTGGAGTGACTCTCTGATCTCCTGAGACATTCTAACCACATACCCTTATTATCAGAACTGTGATCTCTCAATTCGTAGAAGTAGCAGCTCTACCAGGAATGACTCTCTGATCTCCTGAGACATTCTAACCACATACCCTTAATATCAGAGCTGTGATCTCTCAATTCGGAGAAGTAGCAGCTCTACCTGGAGTGACTCTCTGATCTCCTGAGACATTCAAACCACATACCCTTAATATCAGAGCTGTGATCTCTCAATTCGGAGTAGTAGCATCTCTACCTGGAATGACTCTCTGATCTCCTGAGACATTCTAACCACATACCCCTAATATCAGAGCTGTAATATCTCAATTTGGAGAAGTAGCAGCGCTACCTGAAATGACTCTCTGATCTCCTGAGACATTCTAACCACATACCCGTAATATCAGAGCTGTGATCTTCAATTCGAAGAAGTAGGAGATCTACCTGGAATGACTCTCTGATCTCCTGAGATATTCTAACCACATACCCTTAATATCAGAGCTGTGATCTCTCAATTCAGAGAAGTAGCAGCTCTACCTGGAATGACTCTCTGATCTCCTGAGATATTCTAACCACATACCCTTAATATCAGAGCTGTGATATCTCAATTCGGAGAAGTAGCAGCTCTATCTGGACTGATTCTCTGATCTCCTGAGACATTCTAACCACATACCCTTAATATCAGAACTGTAATCTCTCAAATCGGAGTAGCCGCTCTACCTGGAGTGACTCTCTGATCTCCTGAGACATTCTAACCACATACCCTTAATATCAGAGCTGTGATCTCTCAATTCGGAGAAGTAGCAGCTCTACCTGGAGTGACTCTCTGATTTCCTGAGACATTCTAACCACATACCCTTAATATCAAAGCTGTAATCTATCAATTCGGAGAAGTAGCAGCTTTACCTGGAATGACTCTCTGATCTTCTGAGACATTCTAACGACATACCCTTAATATCAGAGCTGTGATCTATCAATTTGGAGAAATAGCATCTCTACCTGGAGTGATTCTCTGATCTCCTGAGACATTCTAACCTCATAACCTTAATATCAGAGCTGTGATCTCTCAATTCGGAGAAGTAGCAGCTCTACCTGGAATGACTTTCTGATCTCCTGAGACATTCTAACCACATACCCTTAATATCAGAGCTGTAATCTCTCAATTCGGAGAAGTAGCAGCCCTACCTGGAATGACTTTCAGATCTCCTGAGACGTTCTAACCACATACCCTTAATATCAGAGCTGTGATCTATCAATTACGAGAAGTAGCAGCTCTACCTGGAGTGACTCTCTGATCTCCTGAGACATTCTAACCACATACCCTTAATATCAGAGCTGTGATCTCTCAATTCAGAGAAGTAGCAGCGTTACCTGGAGTGACTCTCTGATTTCCTGAGACATTCTAACCACATACCCCTAATATCAGAGCTGTGATCTCTCAATTCGGAGAAGTAGCATCTCTACCTGGAGTGACTCTCTGAACTCCTGAGACATTCTAACCTCATACCCTTAATATTAGAGCTGTGATCTCTCAATTCGGAGAAGTAGCAGCTCTACCTGGAATGACTCTGTGATCTCCTGTGACATTCTAACCACATACCCTTAATATCAGAGCTGTGATCTCTAAATTCGGAGAAGTAGGAGCTTTACCTGGACTGACTATCTGATCTTCTGAGACATTCTAACCACATACCCTTAATATCAGAGCTGTGATCTCTCAAATCGGAGTAGTAGCCGCTCTACCTGGAGTGACTCTCTGATCTCCTGACACATTCTAACCAAATACCCTTAATATCAGAGCTGTGATCTCTCAATTCGGAGAAGTAGCAGCTCTACCTGGAATGACTCTCTGATCTCCTGAGACATTCTAACCACATACTCTTAATATCAGAGCTGTGATCTCTCAATTCAGAGAAGTAGCAGCTCTACCTGGAGTGATTCTCCGATCTCCTGAGACATTCTACCCACATACCCTTAATATCAGAGCTGTGATCTCTCAATTCGGAGAGGTAGCAGCTCTACCTGGAATGACTCTCTGATCCCCTGAGACATTCTACCAACATACCCTTAATATCAGAGCTGTGATCTCTCAATTCGGAGAGGTAGCAGCTCTACCTGGAATGACTCTCTGATCCCCTGAGACATTCTAACCACATACCCTTAATATCAGAGCTGTGATCTCTCAATTCGGAGAAGAAGCATCTCTACCTGGACTGACTCTCTGATCTCCTGAGACATTCTAACCACATACCCTTAATGTCAGAGCTGTGATCTCTCAATCCGGAGAAGTAGCAGCTCTACCTGGAGTGACTCTCTGATCTCCTGAGACATTCTAACCACATACCCTTAATATCAGAACTGTGATCTCTCAATTTGGAGAGTAGCAGTTCCACCTGGAGTGACTCTCTCATCTCCTGAGACATTCTAACCACATACCCTTAATATCAGAGCTGTAATCTCTCAATTTGGATTAGTAGCCGCTCTACCTGGAGTGACTCTCTGATCTCCTGAGACATTCTAACCACATACCGTTAATATCAGAGCTGTGATCTCTCAATTTGGGGAAGTAGCAGTTCTACCTGGAGTGACTCTCTGATCTCCTGAGACATTCTAACCACATACCCCTAATATCAGAGCTGTAATATCTCAATTTGGAGAAGTAGCAGCTCTACCTGGAATGAATCTCTGATCTCCTGAGACATTCTAACCACATACCCGTAATATCAGAGCTGTGATCTTCAATTCGAAGAAGTAGGAGATCTACCTGGAATGACTCTCTGATCTCCTGAGATATTCTAACCACATACCCTTAATATCAGAGCTGTGATCTCTCAATTCGGAGAAGTAGCAGCTCTACCTGGAATGACTCTCTGATCTCCTGAGACATTCTAACCACATACCATTAATATCAGAGCTGTGATCTCTCAATTCGGAAAAGTAGCAGCTCTACCTGGAGTGACTCTCTGATCTCCTGAGACATTCTAACCACATACCCTTATTATCAGAACTGTGATCTCTCAATTCGTAGAAGTAGCAGCTCTACCAGGAATGACTCTCTGATCTCCTGAGACATTCTAACCACATACCCTTAATATCAGAGCTGTGATCTCTCAATTCGGAGAAGTAGCAGCTCTACCTGGAGTGACTCTCTGATCTCCTGAGACATTCAAACCACATACCCTTAATATCAGAGCTGTGATCTCTCAATTCGGAGTAGTAGCATCTCTACCTGGAATGACTCTCTGATCTCCTGAGACATTCTAACCACATACCCCTAATATCAGAGCTGTAATATCTCAATTTGGAGAAGTAGCAGCGCTACCTGAAATGACTCTCTGATCTCCTGAGATATTCTAACCACATACCCTTAATATCAGAGCTGTGATCTCTCAATTCAGAGAAGTAGCAGCTCTACCTGGAATGACTCTCTGATCTCCTGAGATATTCTAACCACATACCCTTAATATCAGAGCTGTGATATCTCAATTCGGAGAAGTAGCAGCTCTATCTGGACTGATTCTCTGATCTCCTGAGACATTCTAACCACATACCCTTAATATCAGAACTGTAATCTCTCAAATCGGAGTAGCCGCTCTACCTGGAGTGACTCTCTGATCTCCTGAGACATTCTAACCACATACCCTTAATATCAGAGCTGTGATCTCTCAATTCGGAGAAGTAGCAGCTCTACCTGGAGTGACTCTCTGATTTCCTGAGACATTCTAACCACATACCCTTAATATCAAAGCTGTAATCTATCAATTCGGAGAAGTAGCAGCTTTACCTGGAATGACTCTCTGATCTTCTGAGACATTCTAACGACATACCCTTAATATCAGAGCTGTGATCTATCAATTTGGAGAAATAGCATCTCTACCTGGAGTGATTCTCTGATCTCCTGAGACATTCTAACCTCATAACCTTAATATCAGAGCTGTGATCTCTCAATTCGGAGAAGTAGCAGCTCTACCTGGAATGACTTTCTGATCTCCTGAGACATTCTAACCACATACCCTTAATATCAGAGCTGTAATCTCTCAATTCGGAGAAGTAGCAGCCCTACCTGGAATGACTTTCAGATCTCCTGAGACGTTCTAACCACATACCCTTAATATCAGAGCTGTGATCTATCAATTACGAGAAGTAGCAGCTCTACCTGGAGTGACTCTCTGATCTCCTGAGACATTCTAACCACATACCCTTAATATCAGAGCTGTGATCTCTCAATTCAGAGAAGTAGCAGCGTTACCTGGAGTGACTCTCTGATTTCCTGAGACATTCTAACCACATACCCCTAATATCAGAGCTGTGATCTCTCAATTCGGAGAAGTAGCATCTCTACCTGGAGTGACTCTCTGAACTCCTGAGACATTCTAACCTCATACCCTTAATATTAGAGCTGTGATCTCTCAATTCGGAGAAGTAGCAGCTCTACCTGGAATGACTCTGTGATCTCCTGTGACATTCTAACCACATACCCTTAATATCAGAGCTGTGATCTCTAAATTCGGAGAAGTAGGAGCTTTACCTGGACTGACTATCTGATCTTCTGAGACATTCTAACCACATACCCTTAATATCAGAGCTGTGATCTCTCAAATCGGAGTAGTAGCCGCTCTACCTGGAGTGACTCTCTGATCTCCTGACACATTCTAACCAAATACCCTTAATATCAGAGCTGTGATCTCTCAATTCGGAGAAGTAGCAGCTCTACCTGGAATGACTCTCTGATCTCCTGAGACATTCTAACCACATACTCTTAATATCAGAGCTGTGATCTCTCAATTCAGAGAAGTAGCAGCTCTACCTGGAGTGATTCTCCGATCTCCTGAGACATTCTACCCACATACCCTTAATATCAGAGCTGTGATCTCTCAATTCGGAGAGGTAGCAGCTCTACCTGGAATGACTCTCTGATCCCCTGAGACATTCTACCCACATACCCTTAATATCAGAGCTGTGATCTCTCAATTCGGAGAGGTAGCAGCTCTACCTGGAATGACTCTCTGATCCCCTGAGACATTCTAACCACATACCCTTAATATCAGAGATGTTATATCTCAATTCGGAGGAGTAGCAGCTCTACCTGTTGTGATTCTCTGATCTCCTTAGACATTCTAACCCCATAACCTTAATATCAGAGCTGTGATCTCTCAATTCGGAGTAGTAGCCACTCTACCTGGAATGACTCTCAGATCTCCTGAGACATTCTAACCACATACCCTTAATATCAGAGCTGTGATCTATCAATTTGGAGAAATAGCATCTCTACCTGGAGTGACTCTCTGATCTCCTGAGACATTCTAACCTCATAACCTTAATATCAGAGCTGTGATCTCTCAATTCGGAGAAGTAGCAGCTCTACCTGGAATGACTCTCTGATCTCCTGAGACATTCTAACCACATACCCTTAATATCAGAGCTGTAATCTCTCAATTCGGAGAAGTAGCAGCCCTACCTGGAATGACTCTCAGATCTCCTGAGACGTTCTAACCACATACCCTTAATATCAGAGCTGTGATCTATCAATTACGAGAAGTAGCAGCTCTACCTGGAGTGACTCTCTGATCTCCTGAGACATTCTAACCACATACCCTTAATATCAGAGCTGTGATCTCTCAATTTGGAGAAGTAGCAGCTCTACCTGGAGTGACTCTCTGATCTCCTGAGACATTCTAACCACATACCATTAATATCAGAGCTGTGATCTCTCAATTCAGAGAAGTAGCAGCGTTACCTGGAGTGACTCTCTGATTTCCTGAGACATTCTAACCACATACCCCTAATATCAGAGCTGTGATCTCTCAATTCGGAGAAGTAGCATCTCTGCCTGGAGTGACTCTCTGAACTCATGAGACATTCTAACCTCATACCCTTTATATTAGAGCTGTGATCTCTCAATTCGGAGAAGTAGCAGCTCTACCTGGAATGACTCTGTGATCTACTGAGACATTCTAACCACATACCCTTAATATCAGAGCTGTGATCTCTAAATTCGGAGAAGTAGCAGCTTTACCTGGACTGACTATCTGATCTTCTGAGACATTCTAACCACATACCCTTAATATCAGAACTGTGATCTCTCAAATCGGAGTAGTAGCTGCTCTACCTGGAGTGACTCTCTCATCTCCTGAGACATTCTAACCAAATACCCTTAATATCAGAGCTGTGATCTCTCAATTCGGAGAAGTAGCAGCTCTACCTGGAATGACTCTCTGATCTCCTGAGACATTCTAACCACATACTCTTAATATCAGAGCTGTGATCTCTCAATTCGGAGAAGTAGCAGCTCTACCTGGAGTGATTCTCCGATCTCCTGAGACATTCTACCCACATACCCTTAATATCAGAGCTGTGATCTCTCAATTCGGAGAGGTAGCAGCTCTACATGGAATGACTCTCTGATCCCCTGAGACATTCTAAGCACATACCCTTAATATCAGAGCTGTAATCTCTCAAATCGGAGTGCTAGCCGCTCTACCTGGAGTGACTCTCTGATCTCCTGAGACATTCTAACCACATACCCTTAATATCAGAGATGTGATATCTCAGTTCGGAGGAGTAGCAGCCCTACCTGGAATGACCCTCAGATCTCCTGAGACGTTCTAACCACATACCCTTAATATCAGAGCTGTGATCTCTAAATTCGGAGAAGTAGCATCTCTACCTGGAGTGACTCTCTGATCTCCTTAGACATTCTAACCCCATAACCTTAATATCAGAGCTGTGATCTCTCAATTCGGAGAAGTAGCAGCTCTACCTGGAATGACTCTCTGATCTCCTGAGACATTCTAACCACATACCCTTAATATCAGAACTATGGTCTCTCAATTCGGAGAAGTAGCAGCTTTACCTGGAATGACTCTCTGATCTCCTGAGACATTCTAACCACATACCCTTAATATCAGAGATGTGATATCTAAATTCGGAGGAGTAGCAGCTCTACCTGTTGTGATTCTCTGATCTCCTTAGACATTCTAACCCCATAACCTTAATATCAGAGCTGTGATCTCTCAATTCGGAGTAGTAGCCACTCTACCTGGAATGACTCTCAGATCTCCTGAGACATTCTAACCACATACCCTTAATATTAGAGCTGTGATCTCTCAATTCGGAGAAGTAGCAGCTCTACCTGGAGTGACTCTCTGATCTCCTGAGACATTCTAACCACATACCCTTAATATCAGAGCTGTGATCTCTCAATTTGGAGAAGTAGCAGCTCTACCTGGAGTGACTCTCTGATCTCCTGAGACATTCTAACCACATACCCTTAATATCAGAGCTGTGATCTCTCAATTCAGAGAAGTAGCAGCTCTACCTGGAGTGACTCTCTGTTTTTCTGAGACATTCTAACCACATACCCCTAATATCTGCGCTGTGATCTCTCAATTCGGAGAAGTAGCAGCATTACCTGGAGTGACTCTCTGATTTCCTGAGACATTCTAACCACATACCATTAATATCAGAGCTGTGATCTCTCAATTCAGAGAAGTAGCAGCGTTACCTGGAGTGACTCTCTGATTTCCTGAGACATTCTAACCACATACCCCTAATATCAGAGCTGTGATCTCTCAATTCGGAGAAGTAGCATCTCTACCTGGAGTGACTCTCTGAACTCCTGAGACATTCTAACCTCATACCCTTAATATTAGAGCTGTGATCTCTCAATTCGGAGAAGTAGCAGCTCTACCTGGAATGACTCTGATCTCCTGAGACATTCTAACCACATACCCTTAATATCAGAGCTGTGATCTCTCAATTCGGAGAAGTAGCATCTCTACCTGGAGTGACTCTCTGATATTCTGAGTCATTCTAACAACATACCCTTAATATCAGAGCTGTGATCTCTCAATTCAGAGAAGTAGCAGCTCTACCTGGAGTGACTCTCTGATTTCCTGAGACATTCTAACCACATACCCCTAATATCAGAGCTGTAATCTCTCAATTCGGAGAAGTAGCAGCTTTACTTGGAATGACACTCTGATCTCCTGAGACATTCTAACCACATACCATTAATATCAGAGCTGTGATCTCTCAATTCAGAGAAGTAGCAGCTCTACCTGGAGTGACTCTCTGATATTCTGAGTCATTCTAACAACATACCCTTAATATCAGAGCTGTAATCTCTCAATTCGGAGAAGTATCAGCTCTACCTGGAGTGACTCTCTGATCTCCTGAGACATTCTAACCCCATAACCTTAATATCAGAGCTGTGATCTCTCAATTCGGAGTAGTAGCCACTCTACCTGGAATGACTCTCAGATCTCCTGAGACATTCTAACCACATACCCTTAATATCAGAGCTGTGATCTCTCAATTTGGAGAAGTAGCAGCTCTACCTGGAGTGACTCTCTGATCTCCTGAGACATTCTAACCACATACCCTTAATATGAGAGCTGTGATCTCTCAATTCAGAGAAGTAGCAGCTCTACCTGGAGTGACTCTCTGTTTTCCTGAGACATTCTAACCACATACCCCTAATATCTGCTCTGTGATCTCTCAATTCGGAGAAGTAGCATCTCTACCTGGAGTGACTCTCTGATATTCTGAGTCATTCTAACAACATACCCTTAATATCAGAGCTGTGATCTCTCAATTCAGATAAGTAGCAGCTCTACCTGGAGTGACTCTCTGATTTCCTGAGACATTCTAACCACATACCCCTAATATCAGAGCTGTAATCTCTCAATTCGGAGAAGTAGCAGCTTTACCTGGAATGACACTCTGATCTCCTGAGACATTCTAACCACATACCCTTAATATCAGAACTATGGTCTCTCAATTCGGAGAAGTAGCAGCTTTACCTGGAATGACTCTCTGATCTCCTGAGCCATTCTAACCACATACTCTTAATATCAGAGATGTGATATCTCAATTCGGAGGAGTAGCAGCTCTACCTGTTGTGATTCTCTGATCTCCTTAGACATTCTAAACCCATAACCTTAATATCAGAGCTGTGATCTCTCAATTCGGAGTAGTAGCCACTCTACCTGGAATGACTCTCAGATCTCCTGAGACATTGTAACCACATACCCTTAATATCAGAGCTGTGATCTCTCAATTCGGAGAAGTAGCAGCTCTACCTGGAGTGACTCTCTGATCTCCTGAGACATTCTAACCACATACCCTTAATATCAGAGCTGTGATCTCTCAATTTGGAGAAGTAGCAGCTCGACCTGGAGTGACTCTCTGATCTCCTGAGACATTCTAACCACATACCCTTAATATCAGAGCTGTGATCTCTCAATTCAGAGAAGTAGCAGCTCTACCTGGAGTGACTCTCTGTTTTCCTGAGACATTCTAACCACATACCCCTAATATCTGCGCTGTGATCTCTCAATTCGGAGAAATAGCATCTCCACCTGGAGTGACTCTCTGATATTCTGAGTCATTCTAACAACATACCCTTAATATCAGAGCTGTGATCTCTCAATTCGGAGAAGTAGCAGCTCTACCTGGAATGACTCTGAGCTCCTGAGACATTCTAACCACATACCCTTAATATCAGAGCTGTGATCTCTCAATTCGGAGAAGTAGCATCTCTACCTGGAGTGACTCTCTGATATTCTGAGTCATTCTAACAACATACCCTTAATATCAGAGCTGTGATCTCTCAATTCAGAGAAGTAGCAGCTCTACCTGGAGTGACTCTCTGATTTCCTGAGACATTCTAACCACATACCCCTAATATCAGAGCTGTAATCTCTCAATTCGGAGAAGTAGCAGCTTTACCTTGAATGACACTCTGATCTCCTGAGACATTCTAACCACATACCCTTAATATCAGAGCTGTGATCTCTCAATTCAGAGAAGTAGCAGCTCTACCTGGAGTGATTCTCTGATCTCCTGAGACATTCTAACCACATACCATTAATATCAGAGCTGTGATCTCTCAATTCAGAGAAGTAGCAGCGTTTCCTGGAGTGACTCTCTGATTTCCATAGACATTCTAACCACATACCCCTAATATCCGAGCTGTGATCTCTCAATTCGGAGAAGTAGCATCTCTACCTGGAGTGACTCTGTGATCTCCTGAGACATTCTAACCACATACCCTTAATATCAGAGCTGTGATCTCTCAATTCGGAGAAGTAGCAGCTTTACCTGGACTCACTATCTGATCTTCTGAGACATTCTAACCACATACCCTTAATATCAGAGCTGTGATCTCTCAAATCGGAGTAGTAGCCGCTCTACCTGGAGTGACTCTCTGATCTCCTGAGACATTCTAACCAAATACCCTTAATATCAGAGCTGTGATCTCTCAATTCGGAGAAGTAGCAGCTCTACCTGGAATGACTCTCTGATCTCCTGAGACATTCTAACCACATACCCTTAATATCAGAGCTGTGATCTCTCAATTCGGAGAAGTAGCAGCTCTACCTGGAGTGATTCTCCGATCTCCTGAGACATTCTACCCACATACCCTTAATATCAGAGCTGTGATCTCTCAATTTGGAGAAGTAGCAGCTCTACCTGGAGTGACTCTCTGATCTCCTGAGACATTCTAACCACATACCCTTAATATCAGAGCTGTGATCTCTCAATTCGGAGAAGTAGCAGCTCTACCTGGAGAGACTCTCTGATCTCCTGAGACATTCTAACCACATACCCCTAATATCAGAGCTGTGATCTCTCAATTCGGAGAAGTAGCATCTCTACCTGGAGTGACTCTCTGAACTCATGAGACATTCTAACCTCATACCCTTAATATTAGAGCTGTGATCTCTCAATTCGGAGAAGTAGCAGCTCTACCTGGAATGACTCTGTGATCTCCTGAGACATTCTAACCACATACCCTTAATATCAGAGCTGTGATCTCTAAATTCGGAGAAGTAGCAGCTTTACCTGGACTGACTATCTGATCTTCTGAGACATTCTAACCACATACCCTTAATATCAGAACTGTGATCTCTCAAATCGGAGTAGTAGCCGCTCTACCTGGAGTGACCCTCTCATCTCCTGAGACATTCTAACCAAATACCCTTAATATCAGAGCTGTGATCTCTCAATTCGGAGAAGTAGCAGCTCTACCTGGAATGACTCTCTGATCTCTTGAGACATTCTAACCACATACTCTTAATATCAGAGCTGTGATCTCTCAATTCGGAGAAGTAGCAGCTCTACCTGGAGTGATTCTCCGATCTCCTGAGACATTCTACCCACATACCCTTAATATCAGAGCTGTGATCTCTCAATTCGGAGAGGTAGCAGCTCTACATGGAATGACTCTCTGATCCCCTGAGACATTCTAAGCACATACCCTTAATATCAGAGCTGTAATCTCTCAAATCGGAGTACTAGCCGCTCTACCTGGAGTGACTCTCTGATCTCCTGAGACATTCTAACCACATACCCTTAATATCAGAGATGTGATATCTCAGTTCGGAGGAGTAGCAGCCCTACCTGGAATGACCCTCAGATCTCCTGAGACGTTCTAACCACATACCCTTAATATCAGAGCTGTGATCTCTAAATTCGGAGAAGTAGCATCTCTACCTGGAGTGACTCTCTGATCTCCTTAGACATTCTAACCCCATAACCTTAATATCAGAGCTGTGATCTCTCAATTCGGAGAAGTAGCAGCTCTACCTGGAATGACTCTCTGATCTCCTGAGACATTCTAACCACATACCCTTAATATCAGAACTATGGTCTCTCAATTCGGAGAAGTAGCAGCTTTACCTGGAATGACTCTCTGATCTCCTGAGACATTCTAACCACATACCCTTAATATCAGAGATGTGATATCTCAATTCGGAGGAGTAGCAGCTCTACCTGTTGTGATTCTCTGATCTCCTTAGACATTCTAACCCCATAACCTTAATATCAGAGCTGTGATCTCTCAATTCGGAGTAGTAGCCACTCTACCTGGAATGACTCTCAGATCTCCTGAGACATTCTAACCACATACCCTTAATATCAGAGCTGTGATCTCTCAATTCGGAGAAGTAGCAGCTCTACCTGGAGTGACTCTCTGATCTCCTGAGACATTCTAACCACATACCCTTAATATCAGAGCTGTGATCTCTCAATTCAGAGAAGTAGCAGCTCTACCTGGAGTGACTCTCTGTTTTTCTGAGACATTCTAACCACATACCCCTAATATCTGCGCTGTGATCTCTCAATTCGGAGAAGTAGCAGCGTTACATGGAGTGACTCTCTGATTTCCTGAGACATTCTAACCACATACCATTAATATCAGAGCTGTGATCTCTCAATTCAGAGAAGTAGCAGCGTTACCTGGAGTGACTCTCTGATTTCCTGAGACATTCTAACCACATACCCCTAATATGAGAGCTGTGATCTCTCAATTCGGAGAAGTAGCATCTCTACCTGGAGTGACTCTCTGAACTCCTGAGACATTCTAACCTCATACCCTTAATATCAGAGCTGTGATCTCTCAATTCGGAGAAGTAGCAGCTCTACCTGGAATGACTCTGATCTCCTGAGACATTCTAACCACATACCCTTAATATCAGAGCTGTGATCTGTCAATTCGGAGAAGTAGCATCTCTACCTGGAGTGACTCTCTGATATTCTGAGTCATTCTAACAACATACCCTTAATATCAGAGCTGTGATCTCTCAATTCAGAGAAGTAGCAGCTCTACCTGGAGTGACTCTCTGATTTCCTGAGACATTCTAACCACATACCCCTAATATCAGAGCTGTAATCTCTCAATTCGGAGAAGTAGCAGCTTTACCTGGAATGACACTCTGATCTCCTGAGACATTCTAACCACATACCATTAATATCAGAGCTGTGATCTCTCAATTCAGAGAAGTAGCAGCTCTACCTGGAGTGACTCTCTGATATTCTGAGTCATTCTAACAACATACCCTTAATATCAGAGCTGTGATCTCTCAATTCAGAGAAGTAGCAGCTCTACCTGGAGTGACTCTCTGATTTCCTGAGACATTCTAACCACATACCCTTAATATCAGAGCTGTAATCTCTCAATTCGTAGAAGTAGCAGCTTTACCTGGAATGACTCTCTGATCTCCTGAGACATTCTAACCACATACCCTTAATATCAGAGCTGTGATCTCTCAATTCAGAGAAGTAGCAGCTCTACCTGGAATGACTCTCTGATCTCCTGAGACATTCTAACCACATACCCTTAATATCAGAGCTGTAATCTCTCAATTCGGAGAAGTATCAGCTCTACCTGGAGTGACTCTCTGATCTCCTGAGACATTCTAACCCCATACCCTTAATATCAGAGCTGTGATCTCTCAATTCGGAGAAGTTGCAGTTCTACCTGCAGTGACTCTCTGATCTCCTGAGACATTCTAACCACATACCCTTAATATCAGAACTATGGTCTCTCAATTCGGAGAAGTAGCAGCTTTACCTGGAATGACTCTCTGATCTCCTGAGACATTCTAACCACATACGCTTAATATCAGAGATGTGATATCTCAATTCGGAGGAGTAGCAGCTCTACCTGTTGTGATTCTCTGATCTCCTTAGACATTCTAACCCCATAACCTTAATATCAGAGCTGTGATCTCTCAATTCGGAGTAGTAGCCACTCTACCTGGAATGACTCTCAGATCTCCTGAGACATTCTAACCACATACCCTTAATATCAGAGCTGTGATCTCTCAATTTGGAGAAGTAGCAGCTCTACCTGGAGTGACTCTCTGATCTCCTGAGACATTCTAACCACATACCCTTAATATGAGAGCTGTGATCTCTCAATTCAGAGAAGTAGCAGCTCTACCTGGAGTGACTCTCTGTTTTCCTGAGACATTCTAACCACATACCCCTAATATCTGCTCTGTGATCTCTCAATTCGGAGAAGTAGCATCTCTACCTGGAGTGACTCTCTGATATTCTGAGTCATTCTAACAACATACCCTTAATATCAGAGCTGTGATCTCTCAATTCAGAGAAGTAGCAGCTCTACCTGGAGTGACTCTCTGATTTCCTGAGACATTCTAACCACATACCCCTAATATCAGAGCTGTAATCTCTCAATTCGGAGAAGTAGCAGCTTTACCTGGAATGACACTCTGATCTCCTGAGACATTCTAACCACATACCCTTAATATCAGAACTATGGTCTCTCAATTCGGAGAAGTAGCAGCTTTACCTGGAATGACTCTCTGATCTCCTGAGACATTCTAACCACATACTCTTAATATCAGAGATGTGATATCTCAATTCGGAGGAGTAGCAGCTCTACCTGTTGTGATTCTCTGATCTCCTTAGACATTCTAACCCCATAACCTTAATATCAGAGCTGTGATCTCTCAATTTGGAGAAGTAGCAGCTCTACCTGGTGTGACTCTCTGATCTCCTGAGACATTCTAACCACATACCCTTAATATCAGAGCTGTGATCTCTCAATTCAGAGAAGTAGCAGCTTTACCTGGAGTGACTCTCTGTTTTCCTGAGACATTCTAACCACATACCCCTAATATCTGCGCTGTGATCTCTCAATTCGGAGAAGTAGCATCTCTACCTGGAGTGACTCTCTGATATTCTGAGTCATTCTAACAACATACCCTTAATATCAGAGCTGTGATCTCTCAATTCAGAGAAGTAGCAGCTCTACCTGGAGTGACTCTCTGATCTCCTGAGACATTCTAACCACATACCATTAATATCAGAGCTGTGATCTCTCAATTCAGAGAAGTAGCAGCGTTACCTGGAGTGACTCTCTGATTTCCTGAGACATTCTAACCACATACCCCTAATATTAGAGCTGTGATCTCTCAATTCGGAGAAGTAGCAGCTCTACCTGGAGTGACTCTCTGAACTCCTGAGACATTCTAACCTCATACCCTTAATATTAGAGCTGTGATCTCTCATTTCGGAGAAGTAGCAGCTCTACCTGGAATGACTCTGATCTCCTGAGACATTCTAACCACATACCCTTAATATCAGAGCTGTGATCTCTCAATTCGGAGAAGTAGCATCTCTACCTGGAGTGACTCTCTGATATTCTGAGTCATTCTAACAACATACCCTTAATATCAGAGCTGTGATCTCTCAATTCAGAGAAGTAGCAGCTCTACCTGGAGTGACTCTCTGATTTCCTGAGACATTCTAACCACATACCCCTAATATCAGAGCTGTAATCTCTCAATTCGGAGAAGTAGCAGCTTTACCTTGAATGACACTCTGATCTCCTGAGACATTCTAACCACATACCCTTAATATCAGAGCTGTGATCTCTCAATTCAGAGAAGTAGCAGCGTTTCCTGGAGTGACTCTCTGATTTCCATAGACATTCTAACCACATACCCCTAATATCCGAGCTGTGATCTCTCAATTCGGAGAAGTAGCATCTCTACCTGGAGTGACTCTGTGATCTCCTGAGACATTCTAACCACATACCCTTAATATCAGAGCTGTGATCTCTCAATTCGGAGAAGTAGCAGCTTTACCTGGACTGACTATCTGATCTTCTGAGACATTCTAACCACATACCCTTAATATCAGAGCTGTGATCTCTCAAATCGGCGTAGTAGCCGCTCTACCTGGAGTGACTCTCTGATCTCCTGAGACATTCTAACCAAATACCCTTAATATCAGAGCTGTGATCTCTCAATTCGGAGAAGTAGCAGCTCTACCTGGAATGACTCTCTGATCTCCTGAGACATTCTAACCACATACCCTTAATATCAGAGCTGTGATCTCTCAATTCGGAGAAGTAGCAGCTCTACCTGGAGTGATTCTCCGATCTCCTGAGACATTCTACCCACATACCCTTAATATCAGAGCTGTGATCTCTCAATTCGGAGAGGTAGCAGCTCTATCTGGAATGACTCTCTGATCCCCTGAGACATTCTAAGCACATACCCTTAATATCAGAGCTGTAATCTCTCAAATCGGAGTACTAGCCGCTCTACCTGGAGAGACTCTCTGATCTCCTGAGACATTCTAACCACATACCCTTAATATCAGAGATGTGATATCTCAGTTCGGAGGAATAGCAGCTCTACCTGTTGTGATTCTCTGATCTCCTGAGACATTCTAACCACATACCCTTAATATCAGAGCTGTAATCTCTAAATTCGGAGAAGTAGCAGTTCTACCTGGAGTGACTCTCTGATCTCCTGAGACATTCTAATCACATACCCTTAATATCAGAGCTGTGATCTCTAAATTCGGAGAAGTAGCATCTCTACCTGGAGTGACTCTCTGATCTCCTTAGACATTCTAACCCCATAACCTTAATATCAGAGCTGTGATCTCTCAATTCGGAGAAGTAGCAGCTCTACCTGGAATGACTCTCTGATCTCCTGAGACATTTTAACCACATACCCTTAATATCAGAACTATGGTCTCTCAATTCGGAGAAGTAGCAGCTTTACCTGGAATGACTCTCTGATCTCCTGAGACATTCTAACCACATACCCTTAATATCAGAGATGTGATATCTCAATTCGGAGGAGTAGCAGCTCTACCTGTTGTGATTCTCTGATGTCCTTAGACATTCTAACCCCATAACCTTAATATCAGAGCTGTGATCTCTCAATTCGGAGTAGTAGCCACTCTACCTGGAATGACTCTCAGATCTCCTGAGACATTCTAACCACATACCCTTAATATCAGAGCTGTGATCTCTCAATTCGGAGAAGTAGCAGCTCTACCTGGAGTGACTCTATGATCTCCTGAGACATTCTAACCACATACCCTTAATATCAGAGCTGTGATCTCTCAATTTGCATAAGTAGCAGCTCTACCTGGAGTGACTCTCTGATCTCCTGAGACATTCTAACCACATACCCTTAATATGAGAGCTGTGATCTCTCAATTCAGAGAAGTAGCAGCTCTACCTGGAGTGACTCTCTGTTTTCCTGAGACATTCTAACCACATACCCCTAATATCTGCTCTGTGATCTCTCAATTCGGAGAAGTAGCATCTCTACCTGGAGTGACTCTCTGATATTCTGAGTCATTCTAACAACATACCCTTAATATCAGAGCTGTGATCTCTCAATTCAGAGAAGTAGCAGCTCTACCTGGAGTGACTCTCTGATTTCCTGAGACATTCTAACCACATACCCCTAATATCAGAGCTGTAATCTCTCAATTCGGAGAAGTAGCAGCTTTACCTGGAATGACACTCTGATCTCCTGAGACATTCTAACCACATACCCTTAATATCAGAGCTGTGATCTCTCAATTCAGAGAAGTAGCAGCTCTACCTGGAATGACTCTCTGATCTCCTGAGACATTCTAACCACATACCCTTAATATCAGAGATGTGATATCTCAATTCGGAGGAGTAGGAGCTCTACCTGTTGTGATTCTCTGATCTCCTGACACATTCTAACCACATACCCTTAATATCAGAGCTGTAATCTCTCAATTCGGAGAAGTAGCAGCCCTACCTGGGGTGACTCTCTGAACTCCTGAGACATTCTAACCACATACCCTTAATATCAGAGCTGTGATCTCTCAATTCGGAGAAGTAGCAGCTCTACCTGGAGTGACTCTATGATCTCCTGAGACATTCTAACCACATACCCTTAATATCAGAGCTGTGATCTCTCAATTTGGAGAAGTAGCAGCTCTACCTGGAGTGACTCTCTGATCTCCTGAGACATTCTAACCACATACCCTTAATATGAGAGCTGTGATCTCTCAATTTAGAGAAGTAGCAGCTCTACCTGGAGTGATTCTCTGTTTTCCTGAGACATTCTAACCACATACCCCTAATATCTGCTCTGTGATCTCTCAATTCGGAGAAGTAGCATCTCTACCTGGAGTGACTCTCTGATATTCTGAGTCATTCTAACAACATACCCTTAATATCAGAGCTGTGATCTCTCAATTCAGAGAAGTAGCAGCTCTACCTGGAGTGACTCTCTGATCTCCTGAGACATTCTAACGCCATACCCCTAATATCAGAGCTGTAATCTCTCAATTTGGAGAAGTAGCAGCTTTACCTGGAATGACACTCTGATCTCCTGAGACATTCTAACCACATACCCTTAATATCAGAGCTGTGATCTCTCAATTCAGAGAAGTAGCAGCTCTACCTGGAATGACTCTCTGATCTCCTGAGACATTCTAACCACATACCCTTAATATCAGAGATGTGATATCTCAATTCGGAGGAGTAGGAGCTCTACCTGTTGTGATTCTCTGATCTCCTGAGACATTCTAACCACATACCCTTAATATCAGAGCTGTGATCTCTCAATTCAGAGAAGTAGCAGCTCTACCTGGAATGACTCTCTGATCTCCTGAGACATTCTAAGCACATACCCTTAATATCAGAGCTGTAATCTCTCAATTCGGAGAAGTATCAGCTCTACCTGGAGTGACTCTCTGATCTCCTTAGACATTCTAACCCCATAACCTTAATATCAGAGCTGTGATCTCTCAATTCGGAGAAGTAGCAGCTCTACCTGGAATGACTCTCTGATCTCCTGAGACATTCTAACCACATACCCTTAACATGAGAACTATGGTCTCTCAATTCGGAGAAGTAGCAGCCCTACCTGGAATGACTCTCTGATCTCCTGAGACATTCTAACCACATACCCTTAACATGAGAACTATGGTCTCTCAATTCGGAGAAGTAGCAGCCCTACCTGGAATGACTCTCAGATCTCCTGAGACATTCTAACCACATACCCTTAATATCAGAGCTGTGATCTCTCAATTAGGAGAAGTAGCAGCTCTACCTGGAGTGACTCTCTGATCTCCTGAGACATTCTAACCACATACCCTTAATATCAGAGCTGTGGTCTCTCAATTCGGAGAAGTAGCAGCTTTACTTGGACTGACTCTCTGATCTTCTGAGATATTCTAACCTCATACCCTTAATATCAGAGCTGTAATCTCTCAATTCTGAGAAGTAGCAGCTCTACCTGGAGAGACTTTCTGATCTCCTGAGATATTCTAGCCTCATACCCTTAATATCAGAGCTGTGATCTCTCAATTCGGAGAAGTAGCAGCGCTACCTGGAATGATTCTCTGATCTCCTGAGACATTCTAACCACATAGCCTTAATATCAGAGCTGTGATCTCTCAATTCGGAGAAGTAGCAGCTCTACCTGGAGTGACTCTCTGATCTCCTGAGACATTCTAACCACATACCCTTAATATCAGAGCTGTGATCTCTCAATTCAGAGAAGTAGCAGCTCGACCTAGAGTGACTCTCTGATTTTCTGAGACATTCTAACCACATACCCCTAATATCAGAGCTGTAATCTCTCAATTCGGAGAAGTAGCAGCTTTACCTGGAATGACTCTCTGATCTCCTGAGACATGCTAATCCCATATCCTTAATATCAGAGCTGTGATCTCTCAATTCGGAGAAGTAGCAGCTCTACCTGGAGTGACTCTCTGATCTCCTGAGACATTGTAACCACATACCCTTAATATCAGAGCTGTGATCTCTCAAGTCGGAGAAGTAGCAGCTCTAACTGGAATGACTCTCTGATCTCCTGAGACATTCTAACCCCATACCCTTAATATCAGAGCTGTGATCTCTCAATTCGGAGAAGTAGCAGCTCTACCTGGAGTGACTCTCTGATCTCCCGAGACATTCTAACCACATACCCTTAATATCAGAGATGTGATATCTCAAATCGGAGGAGTAGCAGCTCTACCTGTTGTGATTCTCTGATCTCCTGAGACACTCTAACCCCATACCCTTAATATCAGAGCTGTAATCTCTCAATTCGGAGAAGTAGCAGCCCTACCTGGAATGACTCTCAGATCTCCTGAGACGTTCTAACCACATACCCTTAATATCAGAGCTGTGATCTCTAAATTCGGAGAAGTAGCATCTCTACCTGGAGTGACTCTCTGATCTCCTTAGACATTCTAACCCCATAACCTTAATATCAGAGCTGTGATCTCTCAATTCGGAGAAGTAGCAGCTCTACCTGGAGTGACTCTCCGATCTCCTGAGACATTCTACCCACATACCCTTAATATCAGAGCTGTGATCTCTCAATTCGGAGAGGTAGCAGCTCTACCTGGAGTGGCTCTCTGATCTCCTGAGACATTCTAACCACATACCCTTAATATCAGAGCTGTGATCTCTCAATTCGGAGAAGTAGCAGCTCTACCTGGAATGACTCTCTGATCCCCTGAGACATTCTAAGCACATACCCTTAATATCAGAGCTGTAATCTCTCAAATCGGAGTAGTAGCCGCTCTACCTGGAGTGACTCTCTGATCTCCTGAGACATTCTAAGCACATACCCTTAATATCAGAGCTGTAATCTCTCAAATCGGAGTAGTAGCCGCTCTACCTGGAATGACTCTCTGATCCCCTGAGACATTCTAAGCACATACCCTTAATATCAGAGCTGTAATCTCTCAAATCGGAGTAGTAGCAGCTCTATCTGGAGTGACTCTCTGATCTCCTGAGACATTCTAACCACATACCCTTAATATCAGAGATGTGATCTCTCAAATCGGAGGAGTAGCAGCTCTACCTGTTGTGACTCTCTGATCTCCTGAGACATTCTAACCCCATAACCTTAATATCAGAGCTGTGATCTTTCAATTCGGAGAAGTAGCAGCTCTACCTGGAATGACTCTCTGATCTCCTGAGACATTCTAACCACATACCCCTAATATCAGAACTATGCTCTCTCAATTCGGAGAAGTAGCAGCTTTACCTGGAATGACTCTCTGATCTTCTGAGACATTCTAACCACATACCCTTAATATCAGAGCTGTGATCTCTCAATTCGGAGTAGTTGCAGTTCTACCGGGAATGACTCTCAGATCTCCTGAGACGTTCTAACCACATACCCTTAATATCAGAGCTGTGATCTCTCAATTCGGAGAAGTAGCAGCTCTACCTGGAGTGACTTTCTGATCTCCTGAGATTTTCTAACCTCATACGCTTAATATCAGAGCTGGGATCTCTCAATTCGGAGAAGTAGCAGCTCTACTTGGAGTGACTCTCTGATCTCCTGAGACATTCTAACCACATACCCTTAATATCAGAGCTGTGATCTCTCAATTCGGAGAAGTAGCAGCTCTACCTGGAGTGATTCACTGATCTCCTGAGACATTCTAACCACATACACTTAATATCAGAGCTGTAATCTCTCAATTCGGAGAAGTAGCAGCTCTACCTGGAGAGACTTTCTGATCTCCTGAGATATTCTAACCTCATACCCTTAATATCAGAGCTGTGATCTCTCAATTCGGAGAAGTAGCAGCGCTACCTGGAATGATTATCTGATCTCCTGAGACATTCTAACCACATAGCCTTAATATCAGAGCTGTGATCTCTCAATTCGGAGAAGTAGCAGCTCTACCTGGAGTGACTCTCTGATCTCCTGAGACATTCTAACCACATACCCTTAATATCAGAGCTGTGATCTCTCAATTCAGAGATGTAGCAGCTCGACCTAGAGTGACTCTCTGATTTTCTGAGACAATCTAATCACATACCCCTAATATCAGAGCTGTAATCTCTCAATTCGGAGAAGTAGCAGCTTTACCTGGAATGACTCCCTGATCTCCTGAGACATGCTAACCCCATATCCTTAATATCAGAGCTGTGATCTCTCAATTCGGAGAAGTAGCAGCTCTATCTGGAATGATTCTCTGATCTCCTGAGACATTCTAACCACATTCCCTAAATATCAGAACTGTAATCTCTCAAATCGGAGTAGTAGCCGCTCTACCTGGAGTGACTCTCTGATCTCCTGAGACATTGTAACCACATACCCTTAATATCAGAGCTGTGATCTCTCAAGTCGGAGAAGTAGCAGCTCTACCTGGAATGACTCTCTGATCTCCTGAGACATTCTAACCACATACCCTTAATATCAGAGCTGTGATCTCTCAATTCGGAGAAGTAGCAGCTCTACCTGGAGTGACTCTCTGATCTCCTGAGACATTCTAACCACATACCCTTAATATCAGAGATGTGATATCTCAATTCAGAGGAGTAGCAGCTCTACCTGTTGTGATTCTCTGATCTCCTGAGACATTCTAACCACATACCCTTAATATCAGAGCTGTAATCTCTCAATTCGGAGAAGTAGCAGCCCTACCTGGAATGACTCTCAGATCTCCTGAGACGTTCTAACCACATACCCTTAATATCAGAGCTGTGATCTCTCAATTCGGAGAAGTAGCAGCTCTACCTGGAGTGACTCTCTGATCTCCTGAGACATTCTAACCACATACCCTTAATATCAGAGCTGTGATCTCTCAATTCTGAGAAGTAGCAGTTCTACCTGGAGTGACTCTCTGATCTCCTGAGACATTCTAATCACATACCCTTAATATCAGAGCTGTGATCTCTAAATTCGGAGAAGTAGCATCTCTACCTGGAGTGACTCTCTGATCTCCTTAGACATTCTAACCCCATAACCTTAATATCAGAGCTGTGATCTCTCAATTCGGAGAAGTAGCAGCTCTACCTGGACTGACTCTCCGATCTCCTGAGACATTCTACCCACATACCCCTAATATCAAATCTGTGATCTCTCAATTCGGAGAGGTAGCAGCTCTACCTGGAGTGGCTCTCTGATCTCCTGAGACATTCTAACCACATACCCTTAATATCAGAGATGTGATATCTCAATTCGGAGAAGTAGCAGCTTTACCTGGAGTGACTCTCTGATCTTCTGAGACATTCTAACCACATACCCTTAATATCAGAGCTGTGATCTCTCAATTCGGAGTAGTTGCAGTTCTACCGGGAATGACTCTCTGATCTCCTGAGACATTGTAACCACATACCCTTAATATCAGAGCTGTGATCTTTCAATTCGGAGAAGTAGCAGCTCTACCTGGAGTGACTCTCTGATCTCCTGAGACATTCTAACCACATACCCTTAATATCAGAACTATGGTCTCTCAATTCGGAGAAGTAGCAGCTTTACCTGGAATGACTCTCTGATCTTCTGAGACATTCTAACCACATACCCTTAATATCAGAGCTGTGATCTCTCAATTCGGAGTAGTTGCAGTTCTACCAGGAATGACTCTCTGATCTCCTGAGACATTGTAACCACATACCCTTAATATCAGAGCTGTGATCTCTCAATTCGGAGAAGTAGCAGCTCTACCTGGAATGACTCTCTGATCTCCTGAGACATTCTAACCACATACCCTTAATATCAGAGCTGTGATCTCTCAATTCTGAGAAGTAGCAGCTCTACCTGGAGTGACTTTCTGATCTCCTGTGATATTCTAACCTCATACGCTTAATATCAGAGCTGGGATCTCTCAATTCGGAGAAGTAGCAGCTCTACTTGGAGTGACTCTCTGATCTCCTGAGACATTCTAACCACATACCCCTAATATCAGAGCTGTAATCTCTCAATTCGGAGAAGTAGCAGCTTTACCTGAAATGACTCTGTGATCTCCTGAGACATTCTTACCAGATACCCCTAATATCAGAGCTGTAATCTCTCAATTCTGAGAAGTAGCAGCTTTACCTGGAATGACTCTGTGATCTCCTGAGTCATTCTAACCCCATACCCTTAATATCAGAGCTGTGATCTCTGAATTCGGAGAAGTAGCAGCTCTATCTGGAGTGATTCTCTGATCTCCTGCGACATTCTAACCACATACCCTTAATATCAGAGCTGTGATCTCTCAAATCGGAGTAGTAGCCGCTCTACCTGGAGTGACACTCTGATCTCCAGGGACATTCTAACCACATACCCTTAATATCAGAGCTGTGATCTCTCAATTCGGAGAAGTAGCAGCCCTACCTGGAATGACTCACAGATCTCCTGAGACATTCTAACCACACACCCTTAATATCAGAGCTGTGATCTCTCAATTCGGAGAAGAAGCAGCTCTACCTGGAATGACTCTCTGATCTTCTGAGACATTCTAACGACATACCCTTAATATCAGAGCTGTGATCTATCATTTCGGAGAAGTTGCAGCTCTACCTGGAATGTCTCTCTGATCTCCTAAGACATTCTAACCACATACCCTTAATATCAGAGCTGTGATCTCTCAATTCAGAGAAGTAGCAGCTCTACCTGGAGTGACTCTCTGATTCCTGAGACATTCTAACCACATAACCTTAATATCAGAGCTGTGATCTCTCAATTCGGAGAAGTAGCAGCTCTACCTGGAGTGACTCGCCGATCTCCTGAGACATTCTACCCATATACCCTTAATATCAGAGCTGTGATCTCTCAATTCGGAGAGGTAGCAGCTCTACCTGGAGTGGCTCTCTGATCTCCTGAGACATTCTAACCACATACCCTTAATATCAGAGCTGTGATCTCTCAATTCGGAGAAGTAGCAGCTCTACCTGGAATGACTCTCTGATCCCCTGAGACATTCTAAGCACATACCCTTAATATCAGAGCTGTAATCTCTCAAATCGGAGTAGTAGCCGCTCTACCTGGAGTGACTCTCTGATCTCCTGAGACATTCTAACCACATACCCTTAATATCAGAGATGGGATATCTCAAATCGGAGGAGTAACAGCTCTACCTGTTGTGACTCTCTGATCTCCTGAGACATTCTAACCCCATAACCTTAATATCAGAGCTGTGATCTTTCAATTCGGAGAAGTAGCAGCTCTACCTGGAATGACTCTCTGATCTCCTGAGACATTCTAACGACATACCCTTAATATCAGAACTATGGTCTCTCAATTCGGAGAAGTAGCAGCTCTACCTGGAGTGACTTTCTGATCTCCTGAGACATTCTAACCACATACCCTTAATATCAGAGATGTGATATCTCAATTCGGAGGAGTAGCAGCTCTACCTGTTGTGATTCTCTGATCTCCTGAGACATTCTAACCACATACCCTTAATATCAGAGCTGTAATCTCTCAATTCGGAGAAGTAGCAGCCCTACCTGGAATGACTCTCAGATCTCCTGAGACGTTCTAACCACATACCCTTAATATCAGAGCTGTGATCTCTCAATTCGGAGAAGTAGCAGTTCTACCTGGAGTGACTCTCTGATCTCCTTAGATATTCTAACCCCATAACCTTAATATCAGAGCTGTGATCTCTCAATTCTGAGAAGTAGCAGCTCTACCTGGAGTGACTTTCTCATCTCCTGAGACATTCTAACCACATACCCTTAATATCAGAGATGTGATATCTCAATTCGGAGGAGTAGCAGCTCTACCTGTTGTGATTCTCTGATCTCCTGAGACATTCTAAAAACATACCCTTAATATCAGAGCTGTAATCTCTCAATTCGGAGAAGTAGCAGCTCTACTTGGAATGACTCTCTGATCTCCTGAGACATTCTAACCACATACCCTTAATATCAGAGCTGTAATCTCTCAAATCGGAGAAGTAGCAGCCCTACCTGGAATGACTCTCAGATCTCCTGAGACATTCTAACCACATACCCTTAATATCAGAGCTGTGATCTCTCAATTTGGAGAAGTAGCATCTCTACCTGGAGTGACTCTCTGATCTCCTGAGACATTCTAACCTCATAACCTTAATATCAGAGCTGTGATCTCTCAATTCGGAGAAGAAGCAGCTCTACCTGGAATGACTCTCTGGTCCCCTGAGACATTCTAACCACCTACCCTTAATATCAGAGCTGTGATCTCTCAATTCAGAGAAGTAGCAGCTCTACCTGGAGTGACTCTCTGATTTCCTGACACATTCTAACCACACTCCCCTAATATCAGAGCTGTAATCTCTCAATTCGGAGAAGTAGCAGCTCTATCTGGAATGATACTCTGATCTCCTGAGACATTCTAACCACATACCCTTAATATCAGAACTGTAATCTCTCAAATCGGAGTAGTAGCCGCTCTACCTGGAGTGACTATCTGAATCTCCTGAGACATTCTAACCACATACCCTTAATATCAGAGCTGTGATCTCTCAATTCGGACAAGTAGCAGCTCTACCTGGAATGACTCTCTGATCTCCTGAGGCATTCTAACCACATACCCTTAATATCAGAGCTGTGATCTCTCAATTCGGAGAAGTAGCAGCTCTACCTGGAGTGACTCTCTGATCTCCTGAGACATTCTAACCACATACCCTTAATATCAGAGCTGTGATCTATCAATTCGGAGAAGTAGCAACTCTACCTGGAATGAGTCTCTGATCTCCTGAGACATTATTACCACATACCCTTAATATCAGAGCTGTGATCTCTCAATTCGGAGAAGTAGCAGTTCTACCAGGAGTGATTCTCTGATCTCCTGAGACATTCTAACCACATACCCTTAATATCAGAGCTGTGATCTCTAAATTCGGAGAAGTAGCATCTCTACCTGGTGTGACACTCTGATCTCCTTAGACATTCTAACCATATAACCTTAATATCAGAGCTGTGATCTCTCAATTCGGAGAAGTAGCAGCTCTACCTGGAATGACTCTCTGATCTCCTGAGACATTCTAACAACATAACCTTAATATCAGAGCTGTGATCTCTCAATTCGGAGAAGTAGCAGCTCTACCTGGAGTGACTCTCTGATCTCCTGAGACATTCTAACCACATACCCTTAATATCAGTGCTGTGATCTCTCAATTCAGAGCAGTAGCAGCTCTACCTGGAATGACTCTCTGATCTCCTGAGACATTCTAACCACATACCCTTAATATCAGAGCTCTGATCTCTCAATTCGGAGAAGTAGCAGCTTTACCTGGAATGACTCTCTGATCTTCTGAGACCTTCTAACCACTTACCCTTAATATCAGAGCTGTGATCTCTCAATTCGCAAAAGTAGCAGCTCTACCTGGAGTGACTCTCTGATCTCCTGAGACATTCTAACCACATACCCTTAATATCAGAACTGTAATCTCTCAATTCGGTGTAGTAGCCGCTCTACCTGGAGTGACTCTCTGATCTCCTGAGACATTCTAACCACATACCCTTAATATCAGAGCTCTGATCTCTCAATTCGGAGAAGTAGCAGCTTTACCTGGAATGACTCTCTGATCTTCTGAGACCTTCTAACCACTTACCCTTAATATCAGATCTGTGATCTCTCAATTCGCAAAAGTAGCCGCTCTACCTGGAGTGAGTCTCTGATCTCCTGAGACATTCTAACCTCATACCCTTAATATCAGAGCTGTGATCTCTCAATTCGGAGAAGTAGCAGCTCTACCTGGAATGACTCTCTGATCTCCTGAGACATTCTAACCACATACCCTTAATATCAGAGCTGTGATCTCTCATTTCGGAGAAGTAGTGGCTCTACCTGGAGTGACTCTCTGATCTCCTGAGACATTCTAACCCCATACCTTAATATCAGATCTGTGATCTCTCAATTCGTAGAAGTAGCAGTTCTACCTGGAGTGACTCTCTGATCTCCTGAGACATTCTAACCACATACCCTTAATATCAGAGCTGTAATATCTCAATTCGGAGAAGTAGCAGCTCTACCTGGAGTGACTCTCTGATCTCCTGAGACATTCTAACCACATACCCTTAATATCATAGCTGTGATCTCTCAATTCGGAGGAGTAGCAGCTCTACCTGGAGTGATTCTCTGATCTCCTGAGACATTCTAACCACATACCCTTAATAACAGAGCTGTTATCTCTCAATTCGGAGAAGTAGCAGCTCTACCTGGAATGACCCTCTGGTATCCTGAGACATTCTAACCACATACCCTTAATATCAGAGCTGTGATCTCTCAATTCGGAGAAGTAGCAGCTCTACCTGGAATGACTCTCTGATCTCATGAGACATTCTAACCCCATACCCTTAATATCAGAGCTGTGATCTCTTAATTCGGAGAAGTAGCAGCTCTACCCGGAGTGACTCTCTCATCTCCTGAGACATTCTAACCACATACCCTTAATATCAGAGCTGTGATTTCTCAATTCGGTGAGGTAGCAGCTCTACCTGGAGTGACTCTCTGATCTCCTGAGACATTCTAACCACATACCCTTAATATCAGAGCTGTGATCACTCAATTCGGAGAGGTAGCAGCTCTACCTGGAGTGACTCTCTGATCTCCTGAGACATTCTAACCACATACCCTTAATATCAGAGCTGTGATCTCTCAATTCGGAGAAGTAGCAGCTTTACCTGGAATGACTCTCTGATCTCCTGAGACATTCTAACGACATTCCCTTAATATCAGAGCTGTGATCTATCAATTCGGAGAAGTAGCAACTCTACCTGGAATGAGTCTCTGATCTCCTGAGACATTATAACCACATACCCTTAATATCAGAGCTGTGATCTCTCAATTCGGAGAAGTAGCAGTTCTACCTGGAGTGATTCTCTGATCTCCTGAGACATTCTAACCACATACCCTTAATATCAGATCTGTGATCTCTAAATTCGGAGAAGTAGCATCTCTACCTGGTGTGACACTCTGATCTCCTTAGACATTCTAACCATATAACCTTAATATCAGAGCTGTGATCTCTCAATTCGAAGAAGTAGCAGCTCTACCTGGAATGACTCTCTGATCTCCTGAGACATTCTAACAACATAACCTTAATATCAGAGCTGTGATCTCTCAATTCGGAGAAGTAGCAGCTCTACTTGGAGTGACTCTCTGATCGCCAGAGACATTCTAACCACATAACCTTAATATCAGAGCTGTGATCTCTCAATTCGGAGAAGTAGTGGCTCTACCTGGAGTGACTCTCTGATCTCCTGAGACATTCTAACCCCATACCCTTAATATCAGATCTGTGATCTCTCAATTCGGAGAAGTAGCAGCCCTACCTGGAATGACTCTCAGATCTCCTGAGACATTCTAACCACATACCCTGAATATCAGAGCTGTGATCTCTCAATTCGGAGTAGTAGCCGCTCTACCTGGAGTGATTCTCTGATCTCCTGAGACATTCTAACCACATACCCTTAATATCAGAGCTGTTATCTCTCAATTCGGAGAAGTAGCAGCTCTACCTGGAATGACCCTCTGGTATCCTGAGACATTCTAACCACATACCCTTCATATCAGAGCTGTGATCTCTCAATTCGGAGAAGTAGCAGCTCTACCTGGAATGACTCTCTGATCTCCTGAGACATTCTAACCCCATACCCTTAATATCAGAGCTGTGATCTCTCAATTCGGAGAAGTAGCAGCTCTACCCGGAGTGACTCTCTGATCTCCTGAGACATTCTAACCACATACCCTTAATATCAGAGCTGTGATTTCTCAATTCGGTGAGGTAGCAGCTCTACCTGGAGTGACTCTCTGATCTCCTGAGACATTCTAACCATATACCCTTAATATCAGCGCTGTGATCTCTCAATTCAGAGAAGTAGCAGCTCTACCTGGAATGACTCTCTGATCTCCTGAGACATTCTAACCACATACCCTTAATATCAGAGCTCTGATCTCTCAATTCGGAGAAGTAGCAGTTTTACCTGGAATGACTCTCTGATCTTCTGAGACCTTCTAACCACATACCCTTAATATCAGAGCTGTGATCTCTCAATTCGGAGAAGTAGTAGCTCTACCTGGAGTGACTCTCTGATCTCCTGAGACATTCTAGCCACATACCCTTAATGTCAGAGCTGTGATCTCTCAATTCGGAGAAGTAGCAGCTCTACCTGGAATGATTCTCTGATCTCCTGAGACATTCTAACCACATACCCTTAATATCAGAGCTGTGATCTCTCAATTCGGAGAAGTAGTAGCTCTATCTGGAATGATTCTCTGATCTCCTGAGACATTCTAACCACATACCCTTAATATCAGAGCTCTGATCTCTCAATTCGGAGAAGTAGCAGTTTTACCTGGAATGACTCTCTGATCTTCTGAGACCTTCTAACCACATACCCTTAATATCAGAGCTGTGATCTCTCAATTCGGAGAAGTAGTAGCTCTACCTGGAGTGACTCTCTGATCTCCTGAGACATTCTAGCCACATACCCTTAATATCAGAGCTGTGATCTCTCAATTCGGAGAAGTAGCAGCTCTACCTGGAATGACACTCTGATCTCCTGAGACATTCTAACCACATACCCTTAATATCAGAGCTGTAATCTCTCAAATCGGAGTAGTAGCCGCTCTACCTGGAGTGACTCTCTGATCTCCTGAGACATTCTAACCTCATACCCTTAATATCAGAGCTGTGATCTCTCAATTCGGAGAAGTAGCAGCTCTACCTGGAATGACTCTCTGATCTCCTGAGACATTCTAACCGCATACCCTATATATCAGAGCTGTGATCTCTCAATTCGGAGAAGTAGCAGCTCTACCTGGAGTGACTCTCTGATCTCCTGAGACATTCTATCCACATACCCTTAATATCAGAGCTGTGATCTCTCAATTCGGAGAGGTAGCAGCTCTACCTGGAGTGACTCTATGATCTCCTGAGACATTCTAACCACATACCCTTAATATCAGATCTGTGATCTCTCAATTCGGAGAAGTAGCAGCCCTACCTGGAATGACTCTCAGATCTCCTGAGACATTCTAACCACATACCCTGAATATCAGAGCTGTGATCTCTCAATTCGGAGAATTAGCAGCTCTACTTGGAGTGACTCTCTGATATCCTGAGACATTCTAACCACATATCCTTAATATCAGAGCTGTGATCTCTCAATTCGGAGAAGTAGTAGCTCTACCTGGAATGACTCTCTGATCTCCTGAGACATTCTAACCCCATACCCTTAATATCAGAGCTGTGATCTCTCAATTCGGAGTAGTAGCAGCTCTACCTGGAATGACACTCTGACCTCCTGAGACATTCTAACCACATACCTTTAATATCAGAGCTGTGATCTCTCAATTCGGAGAAGTAGCAGCTCTACCTGGAGTGACTCTCTGATCTCCTGAGACATTCTAACCACATACCCTTAATATCAGAGCTGTGATCACTCAATTCGGAGAGGTAGCAGCTCTACCTGGAGTGACTCTCTGATCTCCTGAGACATTCTAACCACATACCCTTAATATCAGAGCTGTGATCTCTCAATTCGGAGAAGTAGCAGCTTTACCTGGAATGACTCTCTGATCTCCTGAGACATTCTAACGACATTCCCTTAATATCAGAGCTGTGATCTATCAATTCGGAGAAGTAGCAACTCTACCTGGAATGAGTCTCTGATCTCCTGAGACATTATAACCACATACCCTTAATATCAGAGCTGTGATCTCTCAATTCGGAGAAGTAGCAGTTCTACCTGGAGTGATTCTCTGATCTCCTGAGACATTCTAACCACATACCCTTAATATCAGATCTGTGATCTCTAAATTCGGAGAAGTAGCATCTCTACCTGGTGTGACACTCTGATCTCCTTAGACATTCTAACCATATAACCTTAATATCAGAGCTGTGATCTCTCAATTCGAAGAAGTAGCAGCTCTACCTGGAATGACTCTCTGATCTCCTGACACATTCTAACAACATAACCTTAATATCAGAGCTGTGATCTCTCAATTCGGAGAAGTAGCAGCTCTACCTGGAGTGACTCTCTGATCGCCAGAGGCATTCTAACCACATAACCTTAATATCAGAGCTGTGATCTCTCAATTCGGAGAAGTAGTGGCTCTACCTGGAGTGACTCTCTGATCTCCTGAGACATTCTAACCCCATACCCTTAATATCAGATCTGTGATCTCTCAATTCGGAGAAGTAGCAGCCCTACCTGGAATGACTCTCAGATCTCCTGAGACATTCTAACCACATACCCTGAATATCAGAGCTGTGATCTCTCAATTCGGAGAAGTAGCAGCTCTACCTGGAGTGATTCTCTGATATCCTGAGACATTCTAACCACATACCCTTAATATCAGAGCTGTGATCTCTCAATTCGGAGAAGTAGTAGCTCTACCTGGAATGAATCTCTGATCTCCTGAGACATTCTAACCCCATACCCTTATTATCAGAGCTGTGATCTCTCAATTCGGAGTAGTAGCAGCTCTACCTGGAATGACACTCTGACCTCCTGAGACATTCTAACCACATACCCTTAATATCAGAGCTGTAATCTCTCAATTCGGAGTAGTAGCCGCTCTACCTGGAGTGATTCTCTGATCTCCTGAGACATTCTAACCACATACCCTTAATATCAGAGCTGTTATCTCTCAATTCGGAGAAGTAGCAGCTCTACCTGGAATGACCCTCTGGTATCCTGAGACATTCAAACCACATACCCTTAATATCAGAGCTGTGATCTCTCAATTCGGAGAAGTAGCAGCTCTACCTGGAATGACTCTCTGATCTCCTGAGACATTCTAACCCCATACCCTTAATATCAGAGCTGTGATCTCTCAATTCGGAGAAGTAGCAGCTCTACCCGGAGTGACTCTCTGATCTCCTGAGACATTCTAACCACATACCCTTAATATCAGAGCTGTGATTTCTCAATTCGGTGAGGTAGCAGCTCTACCTGGAGTGACTCTCTGATCTCCTGAGACATTCTAACCATATACCCTTAATATCAGCGCTGTGATCTCTCAATTCAGAGAAGTAGCAGCTCTACCTGGAATGACTCTCTGATCTCCTGAGACATTCTAACCACATAACCTTAATATCAGAGCTGTGATCTCTCAATTCGGAGAAGTAGTGGCTCTACCTGGAGTGACTCTCTGATATCCTGAGACATTCTAACCACATACCCTTAATATCAGAGCTGTGATCTCTCAATTCGGAGAAGTAGTAGCTCTACCTGGAATGACTCTCTGATCTCCTGAGACATTCTAACCCCATACCCTTAATATCAGAGCTGTGATCTCTCAATTCGGAGTAGTAGCAGCTCTACCTGGAATGACACTCTGACCTCCTGAGACATTCTAACCACATACCCTTAATATCAGAGCTGTAATCTCTCAATTCGGAGTAGTAGCCGCTCTACCTGGAGTGATTCTCTGATCTCCTGAGACATTCTAACCACATACCCTTAATATCAGAGCTGTTATCTCTCAATTCGGAGAAGTAGCAGCTCTACCTGGAATGACCCTCTGGTATCCTGAGACATTCTAACCACATACCCTTAATATCAGAGCTGTGATATCTCAATTCGGAGAAGTAGCAGCTCTACCTGGAATGACTCTCTGATCTCCTGAGACATTCTAACCCCATACCCTTAATATCAGAGCGGTGATCTCTCAATTCGGAGAAGTAGCAGCTCTACCCGGAGTGACTCTCTGATCTCCTGAGACATTCTAACCACATACCCTTAATATCAGAGCTGTGATTTCTCAATTCGGTGAGGTAGCAGCTCTACCTGGAGTGACTCTCTGATCGGCTGAGACATTCTAACCTCATACCCTTAATATCAGAGCTGTGATCTCTCAATTCAGAGAAGTAGCAGCTCTACATGGAATGACTCTCTGATCTCCTGAGACATTCTAACCACATAACCTTAATATCAGAGCTGTGATCTCTCAATTTGGAGAAGTAGTGGCTCTACCTGGAGTGACTCTCTGATCTCCTGAGACATTCTAACCCCATACCCTTAATATCAGATCTGTGATCTCTCAATTCGGAGAAGTAGCAGCCCTACCTGGTGTGACACTCTGATCTCCTTAGACATTCTAACCATATAACCTTAATATCAGAGCTGTGATCTCTCAATTCGAAGAAGTAGCAGCTCTACCTGGAATGACTCTCTGATCTCCTGACACATTCTAACAACATAACCTTAATATCAGAGCTGTGATCTCTCAATTCGGAGAAGTAGCAGCTCTACCTGGAGTGACTCTCTGATCGCCAGAGGCATTCTAACCACATAACCTTAATATCAGAGCTGTGATCTCTCAATTCGGAGAAGTAGTGGCTCTACCTGGAGTGACTCTCTGATCTCCTGAGACATTCTAACCCCATACCCTTAATATCAGATCTGTGATCTCTCAATTCGGAGAAGTAGCAGCCCTACCTGGAATGACTCTCAGATCTCCTGAGACATTCTAACCACATACCCTGAATATCAGAGCTGTGATCTCTCAATTCGGAGAAGTAGCAGCTCTACCTGGAGTGATTCTCTGATATCCTGAGACATTCTAACCACATACCCTTAATATCAGAGCTGTGATCTCTCAATTCGGAGAAGTAGTAGCTCTACCTGGAATGAATCTCTGATCTCCTGAGACATTCTAACCCCATACCCTTATTATCAGAGCTGTGATCTCTCAATTCGGAGTAGTAGCAGCTCTACCTGGAATGACACTCTGACCTCCTGAGACATTCTAACCACATACCCTTAATATCAGAGCTGTAATCTCTCAATTCGGAGTAGTAGCCGCTCTACCTGGAGTGATTCTCTGATCTCCTGAGACATTCTAACCACATACCCTTAATATCAGAGCTGTTATCTCTCAATTCGGAGAAGTAGCAGCTCTACCTGGAATGACCCTCTGGTATCCTGAGACATTCAAACCACATACCCTTAATATCAGAGCTGTGATCTCTCAATTCGGAGAAGTAGCAGCTCTACCTGGAATGACTCTCTGATCTCCTGAGACATTCTAACCCCATACCCTTAATATCAGAGCTGTGATCTCTCAATTCGGAGAAGTAGCAGCTCTACCCGGAGTGACTCTCTGATCTCCTGAGACATTCTAACCACATACCCTTAATATCAGAGCTGTGATTTCTCAATTCGGTGAGGTAGCAGCTCTACCTGGAGTGACTCTCTGATCTCCTGAGACATTCTAACCATATACCCTTAATATCAGCGCTGTGATCTCTCAATTCAGAGAAGTAGCAGCTCTACCTGGAATGACTCTCTGATCTCCTGAGACATTCTAACCACATAACCTTAATATCAGAGCTGTGATCTCTCAATTCGGAGAAGTAGTGGCTCTACCTGGAGTGACTCTCTGATATCCTGAGACATTCTAACCACATACCCTTAATATCAGAGCTGTGATCTCTCAATTCGGAGAAGTAGTAGCTCTACCTGGAATGACTCTCTGATCTCCTGAGACATTCTAACCCCATACCCTTAATATCAGAGCTGTGATCTCTCAATTCGGAGTAGTAGCAGCTCTACCTGGAATGACACTCTGACCTCCTGAGACATTCTAACCACATACCCTTAATATCAGAGCTGTAATCTCTCAATTCGGAGTAGTAGCCGCTCTACCTGGAGTGATTCTCTGATCTCCTGAGACATTCTAACCACATACCCTTAATATCAGAGCTGTTATCTCTCAATTCGGAGAAGTAGCAGCTCTACCTGGAATGACCCTCTGGTATCCTGAGACATTCTAACCACATACCCTTAATATCAGAGCTGTGATATCTCAATTCGGAGAAGTAGCAGCTCTACCTGGAATGACTCTCTGATCTCCTGAGACATTCTAACCCCATACCCTTAATATCAGAGCGGTGATCTCTCAATTCGGAGAAGTAGCAGCTCTACCCGGAGTGACTCTCTGATCTCCTGAGACATTCTAACCACATACCCTTAATATCAGAGCTGTGATTTCTCAATTCGGTGAGGTAGCAGCTCTACCTGGAGTGACTCTCTGATCGGCTGAGACATTCTAACCTCATACCCTTAATATCAGAGCTGTGATCTCTCAATTCAGAGAAGTAGCAGCTCTACATGGAATGACTCTCTGATCTCCTGAGACATTCTAACCACATAACCTTAATATCAGAGCTGTGATCTCTCAATTTGGAGAAGTAGTGGCTCTACCTGGAGTGACTCTCTGATCTCCTGAGACATTCTAACCCCATACCCTTAATATCAGATCTGTGATCTCTCAATTCGGAGAAGTAGCAGCCCTACCTGGAATGACTCTCAGATCTCCTGAGACATTCTAACCACATACCCTGAATATCAGAGCTGTGATCTCTCAATTCGGAGAAGTAGCAGCTCTACCTGGAGTGACTCTCTGATATCCTGAGACATTCTAACCACATACCCTTAATATCAGAGCTGTGATCTCTCAATTCGGAGAAGTAGTAGCTCTACCTGGAATGACTCTCTGATCTCCTGAGACATTCTAACCCCATACCTTAATATCAGAGCTGTGATCTCTCAATTCGGAGTAGTAGCAGCTCTACCTGGAATGACACTCTGACCTCCTGAGACATTCTAACCACATACCCTTAATATCAGAGCTGTGATCTCTCAATTCGGAGAAGTAGCAGCTCTACCTGGAGTGACTCTCTGATCTCCTGAGACATTCTAACCACATACCCTTAATATCAGAGCTGTGATCACACAATTCGGAGAGGTAGCAGCTCTACCTGGAGTGACTCTCTGATATCCTGAGACATTCTAACCACATACCCTTAATATCAGAGCTGTGATCTCTCAATTCGGAGAAGTAGCAGCTTTACCTGGAATGACTCTCTGATCTCCTGAGACATTCTAACGACATTCCCTTAATATCAGAGCTGTGATCTATCAATTCGGAGAAGTAGCAACTCTACCTGGAATGAGTCTCTGATCTCCTGAGACATTATAACCACATACCCTTAATATCAGAGCTGTGATCTCTCAATTCGGAGAAGTAGCAGTTCTACCTGGAGTGATTCTCTGATCTCCTGAGACATTCTAACCACATACCCTTAATATCAGAGCTGTGATCTCTAAATTCGGAGAAGTAGCATCTCTACCTGGTGTGACACTCTGATCTCCTTAGACATTCTAACCATATAACCTTAATATCAGAGCTGTGATCTCTCAATTCGAAGAAGTAGCAGCTCTACCTGGAATGACTCTCTGATCTCCTGAGACATTCTAACAACATAACCTTAATATCAGAGCTGTGATCTCTCAATTCGGAGAAGTAGCAGCTCTACCTGGAGTGACTCTCTGATCTCCTGAGACATTCTAACCACATACCCTTAATATCAGTGCTGTGATCTCTCAATTCAGAGCAGTAGCAGCTCTACCTGGAGTGACTCTCTGATTTCCTGAGACATTCTAACCACATACCCCTAATATGAGAGCTGTAATCTCTCAATTCGGAGAAGTAGCAGCTTTACCTGGAATGACTCTCTGATCTCCTGAGACATTCTAACTGCATACCCTTAATATCAGAGCTGTGATCTTTCAATTCGGAGAGGTAGCAGCTCTACCTGGAGTGACTCTCTGATCTCCTGAGACATTCTAACCACATACCCTTAATATCAGAGCTGTGATCTCTAAATTCGGAGAAGTAGCAGCCCTACCTGGAGTGACTCTCTGACCTCCTGAGACATTCTAACCACATACCCTTAATATCAGAGCTGTGATCTCTCAATTTGGAAAAGTAGCAGCTCTACCAGGAGTGACTCTCTGATCTCCTGGGACATTCTAACCACATACCTTAATATCAGAACTGTAATCTCTCAATTCGGTGTAGTAGCCGCTCTACCTGGAGTGACTCTCTGATCTCCTGAGACATTCTAACCACATACCCTTAATATCAGAGCTGTGATCTCTCAATTCGCAAAAGTAGCAGCTCTACCTGGAGTGACTCTCTGATCTCCTGAGACATTCTAGCCACATACCCTTAATATCAGAGCTGTGATCTCTCAATTCGGAGAAGTAGCAGCTCTATCTGGAATGATACTCTGATCTCCTGAGACATTCTAACCACATACCCCTAATATCAGAACTGTAATCTCTCAAATCGGAGTAGTAGCCGCTCTACCTGGAGTGACTCTATGATCTCCTGAGACATTCTAACCACATACCCTTAATATCAGAGCTGTGATCTCTCAATTCGGAGAAGTAGCAGCTCTACCTGGAGTGACTCTCTGATCTCCTGAGACATTCTAACCCCATAACCTTAATATCAGAGCTATTGTCTCTCAATTCGGAAAAGTAACAGCTTTACTTGGAATGACTCTCTGATCTTCTGAGACATTCTAACCCCATACCCTTAATATCAGAGCTCTGATCTATCAATTCGGAGAAGTAGCAGCTCTACCTGGAATGACTCTCTGATCTCCTGAGACATTCTAACCACATACCCTTAATATCAGAGCTGTGATCTCTAAATTCGGAGAAGTAGCATCTCTACCTGCAGTGACTCTCTGATCTCCTGAGACATTCTAACCACATACCCTTAATATCAGAGCTGTGATCTCTCAATTCGGAGTAGTAGATGCTATACCAGGAGTGACTCTTTGATCTCCTGAGACATTCTAACCTCATACCCTTAATATCAGAGCTGTGATCTCTCAATTCGGAGAAGTAGCGGCTCTACCTGGAGTGACTCTCTGATCTCCTGAGACATTCTAACCACATACCCTTAATATCAGAGCTGTGATCTCTCAATTCGGAGAAGTAGCATCTCTACCTGCAGTGACTCTCTGATCTCCTGAGACATTCTAACCACATACCCTTAATATCAGAGCTGTGATCTCTCAATTCGGAGAAGTAGCAGCTCTATCTGGAATGATTCTCTGTTCTCCTGAGACATTCTAACCACATACCCTTAAAATCAGAGCTGTGATCTCTCAATTCGGAGTAGTAGATGTTATACCAGCAGTGACTCTTTGATCTCCTGAGACATTCTAACCCCATACCCTTAATATCAGAGCTGTGATCTCTCAATTCGGAGTAGTAGCAGCTCTACCTGGAATGACACTCTTACCTCCTGAGACATTCTAACGACATACCTTTAATATCAGAGCCGTGATCTCTCAATTCGGAGAAGTAGCAGCTCTATCTGGAATGATTCTCTGTTCTCCTGAGACATTCTAACCACATACCCTAAATATCAGAACTGTAATCTCTCAAATCGGAGTAGTAGCCGCTCTACCTGGAGTGACTCTCTGATCTGCTGAGACATTCTAACCTCATACCCTTAATATCAGAGCTGTGATCTCTCAATTCGGAGAAGTAGCAGCTCTACCTGGAATGACTCTCTGATCTCCTGAGACATTCTAGCCACATACCCTTAATATCAGAGCTGTGATCTCTCAATTCGGAGAAGTAGCAGCTCTACCCGGAGTGACTCTCTGATCTCCTGAGACATTCTAACCACATACGCTTAATATCAGAGCGGTGATCTCTCAATTCGGAGAGGTAGCAGCTCTACCTGGAGTGACTCTCTGATCTCCTGAGACATTCTAACCACATACCCTTAATATCAGCGCTGTGATCTCTCAATTCGGAGAAGTAGCAGCTCTACCTGGAACGAATCTCTGATCTCCTGAGACATTCTAACCACATAACCTTAATATCAGAGCTGTGATCTCTCAATTCGGAGAAGTAGCAGCTCTACCTGGAACGACTCTCTGCTCTCCTGAGACATTCTAACCCCATACCCTTAATATCAGAGCTGTGATCTCTCAATTCGGAGTAGTAGCAGCTCTACCTGGAATGACACTCTGACCTCCTGAGACATTCTAACCACATACCCTTAATATCAGAGCTGTGATCTCTCAATTCGGAGAAGTAGCAGCTCTACCTGGAGTGACTCTCTGATCTCCTGAGACATTCTAACCACAAACCCTTAATATCAGAGCTGTGATCTCTCAATTTGGAGAGGTAGCAGCTCTACCTGGAATGACTCTCTGATCTCCTGAGACATTCTAACGACATACCCTTAATATCAGAGCCGTGATCTATCAATTCGGAGAAGTAGCAATTCTACCTGGAATGAGTCTCTGATCTCCTGAGACATTATAACCACATACCCTTAATATCAGAGCTGTGATCTCTCAATTCGGAGAAGTAGCAGTTCTACCTGGAGTGACTCTCTGATCTCCTGAGACATTCTAACCACATACCCTTAATATCAGAGCTGTGATCTCTCAATTCGGAGTAGTAGCCGCTCTACCTGGAGTGACTCTCTGATCGGCTGAGACATTCTAACCTCATACCCTTAATATCAGAGCTGTGATCTCTCAATTCGGAGAAGTAGCAGCTCTACCTGGAATGACTCCCTGATCTCCTGAGACATTCTAACCACATACCCTTAATATCAGAGCTGCGATCTCTCAATTCGGAGAAGTAGCAGCTCTACCCGGAGTGACTCTCTGATCTCCTGAGACATTCTAACCACATACCCTTAATATCAGCGCTGTGATCTCTCAATTCGGAGAAGTAGCAGCTCTACCTGGAATGACTCTCTGATCTCCTGAGACATTCTAACCACATAACCTTAATATCAGAGCTGTGATCTCTCAATTCGGAGAAGTAGCGGCTCTACCTGGAGTGACTCTCTGATCTCCTGAGACATTCTAACCCCATACCCTTAATATCAGATCTGTGATCTCTCAATTCGGAGAAGTAGCAGTTCTACCTGGAGTGACTCTCTGATCTCCTGAGACATTCTAACCACATACTCTTAATATCAGAGCTGTAATCTCTCAATTCGGAGAAGTAGCAGCCCTACCTGGAATGACACTCAGATCTCCTGAGACATTCTAACCACATACCCTTAATATCAGAGCTGTGATCTCTCAATTCGGAGAAGTAGCAGCTCTACCTGGAGTGACTCTCTGATCTCCTGAGGCATTCTAACCCCATACCCTTAATATCAGAGCTGTGATCTCTCAATTCGGAGTAGTAGCAGCTCTATCTGGAATGACACTCTGACCTCCTGAGACATTCTAACCACATACCCTTAATATCAGAGCTGTGATCTCTCAATTCGGAGAAGTAGCAGCTCTACCTGGAGTGACACTCTGAGCTCCTGAGACATTCTAACCACAAACCCTTAATATCAGAGCTGTGATCTCTCAATTCGGAGAGGTAGCAGCTCTACCTGGAGTGACTCTCTGATCTCCTGAGACATTCTAACCACATACCCTTAATATCAGAGCTGTGATCTCTCAATTCGGAGAAGCAGCAGCTTTACCTGAAAAGACTCTCTGATCTCCTGAGACATTCTAACGACATACCCTTAATATCAGAGCTGAGATCTATCAATTCGGAGAAGTAGCAACTCTACCTGGAATGAGTCTCTGATCTCCTGAGACATTATAACCACATACCCTTAATATCAGAGCTGTGATCTCTCAATTCGGAGAAGTAGCAGTTCTACCTGGAGTGATTCTCTGATCTCCTGAGACATTCTAACCACATACCCTTAATATCAGCGCTGTGATCTCTCAATTCGGAGAAGTAGCAGCTCTACCTGGAATGACTCTCTGATCTCCTGAGACATTCTAACAACATAACCTTAATATCAGAGCTATGGTCTCTCAATTCGGAGAAGTAGCAGCTTTACCTGGAACGACTCTCTGATCCTCTGAGACATTCTAACCACATACCCTTAATATCAGAGCTGTGATCTCTCAATTATGAGAAGTAGCAGCTCTACCTGGAATGACTTTCTGATCTCCTGAGATATACTAACCTCATACCCTTAATATCAGAGCTGTGATCTCTAAATTCGGAGAAGTAGCAGCCCTACCTGGAGTGACTCTCTGACCTCCTGAGACATTCTAACCACATACCCTTAATATCAGAGCTGTGATCTCTCAATTCGGAGAAGTAGCAGCTCTACCTGGAGTGACTCTATGATCTCCTGAGACATTCTAACCACATACCCTTAATATCAGAGCTGTGATCTCTCAATTCGGAGAAGTAGCAGCTCTACCTGGAGTGACTCTATGATCTCCTGAGATATTCTAACCCCATAACCTTAATATCAGAGCTGTGATCTCTCAATTCGGAGAAGTAGCAGCTCTTCCTGGAATGTCTCTCTGATCTCCTGAGACATTCTAACCACATACCCTTAATATCAGAGCTATTGTCTCTCAATTCGGAAAAGTAGCAGCTCTACCTGGAATGACTCTCTGATCTCCTGAGACATTCTAACCACATACCCTTAATATCAGAGCTGTGATCTCTAAATTCGGAGAAGTAGCATCTCTACCTGCAGTGACTCTCTGATCTCCTGAGACATTCTAACCACATATCCTTAATATCAGAGCTGTGATCTCTCAATTCGGAGAAGTAGCAGCTCTATCTGGAATGACTCTCTGATCTTCTGAGACATTCTAACCACTTACCCTTAATATCAGAGCTATGATCTCTCAATTCGGAGAAGTAGCAGCTCTATCTGGAGTGACTCTCTGATTTCCTAAGACATTCTATCCACATATCCTTAATATCAGCGCTGTGATCTCTAAATTCGGAGAAGTAGCATCTCTACCTGCAGTGACTCTCTGATCTCCTGAGACATTCTAACCACATACCCCTAATATCAGAGCTGTGATCTCTCAATTCCGAGAAGTAGCAGCTTTACCTGGAATGACTCTCTGATCTCCTGAGACATTCTAACCACATACCCCTAATATCAGAGCTATGATCTCTCAATTCGGAGAAGTAGCAGCTCTACCTGGAATGTCTCTCTGATCTCCTGAGACATTCTAACCACATACCCTTAATATCAGAGCTGTGATCTCTCAATTCGGAGAGGTAGCAGCTCTACCTGCAATGATTCTCTGATCTCCTGAGACATTCTAACCACATAACCTTAATATCAGAGCTGTGATCTCTCAATTCGGAGAAGTAGCGGCTCTACCTGGAGTGACTCTCTGATCTCCTGAGACATTCTAACCCCATACCCTTAATATCATAGCTGTGATCTCTCAATTCGGAGAAGTAGCATCTCTACCTGCAGTGACTCTCTGATCTCCTGAGACATTCTAACCACATACCCTTAATATCAGAGCTGTGATCTCTCAATTCGGAGAAGTAGCAGCTCTATCTGGAATGATTCTCTGTTCTCCTGAGACATTCTAACCACATACCCTTAAAATCAGAGCTGTGATCTCTCAATTCGGAGTAGTAGATGTTATACCAGCAGTGACTCTTTGATCTCCTGAGACATTCTAACCCCATACCCTTAATATCAGAGCTGTGATCTCTCAATTCGGAGTAGTAGCAGCTCTACCTGGAATGACACTCTTACCTCCTGAGACATTCTAACGACATACCCTTAATATCAGAGCTGTGATCTCTCAATTCGGAGAAGTAGCAGCTCTATCTGGAATGATTCTCTGTTCTCCTGAGACATTCTAACCACATACCCTAAATATCAGAACTGTAATCTCTCAAATCGGAGTAGTAGCCGCTCTACCTGGAGTGACTCTCTGATCTGCTGAGACATTCTAACCTCATACCCTTAATATCAGAGCTGTGATCTCTCAATTCGGAGAAGTAGCAGCTCTACCTGGAATGACTCTCTGATCTCCTGAGACATTCTAGCCACATACCCTTAATATCAGAGCTGTGATCTCTCAATTCGGAGAAGTAGCAGCTCTACCCGGAGTGACTCTCTGATCTCCTGAGACATTCTAACCACATACCCTTAATATCAGAGCGGTGATCTCTCAATTCGGAGAGGTAGCAGCTCTACCTGGAGTGACTCTCTGATCTCCTGAGACATTCTAACCACATACCCTTAATATCAGCGCTGTGATCTCTCAATTCGGAGAAGTAGCAGCTCTACCTGGAACGAATCTCTGATCTCCTGAGACATTCTAACCACATAACCTTAATATCAGAGCTGTGATCTCTCAATTCGGAGAAGTAGCAGCTCTACCTGGAACGACTCTCTGATCTCCTGAGACATTCTAACCCCATACCCTTAATATCAGAGCTGTGATCTCTCAATTCGGAGAAGTAGCAGTTCTACCTGGAGTGACCCTCTGATCTCCTGAGACATTCTAACCACATACCCTTAATATCAGAGCTGTAATCTCTCAATTCGGAGAAGTAGCAGCCCTACCTGGAATGACTCTCAGATCTCCTGAGACATTCTAACCCCATACCCTTAATATCAGAGCTGTGATCTCTCAATTCGGAGTAGTAGCAGCTCTACCTGGAATGACACTCTGACCTCCTGAGACATTCTAACCACATACCCTTAATATCAGAGCTGTGATCTCTCAATTCGGAGAAGTAGCAGCTCTACCTGGAGTGACTCTCTGATCTCCTGAGACATTCTAACCACAAACCCTTAATATCAGAGCTGTGATCTCTCAATTTGGAGAGGTAGCAGCTCTACCTGGAGTGAATCTCTGATCTCCTGAGACATTCTAACCACATACCCTTAATATCAGAGCTGTGATCTCTCAATTCGGAGAAGCAGCAGCTTTACCTGGAATGACTCTCTGATCTCCTGAGACATTCTAACGACATACCCTTAATATCAGAGCCGTGATCTATCAATTCGGAGAAGTAGCAATTCTACCTGGAATGAGTCTCTGATCTCCTGAGACATTATAACCACATACCCTTAATATCAGAGCTGTGATCTCTCAATTCGGAGAAGTAGCAGTTCTACCTGGAGTGACTCTCTGATCTCCTGAGACATTCTAACCACATACCCTTAATATCAGAGCTGTGATCTCTCAATTCGGAGTAGTAGCCGCTCTACCTGGAGTGACTCTCTGATCGGCTGAGACATTCTAACCTCATACCCTTAATATCAGAGCTGTGATCTCTCAATTCGGAGAAGTAGCAGCTCTACCTGGAATGACTCCCTGATCTCCTGAGACATTCTAACCACATACCCTTAATATCAGAGCTGCGATCTCTCAATTCGGAGAAGTAGCAGCTCTACCCGGAGTGACTCTCTGATCTCCTGAGACATTCTAACCACATACCCTTAATATCAGAGCTGTGATCTCTCAATTCGGAGAGGTAGCAGCTCTACCTGGAGTTACTCTCTGATCTCCTGAGACATTCTAACCACATACCCTTAATATCAGCGCTGTGATCTCTCAATTCGGAGAAGTAGCAGCTCTACCTGGAATGACTCTCTGATCTCCTGAGACATTCTAACCACATAACCTTAATATCAGAGCTGTGATCTCTCAATTCGGAGAAGTAGCGGCTCTACCTGGAGTGACTCTCTGATCTCCTGAGACATTCTAACCCCATACCCTTAATATCAGATCTGTGATCTCTCAATTCGGAGAAGTAGCAGTTCTACCTGGAGTGACTCTCTGATCTCCTGAGACATTCTAACCACATACTCTTAATATCAGAGCTGTAATCTCTCAATTCGGAGAAGTAGCAGCCCTACCTGGAATGACACTCAGATCTCCTGAGACATTCTAACCACATACCCTTAATATCAGAGCTGTGATCTCTCAATTCGGAGAAGTAGCAGCTCTACCTGGAGTGACTCTCTGATCTCCTGAGGCATTCTAACCCCATACCCTTAATATCAGAGCTGTGATCTCTCAATTCGGAGTAGTAGCAGCTCTATCTGGAATGACACTCTGACCTCCTGAGACATTCTAACCACATACCCTTAATATCAGAGCTGTGATCTCTCAATTCGGAGAAGTAGCAGCTCTACCTGGAGTGACACTCTGATCTCCTGAGACATTCTAACCACAAACCCTTAATATCAGAGCTGTGATCTCTCAATTCGGAGAGGTAGCAGCTCTACCTGGAGTGACTCTCTGATCTCCTGAGACATTCTAACCACATACCCTTAATATCAGAGCTGTGATCTCTCAATTCGGAGAAGCAGCAGCTTTACCTGAAAAGACTCTCTGATCTCCTGAGACATTCTAACGACATACCCTTAATATCAGAGCTGAGATCTATCAATTCGGAGAAGTAGCAACTCTACCTGGAATGAGTCTCTGATCTCCTGAGACATTATAACCACATACCCTTAATATCAGAGCTGTGATCTCTCAATTCGGAGAAGTAGCAGTTCTACCTGGAGTGATTCTCTGATCTCCTGAGACATTCTAACCACATACCCTTAATATCAGCGCTGTGATCTCTCAATTCGGAGAAGTAGCAGCTCTACCTGGAATGACTCTCTGATCTCCTGAGACATTCTAACAACATAACCTTAATATCAGAGCTATGGTCTCTCAATTCGGAGAAGTAGCAGCTTTACCTGGAACGACTCTCTGATCCTCTGAGACATTCTAACTACATACCCTTAATATCAGAGCTGTGATCTCTCAATTATGAGAAGTAGCAGCTCTACCTGGAATGACTTTCTGATCTCCTGAGATATACTAACCTCATACCCTTAATATCAGAGCTGTGATCTCTAAATTCGGAGAAGTAGCAGCCCTACCTGGAGTGACTCTCTGACCTCCTGAGACATTCTAACCACATACCCTTAATATCAGAGCTGTGATCTCTCAATTCGGAGAAGTAGCAGCTCTACCTGGAGTGACTCTATGATCTCCTGAGATATTCTAACCCCATAACCTTAATATCAGAGCTGTGATCTCTCAATTCGGAGAAGTAGCAGCTCTTCCTGGAATGTCTCTCTGATCTCCTGAGACATTCTAACCACATACCCTTAATATCAGAGCTATTGTCTCTCAATTCGGAAAAGTAGCAGCTCTACCTGGAATGACTCTCTGATCTCCTGAGACATTCTAACCACATACCCTTAATATCAGAGCTGTGATCTCTAAATTCGAAGAAGTAGCATCACTACCTGCAGTGACTCTCTGATCTCCTGAGACATTCTAACCACATATCCTTAATATCAGAGCTGTGATCTCTCAATTCGGAGAAGTAGCAGCTCTATCTGGAATGACTCTCTGATCTTCTGAGACATTCTAACCACTTACCCTTAATATCAGAACTATGATCTCTCAATTCGGAGAAGTAGCAGCTCTATCTGGAGTGACTCTCTGATTTCCTAAGACATTCTATCCACATATCCTTAATATCAGCGCTGTGATCTCTAAATTCGGAGAAGTAGCATCTCTACCTGCAGTGACTCTCTGATCTCCTGAGACATTCTAACCACATACCCCTAATATCAGAGCTGTGATCTCTCAATTCCGAGAAGTAGCAGCTTTACCTGGAATGACTCTCTGATCTCCTGAGACATTCTAACCACATACCCCTAATATCAGAGCTATGATCTCTCAATTCGGAGAAGTAGCAGCTCTACCTGGAATGTCTCTCTGATCTCCTGAGACATTCTAACCCCATACCCTTAATATCAGAGCTGTGATCTCTCAATTCGGAGAGGTAGCAGCTCTACCTGCAATGATTCTCTGATCTCCTGAGACATTCTAACCACATAACCTTAATATCAGAGCTGTGATCTCTCAATTCGGAGAAGTAGCGGCTCTACCTGGAGTGACTCTCTGATCTCCTGAGACATTCTAACCCCATACCCTTAATATCATAGCTGTGATCTCTCAATTCGGAGAAGTAGCAGTTCTACCTGGAGTTACACTCTGATCTCCTGAGACATTCTAACCACATACCCTTAATATCAGAGCTGTAATCTCTCAATTCGGAGAAGTAGCAGCCCTACCTGGAATGACTCTCAGATCTCCTGAGACATTCTAACCACATACCCTTAATATCAGAGCTGTGATCTCTCAATTCGGAGAAGTAGCAGCTCTACCTGGAGTGACGCTCTGATCTCCTGAGACATTCGAACCACATACCCTTAATATCATAGCTGTGATCTCTCAATTCGGGGGAGTAGCAGCTCTACCTGGAGTGACTCTCTGATATCCTGAGACATTCTAACCACATACCCTTAATATCAGAGCTGTGATCTCTCAATTCGGAGTAGTAGATGTTATACCAGGAGTGACTCTTTGATCTCCTGAGACATTCTAACCTCATACCCTTAATATCAGAGCTGTGATCTCTCAATTCGGAGAAGTAGCGGCTCTACCTGGAGTGACTCTCTGATCTCCTGAGACATTCTAACCACATACCCTTAATATCAGAGCTGTGATCTCTCAATTCGGAGAAGTAGCATCTCTACCTGCAGTGACTCTCTGATCTCCTGAGACATTCTAACCACATACCCTTAATATCAGAGCTGTGATCTCTCAATTCGGAGAAGTAGCAGCTCTATCTGGAATGACTCTCTGATCTTCTGAGACATTCTAACCACATACCCTTAAAATCAGAGCTGTGATCTCTCAATTCGGAGTAGTAGATGTTATACCAGGAGTGACTCTTTGATCTCCTGAGACATTCTAACCCCATACCCTTAATATCAGAGCTGTGATCTCTCAATTCGGAGTAGTAGCAGCTCTACCTGGAATGACACTCTTACCTCCTGAGACATTCTAACGACATACCCTTAATATCAGAGCTGTGATCTCTCAATTCGGAGAAGTAGCAGCTCTATCTGGAATGATTCTCTGTTCTCCTGAGACATTCTAACCACATACCCTAAATATCAGAACTGTAATCTCTCAAATCGGAGTAGTAGCCGCTCTACCTGGAGTGACTCTCTGATCTGCTGAGACATTCTAACCTCATACCCTTAATGTCAGAGCTGTGATCTCTCAATTCGGAGAAGTAGCAGCTCTACCTGGAATGACTCTCTGATCTCCTGAGACATTCTAGCCACATACCCTTAATATCAGAGCTGTGATCTCTCAATTCGGAGAAGTAGCAGCTCTACCCGGAGTGACTCTCTGATCTCCTGAGACATTCTAACCACATACCCTTAATATCAGAGCTGTGATCTCTCAATTCGGAGAAGTAGCAGCTCTACCTGGAGTGACTCTCTGATCTCCTGAGAGATTCTAACCACAAACCCTTAATATCAGAGCTGTGATCTCTCAATTTGGAGAGGTAGCAGCTCTACCTGGAGTGACACTCTGATCTCCTGAGACATTCTAACCACATACCCTTAATATCAGAGCTGTGATCTCTCAATTCGGAGAAGCAGCAGCTTTACCTGGAATGACTCTCCGATCTCCTGAGACATTCTAACGACATACCCTTAATATCAGAGCCGTGATCTCTCAATTCGGAGCAGTAGCAATTCTACCTGAAATGAGTCTCTGATCTCCTGAGACATTATAACCACATACCCTTAATATCAGAGCTGTGATCTCTCAATTCGGAGAAGTAGCAGTTCTACCTGGAGTGATTCTCTGATCTCCTGAGACATTCTAACAACATAACCTTAATATCAGTGCTATGGTCTCTCAATTCGGAGAAGTAGCAGCTTTACCTGGAATGACTCTCTGATCTTCTGAGACATTCTAACCACATACCCTTAATATCAGAGCTGTGATCTCTCAATTATGAGAAGTAGCAGCTCTACCTGGAGTGACTTTCTGATCTCCTGAGATATACTAACCTCATACCCTTAATATCAGAGCTGGGATCTCTCAATTTGGAGAAGTAGCAGCTCTACCTGCAATGACTCTCTGATCCCCTGAGGCATTCTACCCACATACCCTTAATATCAGAGCTGTGATCTCTCAATTCGGAGAAGTAGCAGCTCTACCTGGAGTGACACTCTGATCTCCAGAGACATTCTAACCACATACCCTTAATATCAGTGCTATGATCTCTCAATTCAGAGCAGTAGCAGCTCTACCTGGAGTGACTCTCTGATTTCCTGAGACATTCTAACCACATACCCTTAATATCAGAGCTGTGATCTCTCAATTTGGAGAAGCAGCAGCTCTACCAGGAGTGACTCTCTGATCTCCTGAGACATTCTAACCACATACCCTTAATATCAGAACTGTAATCTCTAAATTCGGAGTAGTAGCCGCTCTACCTGGAGTGACTCTCTGATCTGCTGAGACATTCTAACCTCATACCCTTAATATCAGAGCTGTGATCTATCAATTCGGAGAAGTAGCAGCTCTACCTGGAATGACTCTCTGATCTCCTGAGACATTCTAACCACATACCCTTAATATCAGAGCTGCGATCTCTCAATTCGGAGAAGTAGCAGCTCTACCCGGAGTGACTCTCTGATCTCCTGAGACATTCTAACCACATACCCTTAATATCAGAGCTGTGATCTCTCAATTCGGAGAGATAGCAGCTCTACCTGGAGTGACTCTCTGATCTCCTGAGACATTCTAACCACATACCCTTAATATCAGCGCTGTGATCTCTCAATTCGGAGAAGTAGCAGCTCTACCTGGAATGACTCTCAGATCTCCTGAGACATTCTAACCACATAACCTTAATATCAGAGCTGTGATCTCTCAATTCGGAGAAGTAGCGGCTCTACCTGGAGTGACTCTCTGATCTCCTGAGACATTCTAACCACATACCCTTAATATCAGATCTGTGATCTCTCAATTCGGAGAAGTAGCAGTTCTACCTGGAGTGACTCTCTGATCTCCTGAGACATTCTAACCACATACCCTTAATATCAGAGCTGTAATCTCTCAATTCGGAGAAGTAGCAGCCCTACCTGGAATGACACTCAGATCTCCTGAGACATTCTAACCACATACCCTTAATATCAGAGCTGTGATCTCTCAATTCGGAGAAGTAGCAGCTCTACCTGGAGTGACTCTCTGATCTCCTGAGGCATTCTAACCACATACCCTAAATATCATAGCTGTGATCTCTCAATTCGGAGGAGTAGCAGCTCTACCTGGAGTGACTCTCTGATATCCTGAGACATTCTAACCACATACCCTTAATATCAGAGCTGTGATCTCTCAATTCGGAGAAGTAGTAGCTCTACCTGGAATGACTCTCTGATCTCCTGAGACATTCTAACCCCATACCCTTAATATCAGAGCTGTGATCTCTCAATTCGGAGAAGTAGCAGCTCTATCTGGAATGACTCTCTGATCTTCTGAGACATTCTAACCACTTACCCTTAATATCAGAGCTGTGATCTCTAAATTCGGAGAAGTAGCAGCTCTATCTGGAGTGACTCTCTGATTTCCTAAGACATTCTATCCACATACCCCTAATATCAGAGCTGTGATTTCTCAATTCCGAGAAGTAGCAGCTTTACCTGGAATGACTCTCTGATCTCCTGAGACATTCTAACCCCATACCCTTAATATCAGAGCTGTGATCTCTCAATTCGGAGCAGTAGCAGCTCTACCCGGAGTGACTCTCTGATCTCCTGAGACATTCTAACCACATACCCTTAATATCAGAGCTGTGATCTCTCAATTCGGAGAGGTAGCAGCTCTACCTGGAATGATTCTCTGATCTCCTGAGACATTCTAACCACATAACCTTAATATCAGAGCTGTGATCTCTCAATTCGGAGAAGTAGCGGCTCTACCTGGAGTGACTCTCTGATCTCCTGAGACATTCTAACCCCATACCCTTAATATCAGAGCTGTGATCTCTCAATTCGGAGAAGTAGCAGTTCTACCTGGAGTGACACTCTGATCTCCTGAGACATTCTAACCACATACCCTTAATATCAGAGCTGTAATCTCTCAATTCGGAGAAGTAGCAGCCCTACCTGGAATGACTCTCAGATCTCCTGAGACATTCTAACCACATACCCTTAATATCAGAGCTGTGATCTCTCAATTCGGAGAAGTAGCAGCTCTACCTGGAGTGACTCTCTGATCTCCTGAGACATTCTAACCACATACCCTTAATATCATAGCTGTGATCTCTCAATTCGGAGGAGTAGCAGCTCTACCTGGAGTGACTCTCTGATATCCTGAGACATTCTAACCACATACCCTTAATATCAGAGCTGTGATCTCTCAATTCGGAGTAGTAGATGTTATACCAGGAGTGACTCTTTGATCTCCTGAGACATTCTAACCTCATACCCTTAATATCAGAGCTGTGATCTCTCAATTCGGAGAAGTAGCGGCTCTACCTGGAGTGACTCTCTGATCTCCTGAGACATTCTAACCACATACCCTTAATATCAGAGCTGTGATCTCTCAATTCGGAGAAGTAGCATCTCTACCTGCAGTGACTCTCTGATCTCCTGAGACATTCTAACCACATACCCTTAATATCAGAGCTGTGATCTCTCAATTCGGAGAAGTAGCAGCTCTATCTGGAATGACTCTCTGATCTTCTGAGACATTCTAACCACATACCCTTAATATCATAGCTGTGATCTCTCAATTCGAAGGAGTAGCAGCTCTACCTGGAGTGACTCTCTGATATCCTGAGACATTCTAACCACATACCCTTAAAATCAGAGCTGTGATCTCTCAATTCGGAGTAGTAGATGTTATACCAGGAGTGACTCTTTGATCTCCTGAGACATTCTAACCCCATACCCTTAATATCAGAGCTGTGATCTCTCAATTCGGAGTAGTAGCAGCTCTACCTGGAATGACACTCTTACCTCCTGAGACATTCTAACGACATACCCTTAATATCAGAGCTGTGATCTCTCAATTCGGAGAAGTAGCAGCTCTATCTGGAATGATTCTCTGTTCTCCTGAGACATTCTAACCACATACCCTAAATATCAGAACTGTAATCTCTCAAATCGGAGTAGTAGCCGCTCTACCTGGAGTGACTCTCTGATCTGCTGAGACATTCTAACCTCATACCCTTAATATCAGAGCTGTGATCTCTCAATTCGGAGAAGTAGCAGCTCTACCTGGAATGACTCTCTGACATCCTGAGACATTCTAGCCACATACCCTTAATATCAGAGCTGTGATCTCTCAATTCGGAGAAGTAGCAGCTCTACCCGGAGTGACTCTCTGATCTCCTGAGACATTCTAACCACATACCCTTAATATCAGAGCTGTGATCTCTGAATTCGGAGAGGTAGCAGCTCTACCTGGAGTGACTCTCTGATCTCCTGAGACATTCTAACCACATACCCTTAATATCAGAGCTGTGATCTCTCAATTCGGAGAAGTAGCAGCTCTACCTGGAGTGACTCTCTGATCTCCTGAGACATTCTAACCACATAACCTTAATATCAGAGCTGTGATCTCTCAATTCGGAGAAGTAGCAGCTCTACCTGGAGTGACTCTCTGATCTCCTGAGACATTCTAACCCCATACCCTTAATATCAGATCTGTGATCTCTCAATTCGGAGAAGTAGCAGTTCTACCTGGAGTGACTCTCTGATCTCCTGAGACATTCTAACCACATACCCTTAATATCAGAGCTGTAATCTCTCACTTCGGAGAAGTAGCAGCCCTACCTGGAATGACTCTCAGATCTCCTGAGACATTCTAACCCCATACCCTTAATATCAGAGCTGTGATCTCTCAATTCGGAGTAGTAGCAGCTCTACCTGGAATGACTCTCTGATCTCCTGAGACATTCTAACGACATACCCTTAATATCAGAGCCGTGATCTATCAATTCGGAGAAGTAGCAATTCTACCTGGAATGAGTCTCTGATCTCCTGAGACATTATAACCACATACCCTTAATATCAGAGCTGTGATCTCTCAATTCGGAGAAGTAGCAGTTCTACCTGGAGTGATTCTCTGATCTCCTGAGACATTCTAACCACATAACCTTAATATCAGAGCTGTGATCTCTAAATTCGGAGAAGTAGCATCTCTACCTGGTGTGACACTCTGATCTCCTTAGACATTCTAACCATATAACCTTAATATCAGAGCTGTGATCTCTCAATTCGGATAAGTAGCAGCTCTACCTGGAATGACTCTCTGATATCCTGAGACATTCTAACAACATAACCTTAATATCAGAGCTATGGTCTCTCAATTCGGAGAAGTAGCAGCTTTACCTGGAATGACTCTCTGATCTTCTGAGACATTCTAACGACATACCCTTAATATCAGAGCTGTGATCTCTCAATTCGGAGAAGTAGCAGCTCTATCTGGAATGATTCTCTGTTCTCCTGAGACATTCTAACCACATACCCTAAATATCAGAACTGTAATCTCTCAAATCGGAGTAGTAGCCGCTCTACCTGGAGTGACTCTCTGATCTGCTGAGACATTCTAACCTCATACCCTTAATATCAGAGCTGTGATCTCTCAATTCGGAGAAGTAGCAGCTCTACCTGGAATGACTCTCTGACATCCTGAGACATTCTAGCCACATACCCTTAATATCAGAGCTGTGATCTCTCAATTCGGAGAAGTAGCAGCTCTACCCGGAGTGACTCTCTGATCTCCTGAGACATTCTAACCACATACCCTTAATATCAGAGCTGTGATCTCTGAATTCGGAGAGGTAGCAGCTCTACCTGGAGTGACTCTCTGATCTCCTGAGACATTCTAACCACATACCCTTAATATCAGAGCTGTGATCTCTCAATTCGGAGAAGTAGCAGCTCTACCTGGAGTGACTCTCTGATCTCCTGAGACATTCTAACCACATAACCTTAATATCAGAGCTGTGATCTCTCAATTCGGAGAAGTAGCAGCTCTACCTGGAGTGACTCTCTGATCTCCTGAGACATTCTAACCCCATACCCTTAATATCAGATCTGTGATCTCTCAATTCGGAGAAGTAGCAGTTCTACCTGGAGTGACTCTCTGATCTCCTGAGACATTCTAACCACATACCCTTAATATCAGAGCTGTAATCTCTCACTTCGGAGAAGTAGCAGCCCTACCTGGAATGACTCTCAGATCTCCTGAGACATTCTAACCCCATACCCTTAATATCAGAGCTGTGATCTCTCAATTCGGAGTAGTAGCAGCTCTACCTGGAATGACTCTCTGATCTCCTGAGACATTCTAACGACATACCCTTAATATCAGAGCCGTGATCTATCAATTCGGAGAAGTAGCAATTCTACCTGGAATGAGTCTCTGATCTCCTGAGACATTATAACCACATACCCTTAATATCAGAGCTGTGATCTCTCAATTCGGAGAAGTAGCAGTTCTACCTGGAGTGATTCTCTGATCTCCTGAGACATTCTAACCACATAACCTTAATATCAGAGCTGTGATCTCTAAATTCGGAGAAGTAGCATCTCTACCTGGTGTGACACTCTGATCTCCTTAGACATTCTAACCATATAACCTTAATATCAGAGCTGTGATCTCTCAATTCGGATAAGTAGCAGCTCTACCTGGAATGACTCTCTGATATCCTGAGACATTCTAACAACATAACCTTAATATCAGAGCTATGGTCTCTCAATTCGGAGAAGTAGCAGCTTTACCTGGAATGACTCTCTGATCTTCTGAGACATTCTAACCACATACCCTTAATATCAGAGCTGTGATCTCTCAATTATGAGAAGTAGCAGCTCTACCTGGAGTGACTTTCTGATCTCCTGAGATACACTAACCTCATACCCTTAATATCAGAGCTGGGATCTCTCAATTCGGAGAAGTAGCAGCTCTACCTGGAATGACTCTCTGATCCCCTGAGGCATTCTACCCACATACCTTTAATATCAGAGCTGTGATCTCTCAATTCGGAGAAGTAGCAGCTCTACCTGGAGTGACTCTCTGATCTCCTGAGACATTCTAACCACATACCCTTAATATCAGTGCTGTGATCTCTCAATTCAGAGCAGTAGCAGCTCTACCTGGAGTGACTCTCTGATTTCCTGAGACATTCTAACCACATACCCTTAATATCAGAGCTGTGATCTCTCAATTTGGAGAAGCAGCAGCTCTACCAGGAGTGACTCTCTGATCTCCTGAGACATTCTAACCACATACCCTTAATATCAGAACTGTAATCTCTCAATTCGGAGTAGTAGCCGCTCTACCTGGAGTGACTCTCTGATCTGCTGAGACATTCTAACCTCATACCCTTAATATCAGAGCTGTGATCTCTGAATTCGGAGAAGTAGCAGCTCTACCTGGAATGACTCCCTGATCTCCTGAGACATTCTAACCACATACCCTTAATATCAGAGCTGCGATCTCTCAATTCGGAGTACTAGCAGCTCTACCCGGAGTGACTCTCTGATCTCCTGAGACATTCTAACCACATACCCTTAATATCAGAGCTGTGATCTCTCAATTCGGAGAGGTAGCAGCTCTACCTGGAGTGACTCTCTGATCTCCTGAGACATTCTAACCACATACCCTTAATATCAGCGCTGTGATCTCTCAATTCGGAGAAGTAGCAGTTCTACCTGGAGTGACTCTCTGATCTCCTGAGGCATTCTAACCACATACCCTAAATATCATAGCTGTGATCTCTCAATTCGGAGGAGTAGCAGCTCCACCTGGAGTGACTCTCTGATATCCTGAGACATTCTAACCACATACCCTTAATATCAGAGCTGTGATCTCTCAATTCGGAGAAGTAGCAGCTCTACCTGGAGTGACTCTCTGATCTCCTGAGACATTCTAACCACATACCCTTAATATCAGAGCTGCGATCTCTCAATTCGGAGTAGTAGCAGCTCTACCTGGAGTGACACTCTGATTTCCTGAGACATTCTAACCACATACCCTTAATATCAGAGCTGTGATCTCTCAATTCGGAGAAGTAGCAGCTCTACCTGGAGTGACTCTCTGATCTCCTGAGACATTCTAACCACATACCCTTAATATCAGAGCTGTGATCTCTCAATTCGGAGAAGTAGCAGCTCTACCTGGAGTGACTCTCTGATCTCCTGAGACATTCTAACCACATACCCTTAATATCAGCGCTGTGATCTCTCAATTCGGAGAAGTAGCAGCTCTACCTGGAATGACTCCCTGATCTCCTGAGACATTCTAACCACATAACCTTAATATCAGAGCTGTGATCTCTCATTTCGGAGAAGTAGTAGCTCTACCTGGAATGACTCCCTGATCTCCTGAGGCATTCTAACCACATACCCTTAATATCATAGGTGTGATCTCTCAATTCGGAGGAGTAGCAGCTCTACCTGGAGTGACTCTCTGATATCCTGAGACATTCTAACCACATACCCTTAATATCAGAGCTGTGATCTCTCAATTCGGAGAAGTAGTAGCTCTACCTGGAATGACTCTCTGATCTCCTGAGACATTCTAACCCCATACCCTTAATATCAGAGCTGTGATCTCTCAATTCGGAGTAGTAGCAGCTCTACCTGGAATGACACTCTGACCTCCTGAGACATTCTAACCACATACCCTTAATATCAGAGCTGTGATCTCTCAATTCGGAGAAGTAGCAGCTCTACCTGGAGTGACACTCTGATCTCCTGAGACATTCTAACCACAAACCCTTAATATCAGAGCTGTGATGTCTCAATTCGGAGAGGTAGCAGCTCTACCTGGAGTGACTCTCTGATCTCCTGAGACATTCTAACCACATACCCTTAATATCAGAGCTGTGATCTCTCAATTCGGAGAAGCAGCAGCTTTACCTGGAATGACTCTCTGATCTCCTGAGACATTCTAACGACATACCCTTAATATCAGAGCTGTGATCTATCAATTCGGAGAAGTAGCAACTATACCTGGAATGAGTCTCTGATCTCCTGAGATATTATAACCACATACCCTTAATATCAGAGCTGTGATCTCTCAATTCGGAGAAGTAGCAGTTCTACCTGGAGTGATTCTCTGATCTCCTGAGACATTCTAACCACATACCCTTAATATCAGAGCTGTGATCTCTAAATTCGGAGAAGTAGCAGCTCTACCTGGTGTGACACTCTGATCTCCTTAGACATTCTAACCATATAACCTTAATATCAGAGCTGTGATCTCTCAATTCGGAGAAGTAGCAGCTCTACCTGGAATGACTCTCTGATCTCCTGAGACATTCTAACAACATAACCTTAATATCAGAGCTGTGATCTCTCAATTCGGAGAAGTAGCAGCTCTACCTGGAGTGACTTTCTGATCTCCTGAGATATACTAACCTCATACCCTTAATATCAGAGCTGGGATCTCTCAATTCGGAGAAGTAGCAGCTCTACCTGGAATGACTCTCTGATGCCCTGAGGCATTCTAACCACATACCCTTAATATCAGAGCTGTGATCTCTCAATTCGGAGAAGTAGCAGCTCTACCTGGAGTGACTCTCTGATCTCCTGAGACATTCTAACCACATACCCTTAATATCAGTGCTGTGATCTCTCAATTCAGAGCAGTAGCAACTCTACCTGGAATGACTCTCTGATCTCCTGAGACGTTCTAACTGCATACCCTTAATATCAGAGCTGTGATCTCTCAATTCGGAGAGGTAGCAGCTCTACCTGGAGTGACTCTCTGATCTCCTGAGACATTCTAACCACATACCCTTAATATCAGAACTGTAATCTCTCAATTCGGAGTAGTAGCCGCTCTACCTGGAGTGACTCTCTGATCTGCTGAGACATTCTAACCTCATACCCTTAATATCAGAGCTGTGATCTCTCAATTCGGAGAAGTAGCAGCTCTACCTGGAATGACTCTCTGATCTCCTGAGACATTCTAACCTCATACCCTTAATATCAGAGCTGTGATCTCTCAATTCGGAGAAGTAGCAGCTCTACCTGGATAACTCTCTGATCTCCTGAGACATTCTAACCACATACCCTTAATATCAGAGCTGTGATCTCTCAATTCGGAGAAGTAGCAGCTCTACCTGGATAACTCTCTGATCTCCTGAGACATTCTAACCACATACCCTTAATATCAGAGCTGTGATCTCTCAATTCGGAGAGGTAGCAGCACTACCTGGAGTGCCTCTCTGATCTCCTGAGACATTCTAACCACATACCCTTAATATCAGCGCTGTGATCTCTCAATTCGGAGAAGTAGCAGCTCTACCTGGAATGACTCTCTGATCTCCTGGGACATTCTAACCACATACCCTTAATATCAGAGCTGTGATCTCTCAATTCGGAGAAGTAGCAGCTCTACCCGGAGTGACTCTCTGATCTCCTGAGACATTCTAACCACACACCCTTAATATCAGAGCTGTGATCTCTCAATTCGGAAAGGTAGCAGCTCTACCTGGAGTGACTCTCTGATCTCCTGAGACGTTCTAACTGCATACCCTTAATATCAGAGCTGTGATCTCTCAATTCGGAGAGGTAGCAGCTCTACCTGGAGTGACTCTCTGATCTCCTGAGACATTCTAACCACATACCCTTAATATCAGAACTGTAATCTCTCAATTCGGAGTAGTAGCCGCTCTACCTGGAGTGACTCTCTGATCTGCTGAGACATTCTAACCTCATACCCTTAATATCAGAGCTGTGATCTCTCAATTCGGAGAAGTAGCGGCTCTACCTGGAATGACTCTCTGATCTCCTGAGACATTCTAACCTCATACCCTTAATATCAGAGCTGTGATCTCTCAATTCGGAGAAGTAGCAGCTCTACCTGGAATGACTCTCTGATCTCCTGAGACATTCTAACCTCATACCCTTAATATCAGAGCTGTGATCTCTCAATTCGGAGAAGTAGCAGCTCTACCTGGATAACTCTCTGATCTCCTGAGACATTCTAACCACATACCCTTAATATCAGAGCTGTGATCTCTCAATTCGGAGAGGTAGCAGCTCTACCTGGAGTGACTCTCTGATCTCCTGAGACATTCTAACCACATACCCTTAATATCAGCGCTGTGATCTCTCAATTCGGAGAAGTAGCAGCTCTACCTGGAATGACTCTCTGATCTCCTGAGACATTCTAACCACATACCCTTAATATCAGAGCTGTGATCTCTCAATTCGGAGAAGTAGCAGCTCTACCCGGAGTGACTCTCTGATCTCCTGAGACATTCTAACCACATACCCTTAATATCAGAGCTGTGATCTCTCAATTCGGAAAGGTAGCAGCACTACCTGGAGTGACTCTCTGATCTCCTGAGACATTCTAACCACATACCCTTAATATCAGCGCTGTGATCTCTCAATTCGGAGAAGTAGCAGCTCTACCTGGAATGACTCTCTGATCTCCTGAGACATTCTAGCCACATAACCTTAATATCAGAGCTGTGATCTCTCAATTCGGAGAAGTAGCGGCTCTACCTGGAGTGACTCTCTGATCTCCTGAGACATTCTAACCCCATACCCTTAATATCAGATCTGTGATCTCTCAATTCGGAGAAGTAGCAGTTCTACCTGGAGTGACTCTCTGATCTCCTGAGACATTCTAACCACATACCCTTAATATCAGAGCTGTAATCTCTCAATTCGGAGAAGTAGCAGCCCTACCTGGAATGACACTCAGATCTCCTGAGACATTCTAACCACATACCCTTAATATCAGAGCTGTGATCTCTCAATTCGGAGAAGTAGCAGCTCTACCTGGAGTGACTCTCTGATCTCCTGAGGCATTCTAACCACATACCCTTAATATCATAGCTGTGATCTCTCAATTCGGAGAAGCAGCAGCTTTACCTGGAATGACTCTCTGATCTCCTGAGACATTCTAACCACATACCCTTAATATCAGAGCTGTGATCTCTCAATTCGGAGAAGCAGCAGCTTTACCTGGAATGACTCTCTGATCTCCTGAGACATTCTAACGACATACCCTTAATATCAGAGCTGTGATCTATCAATTCGGAGAAGTAGCAACTCTACCTGGAATGAGTCTCTGATCTCCTGAGACATTATAACCACATACCCTTAATATCAGAGCTGTGATCTCTCAATTCGGAGAAGTAGCAGCTCTACCTGGAGTGATTCTCTGATCTCCTGAGACATTCTAACCACATACCCTTAATATCAGAGCTGTGATCTCTAAATTCGGAGAAGTAGCATCTCTACCTGGTGTGACACTCTGATCTCCTTAGACATTCTAACCATATAACCTTAATATCAGAGCTCTGATCTCTCAATTCGGAGAAGTAGCAGCTCTACCTGGAATGACTCTCTGATCTCCTGAGACATTCTAACAACATAACCATAATATCAGAGCTATGGTCTCTCAATTCGGAGAAGTAGCAGCTTTACCTGGAATGACTCTCTGATCTTCTGAGATATTCTAACCACATACCCTTAATATCAGAGCTGTGATCTCTCAATTATGAGAAGTAGCAGCTCTACCTGGAGTGACTTTCTGATCTCCTGAGATATACTAACCTCATACCCTTAATATCAGAGCTGTGATCTCTCAATTCGGAGAAGTAGCAGCTCTACCTGGAGTGACTCTCTGATCTCCTGAGGCATTCTAACCACATACCCTTAATATCATAGCTGTGATCTCTCAATTCGGAGGAGTAGCAGCTCTACCTGGAGTGACTCTCTGATATCCTGAGACATTCTAACCACATACCCTTAATATCAGAGCTGTGATATCTCAATTCGGAGAAGTAGCAGCTCTACCTGGAGTGACTCTCTGATCTCCTGAGACAGTGTAACCACATACCCTTAATATCAGAGCTGTGATCTCTCAATTCGGAGAAGTAGCAGCTTTACCTGGAATGACTCTCTGATCTCCTGAGACATTCTAACGACATACCCTTAATATCAGAGCTGTGATCTATCAATTCGGAGAAGTAGCAACTCTACCTGGAATGAGTCTCTGATCTCCTGAGACATTATAACCACATACCCTTAATATCAGAGCTGTGATCTCTCAATTCGGAGAAGTAGAAGCTCTACCTGGAGTGATTCTCTGATCTCCTGAGACATTCTAACCACATACCCTTAATATCAGAGCTGTGATCTCTAAATTCGGAGAAGTAGCATCTCTACCTGGTGTGACACTCTGATCTCCTTAGACATTCTAACCATATAACCTTAACATCAGAGCTGTGATCTCTCAATTCGGAGAAGTAGCAGCTCTACCTGGAATGACTCTCTGATCTCCTGAGACATTCTAACAACATAACCTTAATATCAGAGCTATGGTCTCTCAATTCGGAGAAGTAGCAGCTTTACCTGGAATGACTCTCTGATCTTCTGAGATATTCTAACCACATACCCTTAATATCAGAGCTGTGATCTCTCAATTATGAGAAGTAGCAGCTCTACCTGGAGTGACTTTCTGATCTCCTGAGATATACTAACCTCATACCCTTAATATCAGAGCTGTGATGTCTCAATTCGGAGAAGTAGCAGCTCTACCTGGAGTGACTCTCTGATCTCCTGAGGCATTCTAACCACATACCCTTAATATCATAGCTGTGATCTCTCAATTCGGAGGAGTAGCAGCTCTACCTGGAGTGACTCTCTGATATCCTGAGACATTCTAACCACATACCCTTAATATCAGAGCTGTGATATCTCAATTCGGAGAAGTAGCAGCTCTACCTGGAGTGACTCTCTGATCTCCTGAGACATTGTAACCACATACCCTTAATATCAGAGCTGTGATCTCTCAATTCGGAGAGGTAGCAGCTCTACCTGGAGTGACTCTCTGATCTCCTGAGACATTCTAACCACATACCCTTAATATCAGAGCTGTGATCTCTCAATTCGGAGAAGCAGCAGCTTTACCTGGAGTGACTCTCTGATCTCCTGAGACATTCTAACGACATACCCTTAATATCAGAGCTGTGATCTATCAATTCGGAGAAGTAGCAACTCTACCTGGAATGAGTCTCTGATCTCCTGAGACATTATAACCACATACCCTTAATATCAGAGCTGTGATCTCTCAATTCGGAGAAGTAGAAGCTCTACCTGGAGTGATTCTCTGATCTCCTGAGACATTCTAACCACATACCCTTAATATCAGAGCTGTGATCTCTAAATTCGGAGAAGTAGCATCTCTACCTGGTGTGACACTCTGATCTCCTTAGACATTCTAACCATATAACCTTAATATCAGAGCTGTGATCTCTCAATTCGGAGAAGTAGCAGCTCTACCTGGAATGACTCTCTGATCTCCTGAGTCATTCTAACAACATACCCTTAATATCAGAGCTGTGATCTCTCAATTATGAGAAGTAGCAGCTCTACCTGGAGTGACTTTCTGATCTCCTGAGATATACTAACCTCATACCCTTAATATCAGAGCTGGGATCTCTCAATTCGGAGAAGTAGCAGCTCTACCTGGAATGACTCTCTGATCCCCTGAGGCATTCTAACCACATACCCTTAATATCAGAGCTGTGATCTCTCAATTCGGAGAAGTAGCAGCTCTACCTGGAGTGACTCTCTGATCTCCTGAGTCATTCTAACCACATACCCTTAATATCAGTGCTGTGATCTCTCAATTCAGAGAAGTAGAAGCTCTACCTGGAGTGACTCTCTGATTTCCTGAGACATTCTAACCACATACCCCTAATATTAGAGCTGTAATCTCTCAATTCGGAGAAGTAGCAGCTTTACCTGGAATGACTCTCTGATCTCCTGAGACGTTCTAACTGCATACCCTTAATATCAGAGCTGTGATCTCTCAATTCGGAGAGGTAGCAGCTCTACCCGGAGTGACTCTCTGATCTCCTGAGACATTCTAACCACATACCCTTAATATCAGAGCTGTGATCTCTCAATTCGGAGAAGTAGCGGCTCTACCTGGAGTGACTCTCTGATCTCCTGAGACATTCTAACCACATACCCTTAATATCAGATCTGTGATCTCTCAATTCGGAGAAGTAGCAGTTCTACCTGGAGTGACTCTCTGATCTCCTGAGACATTCTATCCACATACCCTTAATATCAGAGCTGTAATCTCTCAATTCGGAGAAGTAGCAGCCCTACCTGGAATGACTCTCAGTTCTCCTGAGACATTCTAACCACATACCCTTAATATCAGAGCTGTGATCTCTCAATTCGGAGGAGTAGCAGCTCTACCTGGAGTGACTCTCTGATATCCTGAGACATTCTAACCACATACCCTTAATATCAGAGCTGTGATCTCTCAATTCGGAGTAGAAGTAGCTCTACCTGGAATGACTCTCTGATCTCCTGAGACATTCTAACCCCATACCCTTAATATCAGAGCTGTGATCTCTCAATTCGGAGGAGTAGCAGCTCTACCTGGAGTGACTCTCTGATATCCTGAGACATTCTAACCACATACCCTTAATATCAGAGCTGTGATCTCTCAATTCGGAGTAGTAGTAGCTCTACCTGGAATGACTCTCTGATCTCCTGAGACATTCTAACCCCAGACCCTTAATATCAGATCTGTGATCTCTCAATTCGGAGAAGTAGCAGTTCTACCTGGAGTGACTCTCTGATCTCCTGAGACATTCTATCCACATACCCTTAATATCAGAGCTGTAATCTCTCAATTCGGAGAAGTAGCAGCCCTACCTGGAATGACTCTCAGTTCTCCTGAGACATTCTAACCACATACCCTTAATATCAGAGCTGTGATCTCTCAATTCGGAGGAGTAGCAGCTCTACCTGGAGTGACTCTCTGATATCCTGAGACATTCTAACCACATACCCTTAATATCAGAGCTGTGATCTCTCAATTCGGAGTAGTAGTAGCTCTACCTGGAATGACTCTCTGATCTCCTGAGACATTCTAACCCCATACCCTTAATATCAGAACTGTGATCTCTCAATTCTGTGTAGTATCTGCTCTACCTGGAATGACACTCTGACCTCCTGAGACATTCTAACCACATACCCTTAATATCAGAGCTGTGATCTCTCAATTTGGAGAAGTAGCAGCTCTACCTGGAGTGACTCTCTGATCTCCTGAGACATTCTAACCATATACCCTTAATATCAGAGCTGTGATCTCTCAATTCGGAGAGGTAGCAGCTTTACCTGGAGTGACTCTCTGATCTCCTGAGACATTCTAACCACATACCCTTAATATCAGAGCTGTGATCTCTCAAATCGGAGAAGTAGCAGCTTTACCTGGAATGACTCTCTGATCTCCTGAGACATTCTAACGACATACCCTTAATATCAGAGCTGTGATCTATCAATTCGGAGAAGTAGCAACTCTACCTGGAATGAGTCTCTGATCTCCTGAGACATTATAACCACATACCCTTAATATCAGAGCTGTGATCTCTCAATTCGGAGAAGTAGCAGTTCTACCTGGAGTGATTCTCTGATCTCCTGAGACATTCTAACCACATACCCTTAATATCAGAGCTGTGATCTCTAAATTCAGAGCAGTAGCAGCTCTACCTTGAGTGACACTCTGATTTCCTGAGACATTCTAACCACATACCCCTAATATTAGAGCAGTAATCTCTCAATTCGGAGAAGTAGCAGCTTTACCTGGAATGACTCTCTGATCTCCTGAGACATTCTAACTGCATACCCTTAATATCAGAGCTGTGATCTCTCAATTCGGAGAGGTAGCAGCTCTACCTGGAGTGACTCTCTGATCTCCTGAGACATTCTAACCACATACCCTTAATATCAGAGCTGTGATCTCTCAATTTGGAGAAGTAGCAGCTCTACCAGGAGTGACTCTCTGATCTCCTGAGACATTCTAACCACATACCCTTAATATCAGAACTGTAATCTCTCAATTCAGAGTAGTAGCCGCTCTACCTGGAGTGACTCTCTGATCTCCTGAGACATTCTAACCACATACCCTTAATATCAGAGCTGTGATCTCTCAATTTGTAGAGGCAGCAGCTCTACCTGGAGTGACACTCTGATCTCCTGAGACATTCTAACCACATACCCTTAATATCAGAGCTCTGATCTCTCAATTCGGAGAAGTAGCAGCTTTACCTGGAATGACTCTCTGATCTTCTGAGACCTTCTAACCACTTACCCTTAATATCAGAGCTGTGATCTCTCAATTCGGAAAAGTAGCAGCTCTACCTGGAGTCACTTTCTGATCTCCTGAGATATACTAACCACATACCCTTAATATCAGAGCTGGGATCTCTCAATTCGGAGAAGTAGCAGCTCTACCTGGAGTGACTCTCTGATCTCCTGAGATATTCTAACCACATACCCTTAATATCAGAGCTGTGATCTCTCAATTCGGAGAAGTAGCAGCTCTATCTGGAATGATTCTCTGATCTCCTGAGACATTCTAACCACATACCCTAAATATCAGAACTGTAATCTTTCAAATCGGAGTAGTAGCCGCTCTACCTGGAGTGACTCTCTGATCTGCTGAGACATTCTAACCTCATACTCTTAATATCAGAGCTGTGATTTCTCAATTCGGAGAAGTAGCAGCTCTACCTGGAGTGACTCTCTGATCTCCTGAGACATTCTAACCACATACCCTCAATTTCAGAGCTGTGATCTCTCAATTCGGAGAAGCAGCAGCTTTACCTGGAATGACTCTCTGAACTCCTGAGACATTCTAACGACATACCCTTAATATCAGAGCTGTGATCTATCAATTCGGAGAAGTAGCAACTCTACCTGGAATGAGTCTCTGATCTCCTGAGACATTATAACCACATACCCTTAATATCAGAGCTGTGATCTCTCAATTCGGAGAAGTAGCAGTTCTACCTGGAGTGATTCTCTGATCTCCTGAGACATTATAACCACATACCTTTAATATCAGAGCTGTGATCTCTAAATTCGGAGAAGTAGCATCTCTACCTGGTGTGACACTCTGATCTCCTTAGACATTCTAACCATATAACCTTAATATCAGAGCTGTGATCTCTCAATTCGGAGAAGTAGCAGCTCTCCCTGGAATGACTCTATGATCTCCTGAGACATTCTAACAACATAACCTTAATATCAGAGCTATGGTCTCTCAATTCGGAGAAGTAGCAGCTTTACCTGGAATGACTCTCTGATCTTCTGAGATATTCTAACCACATTCCCTTAATATCAGAGCTGTGATCTCTCAATTATGAGAAGTAGCAGCTCTACCTGGAGTGACTTTCTGATCTCCTGAGATATACTAACCTCATACCCTTAATATCAGAGCTGGGATCTCTCAATTCGGAGAAGTAGCAGCTCTACCTGGAATGACTGTCTGATCCCCTGAGGCATTCTAACCACATACCCTTAATATCAGAGCTGTGATCTCTCAATTCGGAGAAGTAGCAGCTCTACCTGGAGTGACTCTCTGATCTCCTGAGACATTCTAACCACATACCCTTAATATCAGTGCTGTGATCTCTCAATTCAGAGCAGTAGCAGCTCTACCTGGAGTGACTCTCTGATTTCCTGAGACATTCTAACCACATACCCATAATATCATAGCTGTGATCTCTCAATTCGGAGAAGTAGCAGCTTTACCTGGAATGACTCTCTGATTTCCTGAGACGTTCTAACTGCATACCCTTAATATCAGAGCTGTGATCTCTCAATTCGGAGAGGTAGCAGCTCTACCTGGAGTGACTCTCTGATCTCCTGAGACATTCTAACCACATACCCTTAATATCAGAACTGTAATCTCTCAATTCGGAGTAGTAGCCTCTCTACCTGGAGTGACTCTCTGATCTGCTGAGACATTCTAACCTCATACCCTTAATATCAGAGCTGTGATCTCTCAATTCGGAGAAGTAGCAGCTCTACCTGGAATGACTCTCTGATCTCCTGAGACATTCTAACCACATACCCTTAATATCAGAGCTGTGATCTCTCGATTCGGAGAAGTAGCAGCTCTACCTGGAGTGACTCTCTGATCTCCTGAGACATTCTAACCACATACCCTTAATATCATAGCTGTGATCTATCAATTCGGAAAAGTAGCAGCTCTACCTGGAGTGACTCTCTGATCTCCTGAGACATTCTAACCACATACCATTAATATCAGAGCTGTGATCTCTCAATTCGGAGAAGTAGCAGTTCTACCTGGAGTGATTCTCTGATCTCCTGAGACATTCTAACCACATACCCTTAATATCAGAGCTGTGATCTCTCAATTCAGAGTAGTAGCAGCTCTACCTGGAGTGACTCTCTGATCTCCTGAGACATTCTAACCACATACCCTTAATATCAGAGCTGTGATCTCTAAATTCGGAGAAATAGCAGCCCTACCTGGAGTGACTCTCTGATTTCCTGAGACATTCTAACCACATACCCTTAATATCAGAGCTGTGATCTCTAAATTCGGAGAAATAGCAGCCCTACCTGGAGTGACTCTCTGATCTCCTGAGACATTCTAACCACATACCCTTAATATCAGAGCTGTGATCTCTCAATTTGGAGAAGTAGCAGCTCTACCAGGAGTGACTCTCTGATCTCCTGAGACATTCTAACCACATACCCTTAATATCAGAACTGTAATCTCTCAATTCGGAGTAGTAGCCGCTCTACCTGGAGTGACTCTCTGATCTCCTGAGACATTCTAACCACATACCCTTAATATCAGAGCTGTGATCTCTCAATTTGTAGAGGCAGCAGCTCTACCTGGAGTGACACTCTGATCTCCTGAGACATTCTAACCACATACCCTTAATATCAGAGCTCTGATCTCTCAATTCGGAGAAGTAGCAGCTTTACCTGGAATGACTCTCTGATCTTCTGAGACCTTCTAACCACTTACCCTTAATATCAGAGCTGTGATCTCTCAATTCGGAGTAGTAGCCGCTCTACCTGGAGTGACTCTCTGATCTGCTGAGACATTCTAACCTCATACCCTTAATATCAGAGCTGTGATCTCTCAATTCGGAGAAGTAGCAGCTCTACCTGGAATGACTCTCTGATCTCCTGAGACATTCTAACCACATACCCTCAATGTCAGAGCTGTGATCTCTCAATTCGGAGAAGCAGCAGCTTTACCTGGAATGACTCTCTGATCTCCTGAGACATTCTAACGACATACCCTTAATATCAGAGCTGTGATCTATCAATTCGGAGAAGTAGCAACTCTACCTGGAATGAGTCTCTGATCTCCTGAGACATTATAACCACATACCCTTAATATCAGAGCTGTGATCTCTCAATTCGGAGAAGTAGCAGCTCTCCCTGGAATGACTCTGTGATCTCCTGAGACATTCTAACAACATAACCTTAATATCAGAGCTATGGTCTCTCAATTCGGAGAAGTAGCAGCTTTACCTGGAATGACTCTCTGATCTTCTGAGATATTCTAACCACATTCCCTTAATATCAGAGCTGTGATCTCTCAATTATGAGAAGTAGCAGCTCTACCTGGAGTGACTTTCTGATCTCCTGAGATATACTAACCTCATACCCTTAATATCAGAGCTGGGATCTCTCAATTCGGAGAAGTAGCAGCTCTACCTGGAATGACTCTCTGATCCCCTGAGGCATTCTAACCACATACCCTTAATATTAGAGCTGTAATCTCTCAATTCGGAGAAGTAGCAGCTTTACCTGGAATGACTCTCTGATCTCCTGAGACGTTCTAACTGCATACCCTTAATATCAGAGCTGTGATCTCTCAATTCGGAGAGGTAGCAGCTCTACCTGGAGTGACTCTCTGATCTCCTGAGACATTCTAACCCCATACCCTTAATATCAGAACTGTAATCTCTCAATTCGGAGTAGTAGCCTCTCTACCTGGAGTGACTCTCTGATCTCCTGAGACATTCTAACCACATACCCTTAATATCAGAGCTGTGATCTCTCGATTCGGAGAAGTAGCAGCTCTACCCGGAGTGACTCTCTGATCTCCTGAGACATTCTAACCACATACCCTTAATATCAGAGCTGTGATCTCTCAATTTGGAGAGGTAGCAGCTCTACCTGGAGTGACTCTCTGATCTCCTGAGACATTCTATCCACATACCCTTAATATCAGAGCTGTAATCTCTCAATTCGGAGAAGCAGCAGCCCTACCTGGAATGACTCTCAGTTCTCCTGAGACATTCTAACCACATACCCTTAATATCAGAGCTGTGATCTCTCAATTCGGAGAAGTAGCAGCTCTACCTGGAGTGACTCTCTGATATCCTGAGACATTCTAACCACATACCCTTAATTTCAGAGCTGTGATCTCTCAATTCGGAGTAGTAGTAGCTCTACCTGGAATGACTCTCTGATCTCCTGAGACATTCTAACCCCATACCCTTAATATCAGAGCTGTGATCTCTCAATTCTGTGTAGTAGCTGCTCTACCTGGAATGACACTCTGACCTCCTGAGACATTCTAACCACATACCTTTAATATCAGAGCTGTGATCTCTCAATTTGGAGAAGTAGCAGCTCTACCTGGAGTGACTCTCTGATCTCCTGAGACATTCTAACCACATACCCTTAATATCAGAGCTGTGATCTCTCAATTCGGAGAAGTAGCAGTTCTACCTGGAGTGATTCTCTGATCTCCTGAGACATTCTAACCACATACCCTTAATATCAGAGCTGTGATCTCTAAATTCGGAGAAATAGCAGCCCTACCTGGAGTGACTCTCTGATCTCCTGAGACATTCTAACCACATACCCTTAATATCAGAGCTGTGATCTCTCAATTTGGAGGAGTAGCAGCTCTACCAGGAGTGACTCTCTGATCTCCTGAGACATTCTAACCACATACCCTTAATATCAGAACTGTAATCTCTCAATTCGGAGTAGTAGCCGCTCTACCTGGAGTGACTCTCTGATCTCCTGAGACATTCTAACCACATACCCTTAATATCAGAGCTCTGATCTCTCAATTCGGAGAAGTAGCAGCTTTTCCTGGAATGACTCTCTGATCTTCTGAGATCTTCTAACCACTTACCCTTAATATCAGAGCTGTGATCTCTCAATTCGGAAAAGTAGCAGCTCTACCTGGAGTGACTTTCTGATCTCCTGAGATATACTAACCACATACCCTTAATATCAGAGCTCTGATCTCTCAATTCGGAGAAGTAGTAGCTCTACCTGGAATGACTCTCTGATCTCCTGAGACATTCTAACCACATACCCTCAATGTCAGAGCTGTGATCTCTCAATTCGGAGAAGTAGCAGCTCTACCTGGAGTGAATCTCTGATCTCCTGAGACATTCTAACCACATACCCTTAATATCAGAGCTGTGATCTCTCAATTCGGAGATGTAGCAGCTCTACCTGGAGTGACTCTCTGATCTCCTGAGACATTCTAACCACATACCCTTAATCTCAGAGCTGTGATCTCTCAATTCGGAGAAGTAGCAGCTTTACCTGGAATGATTCTCTGATCTCCTGAGACATTCTAACCTCATACCCTTAATATCAGAGCTGTGATCTATCAATTCGGAGAAGTAGCAACTCTACCTGGAATGAGTCCCTGATCTCCTGAGACATTATAACCACATAATCTTAATATCAGAGCTGTGATCTCTCAATTCGGAGAAGTAGCAGTTCTACCTGGAGTGATTCTCTGATCTCCTGAGACATTCTAACCTCATACCCTTAATATCAGAGCTGTGATCTCTAAATTCGGAGAAGTAGCATCTATACCTGGTGTGACACTCTGATCTCCTTAGACATTCTAACCATATAACCTTAATATCAGAGCTGTGATCTCTCAATTCGGAGAAGTAGCAGCTCTACCTGGAATGACTCTCTGATCTCCTGAGACATTCTAACAACATAACCTTAATATCAGAGCTATGGTCTCTCAATTCGGAGAAGTAGCAGCTTTACCTGGAATGACTCTCTAATTTTCTGAGACATTCTAACCACATACCCTTAATATCAGAGCTGTGATCTCTCAATTATGAGAAGTAGCAGCTCTACCTGGAGTGACTTTCTGATCTCCTGAGACATTCTAACCACATACCCTTAATATCAGTGCTGTGATCTCTCAATTCAGAGCAGTAGCAGCTCTACCTGGAGTGACTCTCTGATTTCCTGAGACATTCTAACCACATACCCCTAATATTAGAGCTGTAATCTCTCAATTCGGAGAAGTAGCAGCTTTACCTGGAATGACACTCTGATCTCCTGAGACATTCTAACTGCATACCCTTAATATCAGTGCTGTGATCTCTCAATTCGGAGAGGTAGCAGCTCTACCTGGAGTGACTCTCTGATCTCCTGAGACATTCTAACCACATACCCTTAATATCAGAGCTGTGATCTCTAAATTCGGAGAAGTAGCAGCCCTACCTGGAGTGACTCTCTGATCGTCTGAGACATTCTAACCACATACCCTTAAGATCAGAGCTGTGATCTCTCAATTTGGAGAAGTAGCAGCTCTACCAGGAGTGACTCTCTGACCTCCTGAGACATTCTAACCACATACCCTTAATATCAGAACTGTAATCTCTCAATTCGGAGTAGTAGCCGCTCTACCTGGAGTGACTCTCTGATCTCCTGAGACATTCTAACCACATACCCTTAACATCAGAGCTGTGATCTCTCAATTTGTAGAGGCAGCAGCTCTACCTGGAGTGACTCTCTGATCTCCTGAGACATTCTAACCACATACCCTTAATATCAGAGCTCTGATCTCTCAATTCGGAGAAGTAGCAGCTTTACCTGGAATGACTCTCTGATCTTCTGAGACCTTCTAACCACTTACCCTTAATATCAGAGCTGTGATCTCTCAATTCAGAGAAGTAGCAGCTCTTCCTGGAGTGACTCTCTGATTTCCTGAGACATTCTAACCACATACCCCTAATATCAGAGCTGTGATCTCTCAATTGGGAGAAGTAGCAGCTTTACCTGGAATGACTCTCTGATCTCCTGAGACATTCTAACCACATACCCTCAATATCAGAGCTGTGATCTCTCAATTCGGAGAAGTAGCAGCTCTACCTGGAATGACTCTCTGATCTCCTGAGACATTCTAACCACATACCCTCAATATCAGAGCTGTGATCTCTCAATTCGGAGAAGTAGCAGCTCTACCTGGAATGACTCTCTGATCTCCTGAGACATTCTAACCACATACCCTTAATATCAGAGCTGTGATCTCTCAATACGGAGAGGTAGCAGCTCTACCTGGAGTGACTCTCTGATCTCCTGAGACATTCTAACCACATACCGTTAATATCAGAGCTGTGATCTCTCAATTCGGAGAAGTAGCAGCTCTACCTGGAGTGACTCTCTGATCTCCTGAGACATTCTAACCCCATAACCTTAATATCAGAGCTGTGATCTCTCAATTCGGAGAAGTAGCAGCTCTACCTGGAGTGACTCTCTGATCTCCTGAGACATTCTAACCACATACCCTTAATATCAGAGCTATTGTCTCTCAATTCGGAAAAGTAGCAGCTTTACCTGGAATGACTCTCTGATCGTCTGAGACATTCTAACCCCATACCCTTAATATCAGAACTGTGATCTCTTAATTTGGAGAAGTAGCAGCTCTTCCTGGAATGACTCTCTGATCCCCTGAGACATTCTAACCACATACCGCTAATATTAGAGCTGTCATCTCTCAATTCGGAGAAGTAGCAGCTTTACCTAGAATGACTCTCTGATCTCCTGAGACATTCTGACGACATACCCTAAATATCAGAGCTGTGATCTCTCAATTCGGAGAGGTAGCAGCTCTACCTGGAGTGACTCTCTGATCTGCTGAGACATTCTAACCACATACCCTTAATATCAGAGCTGTGATCTCTCAATTCGGAGAAGTAGCAGCTCTACCTGGAGTGACTCTCTGATCTCCTGAGACATTCTAACCACATACCCTTAATATCAGAGCTGTGATCTCTCAATTCGGAGAAGTAGCAGCTCTACCTGGAGTGACTCTCTGATCTCCTGAGACATTCTAACCTCATACCCTTAATATCAGAGCTGTGATCTCTCAATTCGGAGAAGTAGCAGCTCTATCTGGAATGATTCTCTGATCTCCTGAGACATTATAACCACATACCCTTAATATCAGAGCTGTGATCTCTCAATTCGGAGAGGTAGCAGCTCTACCTGGAGTGACTCTCTGATCTCCTGAGACATTCTAACCACATACCCTTAATATCAGAGCTGTGATCTCTCAATTCGGAGAAGTAGCAGCTCTACCTGGAGTGACTCTCTGATCTCCTGAGACATTCTAACCTCATACCCTTAATATCAGAGCTGTGATCTCTCAATTTGGAGAAGTAGCAGCTCTACCTGGAGTGACTCTCTGATCTCCTGAGACATTTTAACCACATACCCTTAATATCAGAGCTGTGATCTCTCAATTCGGAGGGGTAGCAGCTCTACCTGGAGTGACTCTCTGATCTCCTGAGACATTGTAACCACATACCCTTAATATCAGAGCTGTGATCTCTCAATTCGGAGAGGTAGCAGCTCTACCTGGAATGACACTCTGATCTCCTGAGACATTCTAACCACATACCCTTAATATCAGAGCTGTGATCTCTCAATTCAGAGAAGTAGCAGCTCTACCTGGAGTGACTCTCTGATCTCCTGAGACATTCTAACCACATACCCTTAATATCAGAGCTGTGATCTCTCAATTCGGAGAGGTAGCAGCTCTACCTGGAGTGACTCTCTGATCTCCTGAGACATTCTAACCACATACCCTTAATATCAGAGCTGTGATCTCTCAATTCGGAGAAGTAGCAGCTCTATCTGGAATGATTCTCTGATCTCCTGAGACATTCTAACCACATACCCTAAACATCAGAACTGTAATCTCTCAAATCGGAGTAGTAGCCGCTCTACCTGGAGTGACTCTCTGATCTGAGACATTCTAACCTCATACCCTTAATATCAGAGTTGCGATCTCTCAATTCGGAGAAGTAGCAGCTCTACCTGGAATGACTCTCTGATCTCCTGAGACATTCTAACCACATACCCTTAATATCACAGCTGTGATCTCTCAATTCGGAGAAGTAGCAGCTCTACCTGGAGTGACTCTCTGATCTCCTGAGACATTCTAACCACATACCCTTAATATCAGAGCTGTGATCTCTCAATTCGGAGAAGTAGCAGCTCTACCTGGAGTGACTCTCTGATCTCCTGAGACATTCTAACCACATACCCTTAATATCAGAGCTGTGATCTCTCAATTCGGAGGGGTAGCAGCTCTATCTGGAGTGACTCTCTGATCTCCTGAGACATTGTAACCACATACCCTTAATATCAGAGCTGTGATCTCTCAATTCGGAGAGGTAGCAGCTCTACCTGGAATGACACTCTGATCTCCTGAGACATTCTAACCACATACCCTTAATATCAGAGCTGTGATCTCTCAATTCGGAGAAGTAGCAGCTCTACCTGGAGTGACTCTCTGATCTCCTGAGACATTCTAACCACATACCCTTAATATCAGAGCTGTGATCTCTCAATTCGGAGGGGTAGCAGCTCTATCTGGAGTGACTCTCTGATCTCCTGAGACATTGTAACCACATACCCTTAATATCAGAGCTGTGATCTCTCAATTCGGAGAGGTAGCAGCTCTACCTGGAATGACACTCTGATCTCCTGAGACATTCTAACCACATACCCTTAATATCAGAGCTGTGATCTCTCAATTCGGAGAAGTAGCAGCTCTACCTGGAATGACTCTCTGATCTCCTGAGACATTCTAACCACATACCCTTAATATCAGAGCTGTGATCTCTCAATTCGGAGAAGTAGCAGCTCTACCTGGAGTGACTCTCTGATCTCCTGAGACATTCTAACCACATACCCTTAATATCAGAGCTGTGATCTCTCAATTCGGAGAGGTAGCAGCTCTACCTGGAGTGACTCTCTGATCTCCTGAGACATTCTAACCACATACCCTTAATATCAGAGCTGTGATCTCTCAATTCGGAGAAGTAGCAACTCTACCTGGAATGACCCTCTGATCTCCTGAGACATTATAACCACATACCCTTAATATCAGAGCTGTGATCTCTAAATTCGGAGAAGTAGCATCTCTACCTGGTGTGACACTCTGATCTCCTGAGACATTCTAACCACATACCCTTAATATCAGAGCTGTGATCTCTCAAATCGGAGTAGTAGCCGCTCTACCTGGAGTGACTCTCTGATCTGAGACATTCTAACCTCATACCCTTAATATCAGAGCTGTGATCTCTCAATTCGGAGAAGTAGCAGCTCTACCTGGAATGACTCTCTGATCTCCTGAGACATTCTAACCACATACCCTTAATATCAGAGCTGTGATCTCTCAATTCGGAGAAGTAGCAGCTCTACCTGGAATGTCTCTCTGATCTCCTGAGACATTCTAACCACATACCCTTAATATCAGAGCTATTGTCTCTCAATTCGGAAAAGTAGCAGCTTTACCTGGAATGACTCTCTGATCTTCTGAGACATTCTAACCACATACCCTTAATATCAGAGCTGTGATCTCTCAATTCGGAGAAGTAGCAGCTCTACCTGGAGTGACTCTCTGATCTCCTGAGACATTCTAACCTCATACCCTTAATATCAGAGCTGTGATCTCTCAATTCGGAGAAGTAGCAGCTCTACTTGGAGTGACTCTCTGATCTCCTGAGACATTCTAACCACATACCCTTAATATCAGAGCTGTGATCTCTAAATTCGGAGAAGTAGCAGCCCTACCTGGAGTGACTCTCTGATCTCCTGAGTCATTCTAACCGCATACCCTTAATATCATAGCTGTGATCTCTCAATTTGGAGAAGTAGCAGCTCTGCCTGGAGTGACTCTCTGATCTCCTGCGACATTCTAACCACATACCCTTAATATCAGAGCTGTGATCTCTCAATTCGGAGAAGTAGCAGCTCTATCTGGAATGATTCTCTGATCTCCTGAGACATTCTAACCACATACCCTTAATATCAGGACTGTAATCTCTCAAATTGGAGTAGTAACCGCTCTACCTGGAGTGACTCTCTGATCTCCTGAGACATTATTACCTCATACCTTTAATATCAGAGCTGTGATCTCTCAATTCGGAGAAGTAGCAGCTCTACCTGGAATGACACTCTGATCTCCTGAGACATTCTAACCACATACCCTTAATATCAGAGCTGTGATCTCTCAATTCGGAGAAGTAGCAGCTTTACCTGGAGTGACTCTCTGATCTCCTGAGACATTCTAACCACATACCCTTAATATCAGAGCTGTGATCTCTCAATTCGGAGAGGTAGCAGCTCTACCTGGAGTGACTCTCTGATCTCCTGAGACATTCTAACCACATACCCTTAATATCAGAGCTGTGATCTCTCAATTCGGAGAAGTAGCAGCTCTACCTGGAGTGACTCTCTGATCTCCTGAGACATTCTAACCTCATACCCTTAATATCAGAGCTGTGATCTCTCAATTCGGAGAAGTAGCAGCTCTACCTGGAGTGACTCTCTGATCTCCTGAGACATTTTAACCACATACCCTTAATATCAGAGCTGTGATCTCTCAATTTGGAGGGGTAGCAGCTCTACCTGGAGTGACTCTCTGATCTCCTGAGACATTGTAACCACATACCCTTATTATCAGAGCTGTGATCTCTCAATTCGGAGAGGTAGCAGCTCTACCTGGAATGACACTCTGATCTCCTGAGACATTCTAACCACATACCCTTAATATCAGAGCTGTGATCTCTCAATTCGGAGAAGTAGCAGCTCTACCTGGAGTGACTCTCTGATCTCCTGAGACATTCTAACCACATACCCTTAATACCAGAGCTGTGATCTCTCAATTCGGAGAGGTAGCAGCTCTTCCTGGAGTGACTCTCTGATCTCCTGAGACATTCTAACCACATACCCTTAATATCAGAGCTGTGATCTCTCAATTCGGAGAAGTAGCAGCTCTATCTGGAATGATTCTCTGATCTCCTGAGACATTCTAACCACATACCCTAAAAATCAGAACTGTAATCTCTCAAATCGGAGTAGTAGCCGCTCTACCTGGAGTGACTCTCTGATCTGAGACATTCTAACCTCATACCCTTAATATCAGAGCTGTGATCTCTCAATTCGGAGAAGTAGCAGCTCTACCTGGAGTGACTCTCTGATCTCCTGAGACATTCTAACCACATACCCTTAATATCAGAGCTGTGATCTCTCAATTTGGAGAAGTAGCAGCTCTACCTGGAGTGACTCTCTGATCTCCTGAGACATTCTAACCTCATACCCTTAATATCAGAGCTGTGATCTCTCAATTCGGAGAAGTAGCAGCTCTACTTGGAGTGACTCTCTGATCTCCTGAGACATTCTAACCACATACCCTTTATATCAGAGCTGTGATCTCTAAATTCGGAGAAGTAGCAGCCCTACCTGGAGTGACTCTCTGATCTCCTGAGTCATTCTAACCGCATACCCTTAATATCAGAGCTGTGATCTCTCAATTTGGAGAAGTAGCAGCTCTACCTGGAGTGACTCTCTGATCTCCTGAGACATTCTAACCACATACCCTTAATATCAGAGCTGTGATCTCTAAATTCGGAGAAGTAGCAGCCCTACCTGGAGTGACTCTCTGATCTCCTGAGTCATTCTAACCGCATACCCTTAATATCAGAGCTGTGATCTCTCAATTTGGAGAAGTAGCAGCTCTACCTGGAGTGACTCTCTGATCTCCTGCGACATTCTAACCACATACCCTTAATATCAGAGCTGTGATCTCTCAATTCGGAGGAGTAGCAGCTCTACCTGGAGTGACTCTCTGATCTCCTGAGACATTCTAACCTCATACCCTTAATATCAGAGCTGTGATCTCTCAATTCGGAGAAGTAGCAGCTCTACCTGGAGTGACTGTCTGATCTCCTGAGACATTTTAACCACATACCCTTAATATCAGAGCTGTGATCTCTCAATTCGGAGGGGTAGCAGCTCTACCTGAAGTGACTCTCTCATCTCCTGAGACATTGTAACCACATACCCTTAATATCAGAGCTGTGATCTCTCAATTCGGAGAGGTAGCAGCTCTACCTGGAATGACACTCTAATCTCCTGAGACATTCTAACCACATACCCTTAATATCAGAGCTGTGATCTCTCAATTCGGAGAAGTAGCAGCTCTACCTGGAGTGACTCTCTGATCTCCTGAGACATTCTAACCACATACCCTTAATATCAGAGCTGTGATCTCTCAATTCGGAGAGGTAGCAGCTCTACCTGGAGTGACTCTCTGATCTCCTGAGACATTCTAACCACATACCCTTAATATCAGAGCTGTGATCTCTCAATTCGGAGAAGTAGCAGCTCTATCTGGAATGATTCTCTGATCTCCTGAGACATTCTAACCACATACCCTAAAAATCAGAACTGTAATCTCTCAAATCGGAGTAGTAGCCGCTCTACCTGGAGTGACTCTCTGATCTGAGACATTCTAACCTCATACACTTAATATCAGAGCTGTGATCTCTCAATTCGGAGAAGTAGCAGCTCTACCTGGAATGACTCTCTGATCTCCTGAGACATTCTAACCACATACCCTTAATATCAGAGCTGTGATCTCTCAATTCGGAGAAGTAGCAGCTCTATCTGGAATGATTCTCTGATCTCCTGAGACATTCTAACCACATACCCTAAAAATCAGAACTGTAATCTCTCAAATCGGAGTAGTAGCCGCTCTACCTGGAGTGACTCTCTGATCTGAGACATTCTAACCTCATACCCTTAATATCAGAGCTGTGATCTCTCAATTCGGAGAAGTAGCAGCTCTACCTGGAGTGACTCTCTGATCTCCTGAGACATTCTAACCACATACCCTTAATATCAGAGCTGTGATCTCTCAATTTGGAGAAGTAGCAGCTCTACCTGGAGTGACTCTCTGATCTCCTGAGACATTCTAACCTCATACCCTTAATATCAGAGCTGTGATCTCTCAATTCGGAGAAGTAGCAGCTCTACTTGGAGTGACTCTCTGATCTCCTGAGACATTCTAACCACATACCCTTTATATCAGAGCTGTGATCTCTAAATTCGGAGAAGTAGCAGCCCTACCTGGAGTGACTCTCTGATCTCCTGAGTCATTCTAACCGCATACCCTTAATATCAGAGCTGTGATCTCTCAATTTGGAGAAGTAGCAGCTCTACCTGGAGTGACTCTCTGATCTCCTGAGACATTCTAACCACATACCCTTAATATCAGAGCTGTGATCTCTAAATTCGGAGAAGTAGCAGCCCTACCTGGAGTGACTCTCTGATCTCCTGAGTCATTCTAACCGCATACCCTTAATATCAGAGCTGTGATCTCTCAATTTGGAGAAGTAGCAGCTCTACCTGGAGTGACTCTCTGATCTCCTGCGACATTCTAACCACATACCCTTAATATCAGAGCTGTGATCTCTCAATTCGGAGGAGTAGCAGCTCTACCTGGAGTGACTCTCTGATCTCCTGAGACATTCTAACCTCATACCCTTAATATCAGAGCTGTGATCTCTCAATTCGGAGAAGTAGCAGCTCTACCTGGAGTGACTCTCTGATCTCCTGAGACATTTTAACCACATACCCTTAATATCAGAGCTGTGATCTCTCAATTCGGAGGGGTAGCAGCTCTACCTGAAGTGACTCTCTCATCTCCTGAGACATTGTAACCACATACCCTTAATATCAGAGCTGTGATCTCTCAATTCGGAGAGGTAGCAGCTCTACCTGGAATGACACTCTAATCTCCTGAGACATTCTAACCACATACCCTTAATATCAGAGCTGTGATCTCTCAATTCGGAGAAGTAGCAGCTCTACCTGGAGTGACTCTCTGATCTCCTGAGACATTCTAACCACATACCCTTAATATCAGAGCTGTGATCTCTCAATTCGGAGAGGTAGCAGCTCTACCTGGAGTGACTCTCTGATCTCCTGAGACATTCTAACCACATACCCTTAATATCAGAGCTGTGATCTCTCAATTCGGAGAAGTAGCAGCTCTATCTGGAATGATTCTCTGATCTCCTGAGACATTCTAACCACATACCCTAAAAATCAGAACTGTAATCTCTCAAATCGGAGTAGTAGCCGCTCTACCTGGAGTGACTCTCTGATCTGAGACATTCTAACCTCATACACTTAATATCAGAGCTGTGATCTCTCAATTCGGAGAAGTAGCAGCTCTACCTGGAATGACTCTCTGATCTCCTGAGACATTCTAACCACATACCCTTAATATCAGAGCTGTGATCTCTCAATTCGGAGAAGTAGCAGCTCTACCTGGAGTGACTCTCTGATCTCCTGAGACATTCTAACCACATACCCTTAATATCAGAGCTGTGATCTCTCAATTCGGAGAAGTAGCAGCTCTACCTGGAGTGACTCTCTGATCTCCTGAGACATTCTAACCCCATAACCTTAATATCAGAGCTGTGATCTCTCAATTCGGAGAAGTAGCAGCTCTACCTGGAATGTCTCTCTGATCTCCTGAGACATTCTAACCACATACCCTTAATATCAGAGCTATTGTCTCTCAATTCGGAAAAGTAGCAGCTTTACCTGGAATGACTCTCTGATCTCCTGAGACATTCTAACCACATACCCTTAATATCAGAGCTGTGATCTCTCAATTCGGAGAAGTAGCAGCTCTACCTGGAGTGACTCTCTGATCTCCTGAGACATTCTAACCTCATACCCTTAATATCAGAGCTGTGATCTCTCAATTCGGAGAAGTAGCAGCTCTACCTGGAGTGACTCTCTGATCTCCTGAGACATTCTAACCACATACCCTTAATATCAGAGCTGTGATCTCTCAATTCGGAGGGGTAGCAGCTCTACCTGGAGTGACTCTCTGATCTCCTGAGACATTGTAGCCACATACCCTTAATATTAGAGCTGTGATCTCTCAATTCGGAGAGGTAGCAGCTCTACCTGGAATGACACTCTGATCTCCTGAGACATTCTAACCACATACCCTTAATATCAGAGCTGTGATCTCTCAATTCGGAGAGGTAGCAGCTCTACCTGGAGTGACTCTCTGATCTCCTGAGACATTCTAACCACATACCCTTAATATCAGAGCTGTGGTCTCTCAAATCGGAGTAGTAGCCGCTCTACCTGGAGTGACTCTCTGATCTGCTGAGACATTCTAACCTCATACCCTTAATATTAGAGCTGTGATCTCTCAATTCGGAGAAGTAGCAGCTCTACCTGGAATGACTCTCTGATCTCCTGAGACATTCTAACCACATACCCTCAATATCAGAGCTGTGATCTCTCAATTCGGAGAAGTAGCAGCTCTACCTGGAGTGACTCTCTGATCTCCTGAGACATTCTAACCACATACCCTTAATATCAGAGCTGTGATCTCTCAATTCGGAGAGGTAGCAGCTCTACCTGGAGTGACTCTCTGATCTCCTGAGACATTCTAACCACATACCGTTAATATCAGAGCTGTGATCTCTCAATTCGGAGAAGTAGCAGCTCTACCTGGAGTGACTCTCTGATCTCCTGAGACATTCTAACCCCATAACCTTAATATCAGAGCTGTGATCTCTCAATTCGGAGAAGTAGCAGCTCTACCTGGAGTGACTCTCTGATCTCCTGAGACATTCTAACCACATACCCTTAATATCAGAGCTATTGTCTCTCAATTCGGAAAAGTAGCAGCTTTACCTGGAATGACTCTCTGATCGTCTGAGACATTCTAACCCCATACCCTTAATATCAGAACTGTGATCTCTTAATTTGGAGAAGTAGCAGCTCTTCCTGGAATGACTCTCTGATCCCCTGAGACATTCTAACCACATACCGCTAATATTAGGGCTGTGATCTCTCAATTCGGAGAAGTAGCAGCTTTACCTGGAATGTCTCTCTGATCTCCTGAGACATTCTAACCACATACCCTTAATATCAGAGCTATTGTCTCTCAATTCGGAAAAGTAGCAGCTTTACATGGAATGACTCTCTGATCTTCTGAGACATTCTAACCACATACCCTTAATATCAGAGCTGTGATCTCTCAATTCGGAGAAGTAGCAGCTCTACCTGGAGTGACTCTCTGATCTCCTGAGACATTCTAACCTCATACCCTTAATATCAGAGCTGTGATCTCTCAATTCGGAGAAGTAGCAGCTCTATCTGGAATGATTCTCTGATCTCCTGAGACATTATAACCACATACCCTTAATATCAGAGCTGTGATCTCTCAATTCGGAGAGGTAGCAGCTCTACCTGGAGTGACTCTCTGATCTCCTGAGACATTCTAACCACATACCCTTAATATCAGAGCTGTGATCTCTCAATTCGGAGAAGTAGCAGCTCTACCTGGAGTGACTCTCTGATCTCCTGAGACATTCTAACCTCATACCCTTAATATCAGAGCTGTGATCTCTCAATTTGGAGAAGTAGCAGCTCTACCTGGAGTGACTCTCTGATCTCCTGAGACATTTTAACCACATACCCTTAATATCAGAGCTGTGATCTCTCAATTCGGAGGGGTAGCAGCTCTACCTGGAGTGACTCTCTGATCTCCTGAGACATTGTAACCACATACCCTTAATATCAGAGCTGTGATCTCTCAATTCGGAGAGGTAGCAGCTCTACCTGGAATGACACTCTGATCTCCTGAGACATTCTAACCACATACCCTTAATATCAGAGCTGTGATCTCTCAATTCGGAGAAGTAGCAGCTCTACCTGGAGTGACTCTCTGATCTCCTGAGACATTCTAACCACATACCCTTAATATCAGAGCTGTGATCTCTCAATTAGGAGAGGTAGCAGCTCTACCTGGAGTGACTCTCTGATCTCCTGAGACATTCTAACCACATACCCTTAATATCAGAGCTGTGATCTCTCAATTCGGAGAAGTAGCAGCTCTATCTGGAATGATTCTCTGATCTCCTGAGACATTCTAACCACATACCCTAAACATCAGAACTGTAATCTCTCAAATCGGAGTAGTAGCCGCTCTACCTGGAGTGACTCTCTGATCTGAGACATTCTAACCTCATACCCTTAATATCAGAGCTGTGATCTCTCAATTCGGAGAAGTAGCAGCTCTACCTGGAGTGACTCTCTGATCTCCTGAGACATTCTAACCTCATACCCTTAATATCAGAGCTGTGATCTCTCAATTCGGAGAAGTAGCAGCTCTACCTGGAGTGACTCTCTGATCTCCTGAGACATTCTAACCACATACCCTTAATATCATAGCTGTGATCTCTCAATTCGGAGGGGTAGCAGCTCTATCTGGAGTGACTCTCTGATCTCCTGAGACATTGTAACCACATACCCTTAATATCAGAGCTGTGATCTCTCAATTCGGAGAGGTAGCAGCTCTACCTGGAATGATACTCTGATCTCCTGAGACATTCTAACCACATACCCTTAATATCAGAGCTGTGATCTCTCAATTCGGAGAAGTAGCAGCTCTACCTGGAATGACTCTCTGATCTCCTGAGACATTCTAACCACATACCCTTAATATCAGAGCTGTGATCTCTCAATTCGGAGAAGTAGCAGCTCTACCTGGAGTGACTCTCTGATCTCCTGAGACATTCTAACCACATACCCTTAATATCAGAGCTGTGATCTCTCAATTCGGAGAGGTAGCAGCTCTACCTGGAGTGACTCTCTGATCTCCTGAGACATTCTAACCACATACCCTTAATATCAGAGCTGTGATCTCTCAATTCGGAGAAGTAGCAACTCTACCTGGAATGACCCTCTGATCTCCTGAGACATTATAACCACATACCCTTAATATCAGAGCTGTGATCTCTAAATTCGGAGAAGTAGCATCTCTACCTGGTGTGACACTCTGATCTCCTGAGACATTCTAACCACATACCCTTAATATCAGAGCTGTGATCTCTCAAATCGGAGTAGTAGCCGCTCTACCTGGAGTGACTCTCTGATCTGAGACATTCTAACCTCATACCCATAATATCAGAGCTGTGATCTCTCAATTCGGAGAAGTAGCAGCTCTACCTGGAATGACTCTCTGATCTCCTGAGACATTCTAACCACATACCCTTAATATCAGAGCTGTGATCTCTCAATTCGGAGAAGTAGCAGCTCTACCTGGAATGTCTCTCTGATCTCCTGAGACATTCTAACCACATACCCTTAATATCAGAGCTATTGTCTCTCAATTCGGAAAAGTAGCAGCTTTACCTGGAATGACTCTCTGATCTTCTGAGACATTCTAACCACATACCCTTAATATCAGAGCTGTGATCTCTCAATTCGGAGATGTAGCAGGTCTACCTGGAGTGACTCTCTGATCTCCTGAGACATTCTAACCACATACCCTTAATATCAGAGCTGTGATCTCTCAATTCGGAGAAGTAGCAGCTCTACCTGGAGTGACTCTCTGATCTCCTGAGACATTCTAACCTCATACCCTTAATATCAGAGCTGTGATCTCTCAATTCGGAGAAGTAGCAGCTCTACCTGGAGTGACTCTCTGATCTCCTGAGACATTCTAACCTCATACCCTTAATATCAGAGCTGTGATCTCTCAATTCGGAGAAGTAGCAGCTCTACCTGGAGTGACTCTCTGATCTCCTGAGACATTTTAACCACATACCCTTAATATCAGAGCTGTGATCTCTCAATTTGGAGGGGTAGCAGCTCTACCTGGAGTGACTCTCTGATCTCCTGAGACATTGTAACCACATACCCTTATTATCAGAGCTGTGATCTCTCAATTCGGAGAGGTAGCAGCTCTACCTGGAATGACACTCTGATCTCCTGAGACATTCTAACCACATACCCTTAATATCAGAGCTGTGATCTCTCAATTCGGAGAAGTAGCAGCTCTACCTGGAGTGACTCTCTGATCTCCTGAGACATTCTAACCTCATACCCTTAATATCAGAGCTGTGATCTCTCAATTTGGAGAAGTAGCAGCTCTACCTGGAGTGACTCTCTGATCTCCTGAGACATTTTAACCACATACCCTTAATATCAGAGCTGTGATCTCTCAATTCGGAGGGGTAGCAGCTCTACCTGGAGTGACTCTCTGATCTCCTGAGACATTGTAACCACATACCCTTAATATCAGAGCTGTGATCTCTCAATTCGGAGAGGTAGCAGCTCTACCTGGAATGACACTCTGATCTCCTGAGACATTCTAACCACATACCCTTAATATCAGAGCTGTGATCTCTCAATTCGGAGAAGTAGCAGCTCTACCTGGAGTGACTCTCTGATCTCCTGAGACATTCTAACCACATACCCTTAATATCAGAGCTGTGATCTCTCAATTCGGAGAGGTAGCAGCTCTACCTGGAGTGACTCTCTGATCTCCTGAGCATTCTAACCACATACCCTTAATATCAGAGCTGTGATCTCTCAATTCGGAGAAGTAGCAGCTCTATCTGGAATGATTCTCTGATCTCCTGAGACATTCTAACCACATACCCTAAACATCAGAACTGTAATCTCTCAAATCGGAGTAGTAGCCGCTCTACCTGGAGTGACTCTCTGATCTGAGACATTCTAACCTCATACCCTTAATATCAGAGCTGTGATCTCTCAATTCGGAGAAGTAGCAGCTCTACCTGGAGTGACTCTCTGATCTCCTGAGACATTCTAACCTCATACCCTTAATATCAGAGCTGTGATCTCTCAATTCGGAGAAGTAGCAGCTCTACCTGGAGTGACTCTCTGATCTCCTGAGACATTCTAACCACATACCCTTAATATCATAGCTGTGATCTCTCAATTCGGAGGGGTAGCAGCTCTATCTGGAGTGACTCTCTGATCTCCTGAGACATTGTAACCACATACCCTTAATATCAGAGCTGTGATCTCTCAATTCGGAGAGGTAGCAGCTCTACCTGGAATGACACTCTGATCTCCTGAGATATTCTAACCACATACCCTTAATATCAGAGCTGTGATCTCTCAAATCGGAGTAGTAGCCGCTCTACCTGGAGTGACTCTCTGATCTGAGACATTCTAACCTCATACCCTTAATATCAGAGCTGTGATCTCTCAATTCGGAGAAGTAGCAGCTCTACCTGGAATGACTCTCTGATCTCCTGAGACATTCTAACCACATACCCTTAATATCAGAGCTGTGATCTCTCAATTCGGAGAAGTAGCAGCTCTACCTGGAATGTCTCTCTGATCTCCTGAGACATTCTAACCACATACCCTTAATATCAGAGCTATTGTCTCTCAATTCGGAAAAGTAGCAGCTTTACCTGGAATGATTCTCTGATCTTCTGAGACATTCTAACCACATACCCTTAATATCAGAGCTGTGATCTCTCAATTCGGAGATGTAGCAGCTCTACCTGGAGTGACTCTCTGATCTCCTGAGACATTCTAACCACATACCCTTAATATCAGAGCTGTGATCTCTCAATTCGGAGATGTAGCAGCTTTACCTGGAATGACTCTCTGATCTTCTGAGACATTCTAACCACATACCCTTAATATCAGAGCTGTGATCTCTCAATTCGGAGAAGTAGCAGCCCTACCTGGAGTGACTCTCTGATCTCCTGAGACATTCTAACCACATACCCTTAATATCAGAGCTGTGATCTCTCAATTCGGAGAAGTAGCAGCTCTACCTGGAGTGACTCTCTGATCTCCTGAGACATTCTAACCTCATACCCTTAATATCAGAGCTGTGATCTCTCAATTCGGAGAAGTAGCAGCTCTACCTGGAGTGACTCTCTGATCTCCTGAGACATTCTAACCTCATACCCTTAATATCAGAGCTGTGATCTCTCAATTCGGAGAAGTAGCAGCTCTACCTGGAGTGACTCTCTGATCTCCTGAGACATTTTAACCACATACCCTTAATATCAGAGCTGTGATCTCTCAATTTGGAGGGGTAGCAGCTCTACCTGGAGTGACTCTCTGATCTCCTGAGACATTGTAACCACATACCCTTATTATCAGAGCTGTGATCTCTCAATTCGGAGAGGTAGCAGCTCTACCTGGAATGACACTCTGATCTCCTGAGACATTCTAACCACATACCCTTAATATCAGAGCTGTGATCTCTCAATTCGGAGAAGTAGCAGCTCTACCTGGAGTGACTCTCTGATCTCCTGAGACATTCTAACCACATACCCTTAATATCAGAGCTGTGATCTCTCAATTCGGAGAGGTAGCAGCTCTTCCTGGAGTGACTCTCTGATCTCCTGAGACATTCTAACCACATACCCTTAATATCAGAGCTGTGATCTCTCAATTCGGAGAAGTAGCAGCTCTATCTGGAATGATTCTCTGATCTCCTGAGACATTCTAACCACATACCCTAAAAATCAGAACTGTAATCTCTCAAATCGGAGTAGTAGCCGCTCTACCTGGAGTGACTCTCTGATCTGAGACATTCTAACCTCATACCCTTAATATCAGAGCTGTGATCTCTCAATTCGGAGAAGTAGCAGCTCTACCTGGAGTGACTCTCTGATCTCCTGAGACATTCTAACCACATACCCTTAATATCAGAGCTGTGATCTCTCAATTTGGAGAAGTAGCAGCTCTACCTGGAATGTCTCTCTGATCTCCTGAGACATTCTAACCACATACCCTTAATATCAGAGCTATTGTCTCTCAATTCGGAAAAGTAGCAGCTTTACCTGGAATGATTCTCTGATCTTCTGAGACATTCTAACCACATACCCTTAATATCAGAGCTGTGATCTCTCAATTCGGAGATGTAGCAGCTCTACCTGGAGTGACTCTCTGATCTCCTGAGACATTCTAACCACATACCCTTAATATCAGAGCTGTGATCTCTCAATTCGCAGATGTAGCAGCTTTACCTGGAATGACTCTCTGATCTTCTGAGACATTCTAACCACATACCCTTAATATCAGAGCTGTGATCTCTCAATTCGGAGAAGTAGCAGCCCTACCTGGAGTGACTCTCTGATCTCCTGAGACATTCTAACCACATACCCTTAATATCAGAGCTGTGATCTCTCAATTCGGAGAAGTAGCAGCTCTACCTGGAGTGACTCTCTGATCTCCTGAGACATTCTAACCTCATACCCTTAATATCAGAGCTGTGATCTCTCAATTCGGAGAAGTAGCAGCTCTACCTGGAGTGACTCTCTGATCTCCTGAGACATTCTAACCTCATACCCTTAATATCAGAGCTGTGATCTCTCAATTCGGAGAAGTAGCAGCTCTACCTGGAGTGACTCTCTGATCTCCTGAGACATTTTAACCACATACCCTTAATATCAGAGCTGTGATCTCTCAATTTGGAGGGGTAGCAGCTCTACCTGGAGTGACTCTCTGATCTCCTGAGACATTGTAACCACATACCCTTATTATCAGAGCTGTGATCTCTCAATTCGGAGAGGTAGCAGCTCTACCTGGAATGACACTCTGATCTCCTGAGACATTCTAACCACATACCCTTAATATCAGAGCTGTGATCTCTCAATTCGGAGAAGTAGCAGCTCTACCTGGAGTGACTCTCTGATCTCCTGAGACATTCTAACCACATACCCTTAATATCAGAGCTGTGATCTCTCAATTCGGAGAGGTAGCAGCTCTTCCTGGAGTGACTCTCTGATCTCCTGAGACATTCTAACCACATACCCTTAATATCAGAGCTGTGATCTCTCAATTCGGAGAAGTAGCAGCTCTATCTGGAATGATTCTCTGATCTCCTGAGACATTCTAACCACATACCCTAAAAATCAGAACTGTAATCTCTCAAATCGGAGTAGTAGCCGCTCTACCTGGAGTGACTCTCTGATCTGAGACATTCTAACCTCATACCCTTAATATCAGAGCTGTGATCTCTCAATTCGGAGAAGTAGCAGCTCTACCTGGAGTGACTCTCTGATCTCCTGAGACATTCTAACCACATACCCTTAATATCAGAGCTGTGATCTCTCAATTTGGAGAAGTAGCAGCTCTACCTGGAGTGACTCTCTGATCTCCTGAGACATTCTAACCTCATACCCTTAATATCAGAGCTGTGATCTCTCAATTCGGAGAAGTAGCAGCTCTACTTGGAGTGACTCTCTGATCTCCTGAGACATTCTAACCACATACCCTTTATATCAGAGCTGTGATCTCTAAATTCGGAGAAGTAGCAGCCCTACCTGGAGTGACTCTCTGATCTCCTGAGTCATTCTAACCGCATACCCTTAATATCAGAGCTGTGATCTCTCAATTTGGAGAAGTAGCAGCTCTACCTGGAGTGACTCTCTGATCTCCTGAGACATTCTAACCTCATACCCTTAATATCAGAGCTGTGATCTCTCAATTCAGAGAAGTAGCAGCTCTACCTGGAGTGACTCTCTCATCTCCTGAGACATTGTAACCACATACCCTTAATATCAGAGCTGTGATCTCTCAATTCGGAGAGGTAGCAGCTCTACCTGGAATGACACTCTAATCTCCTGAGACATTCTAACCACATACCCTTAACATCAGAGCTGTGATCTCTCAATTCGGAGAAGTAGCAGCTCTACCTGGAGTGACTCTCTGATCTCCTGAGACATTCTAACCACATACCCTTAATATCAGAGCTGTGATCTCTCAATTCGGAGAGGTAGCAGCTCTACCTGGAGTGACTCTCTGATCTCCTGAGACATTCTAACCACATACCCTTAATATCAGAGCTGTGATCTCTCAATTCGGAGAAGTAGCAGCTCTATCTGGAATGATTCTCTGATCTCCTGAGACATTCTAACCACATACCCTAAAAATCAGAACTGTAATCTCTCAAATCGGAGTAGTAGCCGCTCTACCTGGAGTGACTCTCTGATCTGAGACATTCTAACCTCATACACTTAATATCAGAGCTGTGATCTCTCAATTCGGAGATGTAGCAGGTCTACCTGGAGTGACTCTCTGATCTCCTGAGACATTCTAACCACATACCCTTAATATCAGAGCTGTGATCTCTCAATTCGGAGAAGTAGCAGCTCTACCTGGAGTGACTCTCTGATCTCCTGAGACATTCTAACCTCATACCCTTAATATCAGAGCTGTGATCTCTCAATTCGGAGAAGTAGCAGCTCTACCTGGAGTGACTCTCTGATCTCCTGAGACATTCTAACCTCATACCCTTAATATCAGAGCTGTGATCTCTCAATTCGGAGAAGTAGCAGCTCTACCTGGAGTGACTCTCTGATCTCCTGAGACATTTTAACCACATACCCTTAATATCAGAGCTGTGATCTCTCAATTTGGAGGGGTAGCAGCTCTACCTGGAGTGACTCTCTGATCTCCTGAGACATTGTAACCACATACCCTTATTATCAGAGCTGTGATCTCTCAATTCGGAGAGGTAGCAGCTCTACCTGGAATGACACACTGATCTCCTGAGACATTCTAACCACATACCCTTAATATCAGAGCTGTGATCTCTCAATTCGGAGAAGTAGCAGCTCTACCTGGAGTGACTCTCTGATCTCCTGAGACATTTTAACCACATACCCTTAATATCAGAGCTGTGATCTCTCAATTCGGAGGGGTAGCAGCTCTACCTGGAGTGACTCTCTGATCTCCTGAGACATTGTAACCACATACCCTTAATATCAGAGCTGTGATCTCTCAATTCGGAGAGGTAGCAGCTCTACCTGGAATGACACTCTGATCTCCTGAGACATTCTAACCACATACCCTTAATATCAGAGCTGTGATCTCTCAATTCGGAGAAGTAGCAGCTCTACCAGGAGTGACTCTCTGATCTCCTGAGACATTCTAACCACATACCCTTAATATCAGAGCTGTGATCTCTCAATTCGGAGAGGTAGCAGCTCTACCTGGAGTGACTCTCTGATCTCCTGAGACATTCTAACCACATACCCTTAATATCAGAGCTGTGATCTCTCAATTCGGAGAAGTAGCAGCTCTATCTGGAATGATTCTCTGATCTCCTGAGACATTCTAACCACATACCCTAAACATCAGAACTGTAATCTCTCAAATCGGAGTAGTAGCCGCTCTACCTGGAGTGACTCTCTGATCTGAGACATTCTAACCTCATACCCTTAATATCAGAGCTGTGATCTCTCAATTCGGAGAAGTAGCAGCTCTACCTGGAGTGACTCTCTGATCTCCTGAGACATTCTAACCACATACCCTTAATATCATAGCTGTGATCTCTCAATTCGGAGGGGTAGCAGCTCTATCTGGAGTGACTCTCTGATCTCCTGAGACATTGTAACCACATACCCTTAATATCAGAGCTGTGATCTCTCAATTCGGAGAGGTAGCAGCTCTACCTGGAGTGACTCTCTGATCTCCTGAGACATTCTAACCTCATACCCTTAATATCAGAGCTGTGATCTCTCAATTCGGAGAAGTAGCAGCTCTACCTGGAGTGACTCTCTGATCTCCTGAGACATTCTAACCACATACCCTTAATATCATAGCTGTGATCTCTCAATTCGGAGGGGTAGCAGCTCTATCTGGAGTGACTCTCTGATCTCCTGAGACATTGTAACCACATACCCTTAATATCAGAGCTGTGATCTCTCAATTCGGAGAGGTAGCAGCTCTACCTGGAATGACACTCTGATCTCCTGAGACATTCTAACCACATACCCTTAATATCAGAGCTGTGATCTCTCAAATCGGAGTAGTAGCCGCTCTACATGGAGTGACTCTCTGATCTGAGACATTCTAACCTCATACCCTTAATATCAGAGCTGTGATCTCTCAATTCGGAGAAGTAGCAGCTCTACCTGGAATGACTCTCTGATCTCCTGAGACATTCTAACCACATACCCTTAATATCAGAGCTGTGATCTCTCAATTCGGAGAAGTAGCAGCTCTACCTGGAATGACTCTCTGATCTCCTGAGACATTCTAACCACATACCCTTAATATCAGAGCTGTGATCTCTCAATTCGGAGATGTAGCAGCTCTACCTGGAGTGACTCTCTGATCTCCTGAGACATTCTAACCACATACCCTTAATATCAGAGCTGTGATCTCTCAATTCGGAGATGTAGCAGCTTTACCTGGAATGACTCTCTGATCTTCTGAGACATTCTAACCACATACTCTTAATATCAGAGCTGTGATCTCTCAATTCGGAGAAGTAGCAGCCCTACCTGGAGTGACTCTCTGATCTCCTGAGACATTCTAACCACATACCCTTAATATCAGAGCTGTGATCTCTCAATTCAGAGAAGTAGCAGCTCTACCTGGAGTGACTCTCTGTTCTCCTGAGACATTCTAACCTCATACCCTTAATATCAGAGCTGTGATCTCTCAATTCGGAGAAGTAGCAGCTCTACCTGGAGTGACTCTCTGATCTCCTGAGACATTCTAACCTCATACCCTTAATATCAGAGCTGTGATCTCTCAATTCGGAGAAGTAGCAGCTCTACCTGGAGTGACTCTCTGATCTCCTGAGACATTTTAACCACATACCCTTAATATCAGAGCTGTGATCTCTCAATTTGGAGGGGTAGCAGCTCTACCTGGAGTGACTCTCTGATCTCCTGAGACATTGTAACCACATACCCTTATTATCAGAGCTGTGATCTCTCAATTCGGAGAGGTAGCAGCTCTACCTGGAATGACACTCTGATCTCCTGAGACATTCTAACCACATACCCTTAATATCAGAGCTGTGATCTCTCAATTCGGAGAAGTAGCAGCTCTACCTGGAGTGACTCTCTGATCTCCTGAGACATTCTAACCACATACCCTTAATATCAGAGCTGTGATCTCTCAATTCGGAGAGGTAGCAGCTCTTCCTGGAGTGACTCTCTGATCTCCTGAGACATTCTAACCACATACCCTTAATATCAGAGCTGTGATCTCTCAATTCGGAGAAGTAGCAGCTCTATCTGGAATGATTCTCTGATCTCCTGAGACATTCTAACCACATACCCTAAAAATCAGAACTGTAATCTCTCAAATCGGAGTAGTAGCCGCTCTACCTGGAGTGACTCTCTGATCTGAGACATTCTAACCTCATACCCTTAATATCAGAGCTGTGATCTCTCAATTCGGAGAAGTAGCAGCTCTACCTGGAGTGACTCTCTGATCTCCTGAGACATTCTAACCACATACCCTTAATATCAGAGCTGTGATCTCTCAATTTGGAGAAGTAGCAGCTCTACCTGGAGTGACTCTCTGATCTCCTGAGACATTCTAACCTCATACCCTTAATATCAGAGCTGTGATCTCTCAATTCGGAGAAGTAGCAGCTCTACTTGGAGTGACTCTCTGATCTCCTGAGACAATCTAACCACATACCCTTTATATCAGAGCTGTGATCTCTAAATTCGGAGAAGTAGCAGCCCTACCTGGAGTGACTCTCTGATCTCCTGAGTCATTCTAACCGCATACCCTTAATATCAGAGCTGTGATCTCTCAATTTGGAGAAGTAGCAGCTCTACCTGGAGTGACTCTCTGATCTCCTGCGACATTCTAACCACATACCCTTAATATCAGAGCTGTGATCTCTCAATTTGGAGAAGTAGCAGCTCTATCTGGAATGATTCTCTGATCTCCTGAGACATTCTAACCACATACCCTTAATATCAGAGCTGTGATCTCTCAATTCGGAGGAGTAGCAGCTCTACCTGGAGTGACTCTCTGATCTCCTGAGACATTCTAACCTCATACCCTTAATATCAGAGCTGTGATCTCTCAATTCAGAGAAGTAGCAGCTCTACCTGGAGTGACTCTCTCATCTCCTGAGACATTGTAACCACATACCCTTAATATCAGAGCTGTGATCTCTCAATTCGGAGAGGTAGCAGCTCTACCTGGAATGACACTCTAATCTCCTGAGACATTCTAACCACATACCCTTAACATCAGAGCTGTGATCTCTCAATTCGGAGAAGTAGCAGCTCTACCTGGAGTGACTCTCTGATCTCCTGAGACATTCTAACCACATACCCTTAATATCAGAGCTGTGATCTCTCAATTCGGAGAGGTAGCAGCTCTACCTGGAGTGACTCTCTGATCTCCTGAGACATTCTAACCACATACCCTTAATATCAGAGCTGTGATCTCTCAATTCGGAGAAGTAGCAGCTCTATCTGGAATGATTCTCTGATCTCCTGAGACATTCTAACCACATACCCTAAAAATCAGAACTGTAATCTCTCAAATCGGAGTAGTAGCCGCTCTACCTGGAGTGACTCTCTGATCTGAGACATTCTAACCTCATACACTTAATATCAGAGCTGTGATCTCTCAATTCGGAGAAGTAGCAGCTCTACCTGGAATGACTCTCTGATCTCCTGAGACATTCTAACCACATACCCTTAATATCAGAGCTGTGATCTCTCAATTCGGAGAAGTAGCAGCTCTACCTGGAGTGACTCTCTGATCTCCTGAGACATTCTAACCACATACCCTTAATATCAGAGCTGTGATCTCTCAATTCGGAGAAGTAGCAGCTCTACCTGGAGTGACTCTCTGATCTCCTGAGACATTCTAACCCCATAACCTTAATATCAGAGCTGTGATCTCTCAATTCGGAGAAGTAGCAGCTCTACCTGGAATGTCTCTCTGATCTCCTGAGACATTCTAACCACATACCCTTAATATCAGAGCTATTGTCTCTCAATTCGGAAAAGTAGCAGCTTTACCTGGAATGACTCTCTGATCTTCTGAGACATTCTAACCACATACCCTTAATATCAGAGCTGTGATCTCTCAATTCGGAGAAGTAACAGCTCTACCTGGAGTGACTCTCTGATCTCCTGAGACATTCTAACCACATACCCTTAATATCAGAGCTGTGATCTCTCAATTCGGAGAAGTAGCAGCTCTACCTGGAGTGACTCTCTGATCTCCTGAGACATTCTAACCTCATACCCTTAATATCAGAGCTGTGATCTCTCAATTCGGAGAAGTAGCAGCTCTACTTGGAGTGACTCTCTGATCTCCTGAGACATTCTAACCACATACCCTTAATATCAGAGCTGTGATCTCTCAATTCGGAGGGGTAGCAGCTCTACCTGGAGTGACTCTTTGATCTCCTGAGACATTGTAGCCACATACCCTTAATATCAGAGCTGTGATCTCTCAATTCGGAGAGGTAGCAGCTCTACCTGGAATGACACTCTGATCTCCTGAGACATTCTAACCACATACCCTTAATATCAGAGCTGTGATCTCTCAATTCGGAGAAGTAGCAGCTCTTCCTGGAGTGACTCTCTGATCTCCTGAGACATTCTAACCACATACCCTTAATATCAGAGCTGTGATCTCTCAATTCGGAGAGGTAGCAGCTCTACCTGGAGTGACTCTCTGATCTCCTGAGACATTCTAACCACATACCCTTAATATCAGAGCTGTGATCTCTCAATTCGGAGAAGTAGCAGCTCTACCTGGAATGACTCTCTGATCTCCTGAGACATTCTAACCACATACCCTTAATATCAGAGCTGTGAACTCTCAATTCGGAGAAGTAGCAGCTCTACCTGGAGTGACTCTCTGACCTCCTGAGACATTCTAACCACATACCCTTAATATCAGAGCTGTGATCTCTCAATTCGGAGAAGTAGCAGCTCTACCTGGAGTGACTCTCTGATCTCCTGAGACATTCTAACCACATACCCTTAATATCAGAGCTGTGATCTCTCAATTCGGAGAGGTAGCAGCTCTACCTGGAGTGACTCTCTGATCTCCTGAGACATTCTAACCACATACCCTTAATATCAGAGCTGTGATCTCTCAATTCGGAGAAGTAGCAACTCTACCTGGAATGACTCTCTGATCTCCTGAGACATTATAACCACATACCCTTAATATCAGAGCTGTGATCTCTAAATTCGGAGAAGTAGCATCTCTACCTGGTGTGACACTCTGATCTCCTGAGACATTCTAACCACATACCCTTAATATCAGAGCTGTGATCTCTCAAATCGGAGTAGTAGCCGCTCTACCTGGAGTGACTCTCTGATCTGAGACATTCTAACCTCATACCCTTAATATCAGAGCTGTGATCTCTCAATTCGGAGAAGTAGCAGCTCTACCTGGAATGACTCTCTGATCTCCTGAGACATTCTAACCACATACCCTTAATATCAGAGCTGTGATCTCTCAATTCGGAGAAGTAGCAGCTTTACCTGGAATGTCTCTCTGATCTCCTGAGACATTCTAACCACATACCCTTAATATCAGAGCTATTGTCTCTCAATTCGGAAAAGTAGCAGCTTTACCTGGAATGACTCTCTGATCTTCTGAGACATTCTAACCACATACCCTTAATATCAGAGCTGTGATCTCTCAATTCGGAGAAGTAGCAGCTCTACCTGGAGTGACTCTCTGATCTCCTGAGACATTCTAACCACATACCCTTAATATCAGAGCTGTGATCTCTCAATTCGGAGAAGTAGCAGCTCTACCTGGAGTGACTCTCTGATCTCCTGAGACATTCTAACCTCATACCCTTAATATCAGAGCTGTGATCTCTCAATTCGGAGAAGTAGCAGCTCTACTTGGAGTGACTCTCTGATCTCCTGAGACATTCTAACCACATACCCTTAATATCAGAGCTGTGATCTCTAAATTCGGAGAAGTAGCAGCCCTACCTGGAGTGACTCTCTGATCTCCTGAGTCATTCTAACCGCATACCCTTAATATCAGAGCTGTGATCTCTCAATTCGGAGAAGTAGCGGCTCTACCTGGAGTGACTCTCTGATCTCCTGAGACATTCTAACCACATACCCTTAATATCAGAGCTGTGATCTCTCAATTCGGAGAAGTAGCAGCTCTACCTGGAATGTCTCTCTGATCTCCTGAGACATTCTAACCTCATACCCTTAATATCAGAGCTGTGATCTCTCAATTCGGAGAAGTAGCAGCTCTACCTGGAGTGACTCTCTGATCTCCTGCGACATTCTAACCACATACCCTTAATATCAGAGCTGTGATCTCTCAATTCGGAGAAGTAGCAGCTCTATCTGGAATGATTCTCTGATCTCCTGAGACATTCTAACCACATACCCTTAATATCAGGACTGTAATCTCTCAAATTGGAGTAGTAACCGCTCTACCTGGAGTGACTCTCTGATCTCCTGAGACATTATTACCTCATACCTTTAATATCAGAGCTGTGATCTCTCAATTCGGAGAAGTAGCAGCTCTACCTGGATTGACACTCTGATCTCCTGAGACATTCTAACCACATACCCTTAATATCAGAGCTGTGATCTCTCAATTCGGAGAAGTAGCAGCTCTACCTGGAGTGACTCTCTGATCTCCTGAGACATTCTAACCTCATACCCTTAATATCAGAGCTGTGATCTCTCAATTCGGAGAAGTAGCAGCTCTACCTGGAGTGACTCTCTGATCTCCTGAGACATTTTAACCACATACCCTTAATATCAGAGCTGTGATCTCTCAATTCGGAGGCGTTGCAGCTCTACCTGGAGTGACTCTCTGATCTCCTGACACATTGTAACCACATACCCTTAATATCAGAGCTGTGATCTCTCAATTCGGAGAGGTAGCAGCTCTACCTGGAATGACACTCTGATCTCCTGAGACATTCTATCCACATACCCTTAATATCAGAGCTGGGATCTCTCAATTCGGAGAAGTAGCAGCTCTACCTGGAGTGACTCTCTGATCTCCTGAGACATTCTATCCACATACCCTTAATATCAGAGCTGGGATCTCTCAATTCGGAGAAGTAGCAGCTCTACCTGGAGTGACTCTCTGATCTCCTGAGACATTCTAACCACATACCCTTAATATCAGAGCTGTGATCTCTCAATTCGGAGAGGTAGCAGCTCTACCTGGAGTGACTCTCTGATCTCCTGAGACATTCTAACCACATACCCTTAATATCAGAGCTGTGATCTCTCAATTCGGAGAAGTAGCAGCTCTATCTGGAATGATTCTCTGATCTCCTGAGACATTCTAACCACATACCCTAAATATCAGAACTGTAATCTCTCAAATCGGAGTAGTAGCCACTCTACCTGGAGTGACTCTCTGATCTGAGACATTCTAACCTCATACCCTTAATATCAGAGCTGTGATCTCTCAATTCGGAGAAGTAGCAGCTCTACCTGGAATGACTCTCTGATCTCCTGAGACATTCTAACCACATACCCTTAATATCAGAGCTGTGATCTCTCAATTCGGAGAAGTAGCAGCTCTACCTGGAGTGACTCTCTGATCTCCTGAGACATTCTAACCACATACCCTTAATATCAGAGCTGTGATCTCTCAATTCGGAGAAGTAGCAGCTTTACCTGGAGTGACTCTCTGATCTCCTGAGACATTCTAACCACATACCCTTAATATCAGAGCTGTGATCTCTCAATTCGGAGAGGTAGCAGCTCTACCTGGAGTGACTCTCTGATCTCCTGAGACATTCTAACCACATACCCTTTATATCAGAGCTGTGATCTCTCAATTCGGAGAAGTAGCAGCTCTACCTGGAGTGACTCTCTGATCTCCTGAGACATTCTAACCCCATAACCTTAATATCAGACCTGTGATCTCTCAATTCGGAGAAGTAGCAGCTCTACCTGGAATGTCTCTCTGATCTCCTGAGACATTCTAACCGCATACCCTTAATATCAGAGCTATTGTCTCTCAATTCGGAAAAGTAGCAGCTTTACCTGGAATGACTCTCTGATCTTCTGAGACATTCTAACCACATACCCTTAATATCAGAGCTGTGATCTCTCAATTCGGAGAAGTAGCAGCTCTACCTGGAATGACTCTCTGATTTCCTGAGACATTCTAACCACATACCACTAATATTAGGGCTGTGATCTCTCAATTCGGAGAAGTAGCAGCTTTACCTGGAATGACTCTCTGATCTCCTGAGACATTCTAACGACATACCCTTAATATCAGAGCTGTGATCTATCAATTCGGAGAAGTAGCAGCTCTACCTGGAATGACTCTCTGATCTCCTGAGACATTCTAACCACATACCTTTAATATCAGAGCTGTGATCTCTCAATTCGGAGAACTAGCAGCTCTATCTGGAATGACTCTCTGATCTTCTGAGACATTCTAACCCCATACCCTTAATATCAGAGCTGTGATCTCTCAATTCGGAGAAGTAGCAGCTCTATCTGGAGTGACTCTCTGATCTCCTGAGACATTCTAACCACATACCCTTAATATCAGAGCTGTAATCTCTCAATTCGGAGTAGTAGCCGCTCTACCTGGAGGTATTTTCTGATCTCTTGAGACATTCTAACCACATACCCTTAATATCAGAGCTGTTATCTCTCAATTCGGAGAAGTAGCAGCTCTACCTGGAATGACCCTCTGATCTCCTGAGACATTCTAACCACATAACCTTAATATCAGAGCTGTGATCTCTCAATTCGGAGAAGTAGCAGCTCAACCTGGAATGACTCTCTGAACTCCTGAGACATTCTAACCCCATACCCTTAATATCAGAGCTGTGATCTCTCAATTCGGAGAAGTAGCAGCTCTACCTGGAGTGACTCTCTGATATCCTGAGACATTCTAACCACATACCCTTAATATCAGAGCTGTGATCTCTCAATTCGGAGAAGTTGCAGTTCTACCTGGAGTGACTCTCTGATCTCCTGAGACATTCTAACCACATACCCTTAATATCAGAGCTGTGATCTCTCAATTCGGAGAAGTAGCAGCTCTACCTGGAGTGACTCTCTGATCTCCTGAGACATTCTAACCACATACCCTTAATATCAGAGCTGTGATCTCTCAATTCGGAGAAGTAGCAGCTCTACCCGGAGTGACTCTCTGATCTCCTGAGACATTCTAACCACATACCCTTAATATCATAGCTGTGATCTCTCAATTCGGAGGAGTAGCAGCTCTACCTGGAGTGACTCTCTGATATCCTGAGACATTCTAACCACATACCCTTAATATCATAGCTGTGATCTCTCAATTCGGAGGAGTAGCAGCTCTACCTGGAGTGACTCTCTGATCTCCTGAGACATTCTAACCACATACCCTTAATATCAGCGCTGTGATCTCTCAATTCGGAGAAGTAGCAACTCTACCTGGAATGACTCTCTGATCTCCTGAGACATTCTAACCACATAACCTTAATATCAGAGCTGTGAACTCTCAATTCGGAGAAGTAGCGGCTCTACCTGGAGTGACTCTCTGATCTCCTGAGACATTCTAACCACATACCCTTAATATCAGATCTGTGATCTCTCAATTCGGAGAAGTAGCAGTTCTACCTGGAGTGACTCTCTGATCTCCTGAGACATTCTAACCACATACCCTTAATATCAGAGCTGTGATCTCTCAATTCGGAGAGGTAGCAGCTCTACCTGGAGTGACTCTCTGATCTCCTGAGACATTCTAACCACATACCCTTAATATCAGAGCTGTGATCTCTCAATTCGGAGAAGTAGCAGCTCTACCTGGAGTGACTCTCTGATCTCCTGAGACATTCTAACCCCATAAACTTAATATCAGACCTGTGATCTCTCAATTCGGAGAAGTAGCAGCTCTACCTGGAATGTCTCTCTGATCTCCTGAGACATTCTAACCACATACCCTTAATATCAGAGCTGTGATCTCTCAATTCGGAGAAGTAGCAGCTCTACCTGGAATGACTCTCTGATTTCCTGAGACATTCTAACCACATACCACTAATATTAGGGCTGTGATCTCTCAATTCGGAGAAGTAGCAGCTTTACCTGGAATGACTCTCTGATCTCCTGAGACATTCTAACGACATTCCCTTCATATCAGAGCTGATATCTATCAATTCGGAGAAGTAGCAGCTCTACCTGGAATGACTCTCTGATCTCCTGAGACATTCTAACCACATACCTTTAATATCAGAGCTGTGATCTCTCAATTCGGAGAACTAGCAGCTCTATCTGGAATGACTCTCTGATCTTCTGAGACATTCTAACCCCATACCCTTAATATCAGAGCTGTGATCTCTCAATTCGGAGAAGTAGCAGCTCTATCTGGAGTGACTCTCTGATCTCCTGAGACATTCTAATCACATACCCTTAATATCAGAGCTGTAATCTCTCAATTCGGAGTAGTAGCCGCTCTACCTGGAGGTATTTTCTGATCTCTTGAGACATTCTAACCACATACCCTTAATATCAGAGCTGTTATCTCTCAATTCGGAGAAGTAGCAGCTCTACCTGGAATGACCCTCTGATCTCCTGAGACATTCTAACCACATAACCTTAATATCAGAGCTGTGATCTCTCAATTCGGAGAAGTAGCAGCTCAACCTGGAATGACTCTCTGAACTCCTGAGACATTCTAACCCCATACCCTTAATATCAGAGCTGTGATCTCTCAATTCGGAGAAGTAGCAGCTCTACCTGGAGTGACTCTCTGATATCCTGAGACATTCTAACCACATACCCTTAATATCAGAGATGTGATCTCTCAATTCGGAGAAGTTGCAGTTCTACCTGGAGTGACTCTCTGATCTCCTGAGACATTCTAACCACATACCCTTAATATCAGAGCTGTGATCTCTCAATTCGGAGAAGTAGCAGCTCTACCTGGAGTGACTCTCTGATCTCCTGAGACATTCTAACCACATACCCTTAATATCAGAGCTGTGATCTCTCAATTCGGAGAAGTAGCAGCTCTACCCGGAGTGACTCTCTGATCTCCTGAGACATTCTAACCACATACCCTTAATATCATAGCTGTGATCTCTCAATTCGGAGGAGTAGCAGCTCTACCTGGAGTGACTCTCTGATATCCTGAGACATTCTAACCACATACCCTTAATATCATAGCTGTGATCTCTCAATTCGGAGGAGTAGCAGCTCTACCTGGAGTGACTCTCTGATCTCCTGAGACATTCTAACCACATACCCTTAATATCAGCGCTGTGATCTCTCAATTCGGAGAAGTAGCAACTCTACCTGGAATGACTCTCTGATCTCCTGAGACATTCTAACCACATACCCTTAATATCAGAGCTGTAATCTCTCAATTCGGAGAAGTAGCAGCCCTACCTGGAATGACTCTCAGATCTCCTGAGACATTCTAACCACATACCCTTAATATCAGAACTGTGATCTCTCAATTCGGAGAAGTAGCAGCTCTACCTGGAGTGACTCTCTCATCTCCTGAGACATTCTAACCACATACCCTTAATATCATAGCTGTGATCTCTCAATTCGGAGGAGTAGCAGCTCTACCTGGAGTGACTCTCTGATATCCTGAGACATTCTAACCACATACCCTTAATATCATAGCTGTGATCTCTCAATTCGGAGGAGTAGCAGCTCTACCTGGAGTGACTCTCTGATATCCTGAGACATTCTAACCACATACCCTTAATATCAGAGCTGTGATCTCTCAATTCGGAGTAGTAGACGTTATACCAGGAGTGACTCTTTGATCTCCTGAGACATTCTAACCTCATACCCTTAATATCAGAGCTGTGATCTCTCAATTTGGAGAAGTAGCAGTTCTAACTGGAATGACTCTCTGATCTCCTGAGACATTTTTACCACATCCCCTTAATATCAGAGCTGTGATCTCTCAATTCGGAGTAGTAGACGTTATACCAGGAGTGACTCTTTGATCTCCTGAGACATTCTAACCTCATACCCTTAATATCAGAGCTGTAATCTCTCATTTCGGAGTAGTAGATGTTATACCAGGAGTGACTCTTTGACCTCCTGAGACATTCTAACCTCATACCCTTAATATCAGAACTGTAATCTCTCAATTCGGAGAAGTAGCAGCTCTACCAGGAGTGACTCTCTGATCTCCTGAGACATTCTAACCACATACCCTTAATATCAGAGCTGTGATCTCTCAATTCGGAGAAGTAGCAGCTCTACCAGGAGTGACTCTCTGATCTCCTGAGACATTCTAACCACATACCTTTAATATCAGAGCTGTGATCTCTCAATTCGGAGAAGTAGCATTTCCACCTGGAGTCACTCTCTGATCTCCGAACTACACATTCTATCGAGTAATGTTACTCCAAAGACCCTTTGGAGGAACATCATTTCGGCCGCTTGTATTCCTGATCGCATTATTTCGGTCATTACCTAAGGATCATGACCATAGGTAAGGGTTGGCATGAATATCCCACCACTCTTGCTTTCTTACCTCCCTTCCTCTCTTACCTCCCTTTTTTACTCTCTTACCTCCCCTCCTTCCTCTCTTACTTCCCTTTCTTCCCCTGTTACCTCCATTCCTTACTCTCATAGCTCCCATCCTAACTCTCTTACCTCCTTTTCTTACTCTCCTGTCTCCCGTCTTTACTCACTTATCTCCCTTCCTTACTCTCCTTGCTCTCTTTCTCACTCTTCATTTATCTCTTTTTGTTTCTCTTCCAATCAAATCTCCTCCCCACCCTCTCTCTCTCTCTCTCTTCTCTCTCCCTCACCTTTTTACACTTGCTTTACTCTCATTCGTTATTTCGTATTCTTCCCTCTTTCTTTCTCTTTTTTCTCTCCTATTCTC
>OZ024741.1:12173184-12180684 GCA_964016885.1 Eledone cirrhosa | reverse complement strand
CGGCACAATTATTTTACTTCAATTGGCCCCCTCTCTTTAACATTACACCAAAATACATTAAAAACAGAAACAGACCCCATCAAGTTCAAGAAGACTTTGGACAGATTCCTTAAAGAAATCCCTGATAAAACTCCTAAACTCGGATATGTCGCCGTAAACAATAACTCTCTACTTGAGTGGGCCATGGTGTCCAAATCCTGATTTGAAAGACTCCACCAAGTGGTGCTATTAGTGAGACATGGATTGGGCCAATACTGGTCGAAACCTATCAAAGTTATCAAAGTAATATTTGTTATGCCAATCAAAACCAGTTATATTTAACGCTACAATTATGAAATTACTTCGTCTGTTGGATTAAAGCAAAAAAAGATCTTTAAATATACTTCTGTGCATGTCCACCTTCACTTTTTAACCACACACACACACACACACACACACACACACTCACACACACACACACACACACACACACACACACACACACACACACACACACACACACACACACACACACACACATGATATGCGTGTATATATATATATATATATATATATATAGTGTGTGTGATACATACTCAATTTACACAGCTATACCCATCACATATCTATTGCTAAACATACACTTGAAAATACCACACACACACTCAACGTTTCGCCTGTACACATACATACACATGTACACACACATATAGAAACACACACACACACACACGTATATATACACACAATTTGTAAGTTTATTGATTTCTCATTGATATATCGGTTTCGTTTATTCTCGCTAATTGATTAGATTCTCATTATCCGATAAATTCACTCATTAAATAATTGATTTAGTGGTTAAATAATTAACTGACAAATTGATAGATTGTGTCTTTGATTAGCTGATCGATATCTAATACACAGAAAAAACATGTCTTCTAATGGCTGTCAATTACAACGTCTGTTCCACTTAAAGCCGATGGGTAATAATAACTGTTTCTACTTTCGGCACAAGGCCAGCAATTAATCAGTGTATTACTGGTACTTTATTTTATCGACCTCGTAAGGATGAAAGGCAAAGTTAACCTCGGCAGCATTTGAATTCAGAGCGCAAAGGGCCATAACTCTATGCTGTAAAGCATGGCGTCCGACCCTCTACCGATACTGCCAATTCACCGCCCTCACTGCCAATAATAATAATCACCATCACCAAAAACAACCACAGCACCAATATCATCATCATGAACACAGCAACACCATCGCTAACAACAATAATTCTATGAATAACAGCACCATTTCCCCACCACCACCATCACCACCACAATCACACTCACCCACAACCATCCCCACAACTATCATAACCACTACAAGAGACCTCACTACACTCACCACCACCACCACAATCACACTCACCCACAACCATCCCCACAACTTCCATCACCACTACAAGAGACCCCACTAGTAACCTCACCACCACCACCACCACAATCACACTCACCCACAACCATCCCCACAACTACCATAACCACTACAAGAGACCCCACCACCACCACCACCACCACCATCACCACCACAATCACAATCACCCACAACCATCCCCACAACTACCATCACCACTACAAGAGACCCCACTAGTACCCCCACCACCATCACCACCACAATCACACTCACCCACAACCATCCCCACAACTACCATCACCACTACAAGAGACCCCACTACTACCACCACCACCATCACCACCATAATCACACTCACTCACAACCATCCCCACAACTACCATCACCACTACAAGAGACCCAACTACCACCACCACCACCACAATCACACTCACCCACAACCATCCCACAACTACCATCAGCACTACAAGAGACCCCACTACCACCATCACCACCACAATCACACTCACCCACAACCATCCCCACAACTACCATAACCACTACGAGAGACCCCACTACCACCACCACCACCACCACCACAATCACACTCACCCACAACCATCCCCACAACTACCATCACCAATACAAGAGACCCCACTACCTCCACCACCATCACCACCACAATCACACTCACCCACAACCATCCCCACAACTAACATCACCACTACAAGAGACTCCACTACCACCACCACCACCACAATCACACTCACCCACAACCATCCCCACAACTACCATCACCACTACGAGAGACCCCACTACCACCACCACCACCACCACCACCACCACAATCACACTCACCCACAAGCATCCCCACAACTACCATCACCACTACAAGAGACCCCACTACCACTACCACCACCACCACCACCACCACAATAACACTCACCCACAACCATCCCCACAACTAACATCACCACTACAAGAGACCCCACTACCACCACCACCACCACAATCACACTCACACACAACCATCCCCACAACTAACATCACCACTACAAGAGACCCCACTACTACCACCAACACCACCACCACCACAATCACACTCACCCACAACCATCCACACAACTACCATAACCACTACAAGAGACCTCTCTACCTCCATCACCACCACCACAATCACACTCACCCACAACCATCCCACAACTACCATCAGCACTACAAGAGACCCCACTACCCCCACATCACCACCACAATCACACTCACCCACAACCATCCCACAACTACCATAACCACTACAAGAGACCCCACCACCACCACCACCACAATCACACTCACCCACAACCATCCACACAACTACCATCAGCACTACAAGAGACCCCACTACCCCCACCATCACCACCACAATCACACTCACCCACAACCATCCCACAACTACCATAACCACTACAAGAGACCCCACTACCACCACCACCACAATCACACTCACCCACAACCATCCCCACAACAACCATTACCACTACAAGAGACCCCACTACCCCCACCATCACCACCACAATCACACTCACCCACAACCATCCCACAACTACCATAACCACTACAAGAGACCCCACTACCACCACCACAATCACACTCACCCACAACCATCCCCACAACTACCATCACCACTACAAGAGACCCCCCGCCCCCCACAATCACACTCACCCACAACCATCCCCACAACTACCATTACCACTACAAGAGACCCCACTACCACCACCACCACAACCACCACTACCTATCAATCACATACACACATACACATACATAGATAACTACATACACACAACACATACATATCGTATCAGCATCACAACATTAAAAATTCACTTATACGGCGGCCATTTTAATACACATCATAACTCTTTTTAACTGTCTCTCTCCCTCTCCCGCTTTCTTTCTCTCTCTCTCATTCTCTGTATCTATCTATCTACCTCACGCCCTCTTTCTCTCTCTCTCTCTCTCTCTCTCTCTATCGCTATCTATCTATCTCTCCCCCTCTCTCTCAATCTCTATCTATCTCATTCTGTCACTCTGCCACTTTCTCTTCCGCTATTATTGTTGGGGTCATTGCTTACGTTTTTCTCATGGGGTGGTTTTTTGTGTTATATATTTTGTCAATTGTGTTGTGTGTCCTCCACACACACACACACACACACACACACACACACACACACACACACACACACACACACACACACACACACACACATATACATACATACATACACACATACATACATACATATATATTTTTTTTTTTTTTAGCGATCGACTTTCGTCAAATCGGACCGAGGGAACAATGTTTCCGTTGGTCTTTCCAATTGCTAATACTATCTATCGGTCGCAACTCCAGGTAGAAGGAGCAACGTGAAGTAAAGTGTCTTGCTCAAGGACATAACGCATCGCCCGGTCCAGGAATCGAACTCACAACCTTACGATTGCGAATCCAATTCTCTAACCACTCAGCCACACGCCTTCACATATACATATATATATACATACATAAGTACATACATACATACATATACATACACACACATACATACATACATATAGACATAATGGCTGCCCCTTCGTTATCGAGTATGGCCATTGTACGATATACCATTATTAATAATTATTAGTTAATTCTATCGTGCAATGCCTGTGCGTGAATATATCTTTTAAAGTGAGGAAAGACTGTGCACTGAGCCAATCCCACTCTCTGAGCGACAGTAGCTATTACCCGAAAAGAGGAAAAGATCAACATCATCGGTAACTACTGAGCCGCAGGTTTTATATCGGAGTTATCCCAGTTTCCTGAGTTGCCTTCTCCTAGAAGAATACCCTGACAAAGGTAGGGGTCCTTCACTCCCAGTGGTTTAACCGCGCGGTACATGTGTATATACATATTTACACACTTTTGGATGGCCGTTGAATCTTATGAGTTCTTCCGCCCTTTGTCAGGTTTCCTTTTTTTGTCCTGCAGGGTGTCCAAAATCACCCTCCTCACCAAGTAAACTTGGTGGGGTTGCCGGTTTAGTCGCACATATAGACATACATACATAAGTACATACATACATATATACATACACGTACATACACACACACATACATACACACATAAACACACATACATACATAAACACACACGCATGCATTCATACATACACATACATACATACATTCATACATACATACACACACATACATACATACATATATAGATATGTAGATATATACATATTTAAGTATATATATATATATATATAAATATATATATATATATAGTGGTGGAACACTGGAAGGTAATATCCGTAGTGGTAGAGCACTCAGTCCATGGGACGAGTTAGGTAGAAGTGGTTACACAACAGTTTGTTCACCATACCGAGAACAATTGTTTCACCTTCGCAGATCTTCAGCTCGGGATGTGTATGGTTATAGGAACAGGAAGGACAACCGTACGAACGCGCATGCGCAGAAACTCGGTCACTTCACACAGGCAATACTAGATTGCGTGCAGGAGGTGTAAGGGAGATAACTTCGAAAGTCCGGAAAGTTTTTAGGTTGAAAATAAAATTTAAAAAATTAAAAATAAAATTTTTATTTTGGGGCATGACGGAGGGCCGATTCAAGGACTTTCGCAGTTATCTCCCTTACACCTCCCGCACGCAGTCTAGTATTGCCTGTGTGAAGTGACCGAGTTTCTGCGCATGCGCGTTCGTACGGTTGTCCTTCCTGTTCCTATAACCATATACATCCCGAGCTGAAGATCTGCGAAGGTGAAACAATTGTTCTCGGTATGGTGAACAAACTGTTGTGTAACCACTTCTACCTAACTCGTCCCTTGGACTGAGTGCTCCACCACTACGGATATTACCTTCCAGTGTACCACCACTATCTACGTCTCCAGCAGCGGTCAGCAGATTCTCCTCACTACGTAGAAGTTTGGCTTTTAGCACATTCTTCACCACGTGCGAGTTTGGCTTACTACCCTGAGAGCACTCTATATATCCTCGTGTCCTACACAATTTTGCGTCTCATCAACGTCAGTATGGATTTATACGAACTGAATTACTCCCTGAAGAACATTCCAACTCCCTCCAAACATGTTTACCAAAAGCTCCTCCTACAAAAAGCGGAAGATATCGTCAGACGCTTAAGATGGCGAGCCCTAGCTTTCGACGGCAAAATTACAGGCACAAACAACAACTTCAACCTGAAATCGAGAGCCTACCCTCCTAAGGTAACCGAACTTGCTCCTTTCGAGACGGACCTTCTTGACTTAGTCGCTAACATTTCCTTTCGCAAACACACTAACACTTTTCAAACGGATCTCAGAAACGATATTAAGAAATGTAGGTCTTCTAATAACACCTTCGTCCTTTCCGACAAAACTAATAATATTTACGAAGTCGACAACACCACCTGGCCCATAACGCTATTACTTCTAAATATAAGAAAGCTAACCCTATGGCCTACCACGATATTAATACAGAAGCCAAGGAACTCGCCACCAACCTTAAGGTAGATAAGAAGCTACAATCTCTAGCTAAGCGGAAGGCGTTCCTCACCCTGAAAGATCACAAGGTAGACTTTACTTCTAACCCCACATGTAGACTAATAAACCCGGCACGCACAGATAGGGGACTAGTCAGTAAGGCCATACTTAGAAACATAGTTAAGACCATTAGGACCAAGTCCAACCTGCCCCAGTGGGAGAACAGCGACTCCGTAATTAAGTGGTTTAACTCCTTAAAATCCAAAAAAGCGAAGTTCACACAGTTTGACATTGTCGATTTTTACCCGTCGATCTCAGAGACCCTGTTAAACAAAGCGTTAGACTTCGCTACCACTTATACCACCGTCGATGGTTTAGACAGGGAAATCATCGCTCACTGCCGGAAAACCCTCCTCTTCAACGACGGAGTAGCCTGGGCAAAGAAGTCTACATCTTCACACCTGTTCGACGTCTCCATGGGATCGTTTGACAGTGCTGACGTATGTGACTTGGTTGGCCTTTTTATCTTAGACATATTACGTGTTAGATTCCCGGACTTCCACACGGGAATATACCGTGACGATGGACTGACCTTATCGAGCCATAAAAGTGGTCACGACCTCGACCGGTTTAAAAAAGACTTAGCTTCTACCTTCAATGAGTTAGGCCTTAGGATAACAGTAGCCACCAACCTCTCTAGCGTAGATTTCTTAGACATTAATTTAGACTTTCGCACACACACGCACAGACCCTTCCATAAGCTAAACGAAAAACTCAATTACATTCACAAGGACTCATGCCACCCTCCCACTGTTTTTAGAAACTTCGTTAAGAATATCAGTACTAGAATCTCAAACCTCTCCTCTAATAAGGCTATCTTTGACAGGGCGGCACCCTACTATAACACGGCGTTGGCTAACAGCGGCTTCTCACAACCTATCACCTACTCTCCCACTAGCAACAACACCATTAAGAAAAGTAAGCGCACCAATAGACAAACTATCTGGTTCTCTCCTCCCTTCTCACTCAACGTTAAAACCAATGTAGGAAAACAATTTCTAGCCCTCTTAGATAGACACTTCCCCATATGTCATAAATACCGCTCCATCTTTAACCGACACAAAGTTAAACTAGGATACTCCTGCGCTAATAACATGAAGGCCCACATCACCAGCAGCCCTAGGAGCAACACCCCACCAGGGTGCTCTTGCCGTAAGCCTGAAGCTTGCCCTCTTCAACAGCAATGCAACACACCAGCTGTAATCTATGGAGCTGTGGTCACTTCCAACCGACCAAACGAACCACAGGAGGTCAAATCCTATGTGGGCATGGCGGAGGGCCGATTCAAGGAGCGTTTCCTGAACCACCAGTCTACCTTCAAATACCCGGACAGACGTTCATCCGCGAAACTCGCGAGCCACGTATGGTCCCTCAAGGACTCAAGTATAGGCTACTCCATTCAATGGAAAGCCATCACTAAGTCCAAGCCATACGCAAGGACAAATCCAACGTGTGGCTTATGTATTGACGAACGAATAACTATCCTGAAGAGATTACGCAATAGTGATTGCCTAAACACGAGGAGGGAATTTTTCACACGTTGTCCACACATCACCAAACATCTA
>OZ024741.1:12160684-12163184 GCA_964016885.1 Eledone cirrhosa | reverse complement strand
ACAATAATGCAAATTAAGATTAAAATTAAAATTAAAATTAAAATTAAAAGCTTAGGGTGGAATACATGCGTCAGTTAATACAGATAATACAAGAGAATAGTCTAATAATTAAATTAGAGAGATAGTACATGCGTTAGTCATATATAAAGGAATGGAACAAGCAAAAGTATCATGCATATATGAGTACTGTATGGCAGGGTATTACATAAAATGCAAGCACTTTAAGCGAATATGTATTATGGTGGGTGCAATGCGAGGATAGTTTCTGTATAGTTCAAATTTGTATGTGTGTAGAATATGAAAGTTACAGATTTCACATCCATTACATAAGTTAAGATATATTTGTATTGAATGTTTGTTATAGTAATGGATTGTAACTTAGTGTTATTTAATCCATATTTATGGATTAAAGTTGTTTATTGCGAGAATTTTCAACGGTTTAATATCCGGAAGTGGATATGGAATTAAGGGGAGCTAATGCGTAAGGGGAGGTAACTAGCTCATTATAATAATTAAATTCCTTGCTCTAATAGACATTATATAGTGCCTCAATTGAATCCCTTATATAAAAAGTTATATATTTATATGTAATTTGAAATACAGTCTACTCTCTCATAATGTATTAAAGGTTTCATTAGATTGTTGTCTACCTAATATTTGGTAAGACATGGAATAACGTATAGCTGTTTGCATGATAAATTAGATACATCTCTTGAGTAAATAAATTAATCCTTTATATACAATGTTATTAATTTATACATCTAATTATAAATGTATATATAATTCATTGTTCCATATTACATTTAAGTTAGATAAATCCCTTATGTTAATAAATTAATCCTTTATATACAATGTTATTAATTTATACATTTAATTATAAATGTATATATAATTCATTGTTACATTTAATATTTAAAGTTTATATATATTGTATTATATTTCAATCACTATATAATTATAAGTAATATAAAGTAATTATATTAAAAGGTGGTGACTGTGACTATAAGAATATTTCTAGAGTATAAAGTTATAGATAAAAATGATTTGTGTAGAGGAAAGGGTGGATCAAAGAGTGTGATGCAGCGGTGGAAGGTAAGTCTTAGAGGTGAAGTGCTAATGGTGGTGATGAGTTCAAATCTGACATTGTTATATACTAGGTTTAAAGTTTTGGAATGAGTGTCGGAAGCGGTGCTGGTACGATGCAAACACTTCCTATTTTTTATTTAGGAGGTTAATATTCGAAAAGATTATAGTATGGGTTTCTAGGAGGCAGAGGTTACAACATTTATTAGGTGGTTTATACGATGCAGCCCTACCTACTACTTCCCATTGAAGTGTATATGGTCTATTCCTAGTTTTCAGATAGTGTATGTAGCTAAATAGTTGGTTAGATTGTGTTTTTTTGAAAGAGTGGAGGTGAGAGTTGTATCTCGTCTTGAAGCAGTTCGAAGTAGACCCTATATATGTTTTAGAAGAGTTGTTAGTGTTGACCGTGCAGGAGTAAATGATGTCCTTGATTAAGCAGTTGTTACCTAAAGGGCAGGTTCTATTTGATCTACAGTTACATTTATTTTGGATGTTATTTTGTCGGTTATTATGTTGTGTAGAAGTCTGGTTGCTAGGGATAGTATTAGGGCTATGATGGTTGTCGTTCCTAACGTTATTGATTTCATTAGTGTTATTACTATTATTACTATTGCTATTAGGGTTTGTAGTTATTATGTTGTTCTGAAAGTTTACCTCCTGCTGTGTTTTAATTTGTTGAAAATAAGTATTAATCTTTCTTTTATTACTACTAGCTATATGGTATGCTATGTTAGGTGTGGTAGAGTAAGAGATTTTAATGGTGTTTTTATTTATAAGATTATGGTACTTGTGGCCAGATGGGAAGTTTTTTTCTAGGATTGAGAAGAAAGCCTTAGGTAAGTTTGTTGAGATGTTTAGATTGAAAAAGTATTAGTTCTTCTTCTATTTTTGTTTTTTATATCTATTGAGGTATTTCTGTTTATAATATTTTGGTGTCTACTTTGGTGCTAGTTAAGTTTGATACTACCCTTCGTATTAGAGTAAGGGTGGCTATTATTCTTATTATTATTTTTCCCCATGGCCATATTGTGAGAAATAATGCTGTAACTATGTGATTTTATAGGTAGGAATTCAATCCCATTATTATGACCTGATTTAGCTAGTGCCTGATTATAGTATTGTGAATTATTGTTAAATATGGTTTCGTTATAAGATAGATTAGAGATTCTATTAGATATTCCTTTAGTGATTGAGTTTAATATGGATTTAGGGTGGTTAGACTTGGTATCTACATAAATTAGTTTTTCGTTAGGTTTATGGAATGGTGTATATATTTTAGAGTCTAGGTAAAGGGTAGCATCAAGGAAGTTAACATTTTTAGTGTTTTTGTCTATGGTGATACTTAAGTATCACCATAGAAACAAAACTTAAAGTATCACCATAGACAAAGACGTCTTCACATTTATATATATAT
>OZ024741.1:12068184-12158184 GCA_964016885.1 Eledone cirrhosa | reverse complement strand
ATATATATATATATATATACATTTATTGTAGAGAGGGTAAGATAGAAAGAGAAGTGAGAAGATGGTGATGTAAAAAGAGAGTCCCAAAATCTCTATAAGTTCAATATAACGTCAAATAGAAGTGGGGAAATATAGTGAAACATTTTTTCTAGTTTCATATTTCCTCTTTAATATATGTTGACAGACATAAGTAGATGTGTTACTTTCATGTTGAAAGTTATGTAAATCTCACAACAAGAATGTTAAGACAAATAAGAAAAGATACACATACACATTCACATACACACACACTTACACCACACACACAAACGCACGCATATACACGCATACACAGGGCACACACACACACACACACACACACACACACACACACACACACACACATATATATAGGATCTCCTTGTTTGAGCACATCATCCTTTATACTTATATATATATATAAAAATGAAAAATGGCGTGCTGCGTTGTTGCAAATGCGATACATATGAATAAAATTAGAGCGAGAAGACCGTCATCAGTGATCTTCCAGCCGTCGTTGGTATTTCTTCGCATTAAATATCATATACCTCTGGCTGGTGCGAGCAATAACTAAAAAAAGTTATTGGGACACGTAAAATAGGGTGAAGCGAGGGTAACATGTAAACAAACAGAGAAGGTAATGCAACGGAAAGAGAGGAAGAGGGGAAACAAGTCTGTGATATCTGTGAACTTAAGTAATATACATATTACTGTGATTACCCCCGATTGAAGCCGAGATAAACACACACACACATACACACACACACACACACATACACATATATACTGCCACTATAGGGATTCAAAGATCAAGACCATAGCGGTATGTCGAATAATCAATTTCTTGTGTTTTATCTGATGAAAGCGTACTCAAAAACTACTGTACGCTTGAAATATATATAATAAAATATAAACTTTGGTTATGTGAAAGTATTTCTCATTTATTAATATTTTGAATATTATATATATATATATATATGTATATATATATATATCAGGCAGTAACAGTCCACAGAATCAAAGGCCTTCCTAAAGTCAATGAAAACCATGACCGCAGGAAGGCACTTTGCTCTAGCTCCCTCTAATATCCTCCTCAGCATCAGGATGTGACTGGTGGTTGATCTACCCTCTCTGAAGTTGTTCTGGTTGTCCCTGACCTTCTTCTCCATCTCAGGCTGGATCCTGTTAAGAATCATCCTGTTGAGGGTCTTTGCCACAAGTGACGTCAGTGAGATCCCCCTGTAGTTGTTGGTGTTAGAGAGATCCCCCTTCTTTGGCACTGGGACGATGTTACTGATCCTCCACTGATTCGGGGCAACTCCTTTCTCCAGTGCCCCGTTACAGAACCCCAGGATGATATCATCAAAATCACACCTCTTCATCACCTCTGATGCCACTCCATCTTCTCCATGAGCCTTGCCCTCCTTGATCTTCTTCTTGGCTCTCTGAAGCTCCTCTTTGGTGAAGGGCTCTGTCTCAACATCCAGTTCCTCAAACAGCCGCCTGATCTCCCCAGTGCTCTGGGCTGTGGATGGTGGCTCTCCTAGTAGGGTCCTAAAATGGTCTAGCCATTTCCTCTTCCTATCCTCGGGCCCCATTCCCTGGATCTGACTCGAACACCTTCTCTTCCTCCCTGTGATCTCGTTGATGATCATCCAGCTCTCCTTACATCCAGATCTGTCAACCGCTCTCTCCACACTTCTGATCTTCTCTATCAGTGCCTCCTCTCTGACCTCAGTGTAAGCGGTACAGAGCTCTTCCCTCATCACCTCCACAGTCTCCATCCTCTCCTCCGTAGGATCAGCATACAATTGGTCCTTGGCAGCTTTCAGGTGTTCTCTGGCTGCACACACTTTTGGGTTTGCAGAGCTGACGTGCTTCCCTTTGTTCTTTTTCCTCGGCACCAGGGTTTCACTTGCTTCCGCCACTGCATTGGTGAAGTGCCCGTACCTCCTCGTCACACTCTCCTCAGTCCATCCAATCTCTCTCTCCTCTGACTCTCCACACAGAGCACTAAACCTGTTTCTCACTTCCACTGTGAACCTCTCCTGTAGCTTATCATGTTCCTTGAAAGCTCCCCAGTCATAGATTGCTCTCCGGGGCCGAGCCTTGGTCTTTCTTAAGCTCACCCGGACCTCACTCATAAGCCGGTGGTCACTACCCAGTGTACTGAAATAGTTGTATGGTTCTGTGTTCAGAACACTATTCCGCCACTTTTTCCTCACCAGAATGAAATCAATCTGGGACTTGGACAGGTGCATATCTGAGATGTAGGTCCACATCTTCCCCAGATTCTTCCTAAACCTTAGGTTGGTCGCCATCAAGTTCGCCTCCAGCAGGGTGTCTCTCAGTAGTCTTCCATTTCGGTTGGTGTTGTTATGGAAGTACCAGCAAGGATCTTCACTGCCCTCCTTACTCAGATGTGCATTGAAGTCCCCCAAAACAAGCAGGATATTGTGTGCCTGAGTGGTGTTGACAGCTCTACACACCTCCTCATGGAACTCTTCCGCACTCACATCACTGTCCCCATCGGTTGGACTATAGGCTGAGATGACTGTCAGTCCTGGGTTTCCATTGAAGGTCACCCTCAACACTCGCGGGGAGATAGGCATTATTTCCCTCACCAACAGATTGGTTTTTGCACTGAACACAAAACCCACTCCTCCTACTGCAGCATTTGTTGTGTTCTTCACTGCCGATGTAGTGATGAGCTGGCTCCTCTTCCCGATCATCACACTCCTCACGGGCTCATCGTGTAGGATCCTGTGTTCTTGGATCGCAAGTATCTGTATACCACTCTCCTCGAACAGATGTCCCAACTCCTCTCTCTTCTCCAGCGTCCGAATAGTCCTCACATTCAAAGTGCCCATTTTGATGGCTCTTCTGCAGGACAAAACTGCATTCTTTATATTTGTCTCAGAGACAGCTGATCCATCATCCACTGGCCCTCTCTGTGGCTCTAAGCCAGCAGAGTCATAACGACCAGGCTGCTCCTTGACAGTGTAATTAGGGGCTCTAACCCTAGTGCTGTTAGATCGACTCTCCATATTTCTTTTCAATGGCTGACAATACCTTACCGGCGCCACTCGAATAAGGTAGTTATTTAACCCATAAATGGAGCCCTAACAGCTCTGAGTTTTTCATCCTCAGTGTATACTGATTAATGTTCAGAGCCATCCTCAGCATTCTCGTGTAGCACCCATCCACCATCTGAGTGAGTTTCTTGTTCAGTGTCCAAGTCTCAGACCCATACAGCAGCACAGACTCCACTTCAGCAATGAAGAGGCGGATTTTCAGGTCTCTACGAAGGTCCGACTTCCACACCGATCTCAAGCTGTGGCACGCCGCCGAGGCCTTGCTCTTCCTCTCAACCACATCATCTTCCGTATTCCCAATCTTTGCTCCCAAATACAGGAAGCCCTCAACCAATTCTAGCGGCTTTCCGCCTACATTAGTGATCCCCTCTGGCTTCTCAACATTCTCTACCAGATATTTTGTTTTAGTCTCATTCATTCTCAGCCCCACACTCATCGACACAGTCTCAACCTCCCGCATCAAATCCTCTGCCTCCTTCACTGTATTTGTCACCAAAACTATGTCGTCGGCAAATTCAGCATCCGATACCTTTTTCGCCCTAACTCTCCTGCTCTGAGCCGGTGCTACAGTAAAGCCAGAGTTCTGGTGTTTCTCCAGTGCAAGGCGCATACAATAGTCCACTACGATGATAAAAAGGTAGGAAGCCAATGTATCTCCCTGGAGCACTCCAGCCAGTATCTCAAAGAACTCTGTCATCCCATCAGGTGTAATGACTTGGGCTTTGGTGTTGGTGTAGAGCAGTGATATCAGGTCCACTATCTTCTTGGGGATTCCATAAGCCTGTAAGATCTAAAACTCAGAGCTGTATGGGAGCATCCCAAAAGTCAGCTCAAAAGTGACACAGAGGAGACTGAGGTTAGCTGGACATGCTCCCCGACATCCAGAGTTGACATTGCACTCAGTGCTCCTTTGGGAGCCCCTACATGGACACACTAGAAGAGGAAGACCAAGGTTAACGTATGTTGATGCCCTAAGGACAGACACTGGTCTGTTGGAGACGCGGGACATGGCAGCGATAATGAGGGACAGACCGCTGGAGAGAACTCGTCCATGGATCTCTGGAATTTTACCCGCCTTAGAATATAATAGAATATATATATATATATATATATATATATATATAGTTGTGTATAATGGTAGCTATGGTGCTTCCATAGGCGCTGCATGTGTGTGTATATGTGTGTGTATATTAGTATGTGTGGGTGCTTACTCTGAAGTGTGAACAGACGTGTGAGATACTGAACCCAACATGACACCATCGAAATGTGTCAGACGGAAAATGGCTGATGACCTGTGCGGCAGTAAATAGGGACCAGAACTTGTGATGACGTGGAGTAAAAACAGCCAATGGCATGACAAGAGTGGAAGTAGGGTTTTTTTAGGGTGTTTTTTTTTATGATAACACCCCAGTGATAAAATTTGCTCCAAACGAAATGCCCATGTCTTCAAGAACCTGCAGAAGTAGAATCAGCCAGATCCATACAAGGACCATGTCTCGTGCTACCTGCCGGCGAAACAATTGTAACGCGCAATAAATTAAGTCCAGATGCATCACTGATTTTTCGTTTTCTTTATACTATATATATATAAAGCTATTCTATTTTCTAATTTCAAACCTGCTCACTGTTTCAAAACATACTTACTTGTCATTTATACTCGCTAAGAATGTAGCTTCTAATTTGAATGGAAGGAGATGGGTGATGTGTTGGTGTAATGGTCAAAGGCAAAACGATGGCCACTGACGTCGTCTGAGCTTGTAGTTGTGTATTTGAGAATTCATCGGTTTCCAATCAAGTAGCGTGAGGAAATTTGGCTTAGTGTTAGAGGTCATTACCTCCTTCCCCCAGCATGCCCCTTCGTCAGTCACCCGCGTTTCTCAGTGATAGAGGTCATCACCACCCTCCTCCGCATGGCCTGTGTGTGGCCATAGATCAGTCATCGAGAAGCAGTCGCTAAGATCAACACCTTTTCATCAAAGCAGATATTATTTTACCTACCCAGGCAACGCTGGGTACTGCTGCTAGTATATATATATATATATATATATATATATATATATATATATATATATATATATATATATATATATATATATATATATATATAAATATATTGGCGCCGAGAGAGAAATAAAATATTTCAGATCTTCAGTGATATTTAGAACTATTTCAGGATCTGGAATTTCTCATTGAAGCATAGTCTACTATTTACAGAATCGTTGGTCTATAGCGTGGTTCTTTCCACAGCATCCCTAGTTAGCGGGACACCTTCAGTTTTACCGTTCCTTAGTTCCCAAACTAGTTGGGTTAAATAGTGCAATTCTCTATGATTTTCTATCTCAATGAGTGCGTATGTTATTTATATCCGTAGTGAGACCCCTATAATTACTTTTAATATGATGTAGTGAGAATAGGGTCTCTCAACATATTGCCTCACAGAGGCGGGATGTCTAAGTGGGAAGTTTGAAGGATTCTGTACTTACAAATTGATTGTTGGGGAAGGAACTATCATGTGGCTGCTTCATATCTACTACGTCTTTTTCCACATAACTCAACAAGGTTTGACGGACTTGCCTTTCCCCTTCTTGCTTCCATTTAAGGGAAGCCCTTATTGGTCTCTTCGTTAAGGTGAGTAGCACACAGCCAAACATCTTCCACGTCGTACATTGATGCTATCCTGTAGATTTCTCAGCTGGAACATGTCAGGTGGAACATGTGATATGGTCACGCCAAAACATCGTTAGTATGGTCCTAATGAAACATCTGTGGAAGACATATCTTATTCCATATATTCTCAACTATATTTTACAAAAGTTATACAATGGTGGAAATATTTTATCTGTTATAAACATATTATGTGAACTATATTTTACAGAAGTTATACAATCATAGAAATATGAAATAAAAAGATAAAACAAAATTAAGTAATGGAAAAAAGAGGTGGAGGAGAAAAGAAGGGCATGTAGAAGATCACGCCACCTAGCTTTGACTTTGGAGGCAGTCGATTCTGATGTCACGTCCTGACGTCAGTAGCTGAATACACACTCTTTTCAACTTGGTGTGTTGATGCGAGCAACTGATATGATAACCTGTTTTGTTTATTGCTCTGATTAAAATGCTCATGTACATATAATCTCGAGGTATGTTCTTTTTGCTTAATTGTTTACCTACACCTAACAACAAATAGAAGTGATGTCCTAGCAGCCAAGCTATGGAAACGAACTCCCCACTAAATCATAAAACAAAGCAGCCTTCTAAAATTGGTGACCATCTCTCCTAAAGGAATATCTGGCTGTATAGGGAAGTAGAGGAAAGGACTGTAAATGCCATAAATGAGAAGAAAAGGGTGGAAACTGCAAGGACTATTAAACCATGGAAGAAAAGGGGGAAGTGGAGAAAGAGGTGGGCTTTATGCCAAGGGCGGTATTTTGGCTGCATCACGCGGACAAATTCTACTGGTAATTTTAACATATCTCACAAGCATAACTCGCCATTGGCCCAATAATTAACACATACAGGTGGAGCTGTGTTTCTTGGTTGATGCAGGAGCTGGACAATATAGGTTTTAGGGACTGAAAGATAACTGGTCTTTTGTAAAGGTTCTTTTCCATAGCTGTTCTGAAGTTGACAACTTCAGCGAGAATGTTGTCCTGGTATGGCGGCGGTATCAACAACCCTACGGTCCAGATTAAGACCCACTTACTGAATATTGGTTTATTATATAGGTACAAGGCCAGCAATTTGCGGGGAGGGGAAAGTCGATTAAATCGACTCCAGTGCGTGACTGGTACTTTATTTTATCGACCCCGTGAGGATGAAAGGTAAAGTTAATCTCGGCGGGATTTAAACTCAGATCATAAAAGGCCGTAACTCTATGCTGCAAAGCATGACGTCCGACCCTTTACCGATACTGCCAATCCACCAGTTACTGAATATTGAAGGTAGTGTCCCCAGTGAGATAGTGAGGTGGTGGTAGTGGTGGTGGTGGTGGAGGTAGTTGTGGTGGTAGTGGTGGTGGTGGTAGTAGTAGTAGTAGTGGTGGTGGTAGTGGTAGTGGTGGTGGTAGTAGTGGTGGTAATAGTAGTAGTGGTGGTTGTGGTGGTTGTAGTATTGGTAGTAGTAGTGGTGGTGGTAGTAATAGTAGTAGTGGTATTAGTAGTAGTAGTAGTAGTAGTAGTAGTAGTAGTAGTAGTAGTAGTAGTACCAATAAGGGGAGGTAAGAAGGTGGAGGTGTTGTATCGATGATTGCTGAGTCGCAAAGTTCCTTGTTCAATCACATGTCTGATTATAAACATCATGTCACACTGTCACCACTCTGTCACACTGTCACCTCTCTGTCACTGCTGTCACCTCTCTGTCACACTGACACCTCTCTGTCACTGCTGTCACATCTCTGTCACACTCACCTCTCTGTCACACTGTCACCTCTCTGTCACTGCTGTCACATCTCTGTCACACTGACACCATCTGCCACACTGTCACCTCTCTGTCACACTATCACCTCTCTGTCACTGCTGTCACATCTCTGTCACACTGACACCATCTGCCACACTGTCACCTCTCTGTCACACTATCACCTCTCTGTCACTGCTGTCACCTCTCTGTCACACTGTCACCTCTCTGTCACACTGTCACCTCTCTGTCACTGCTGTCACCTCTCTGTCACACTGACACCATCTGCCACACTGTCACCTCTCTGTCACTGCTGTCACCTCTCTGTTACACTGTCACCTCTCTGTTACACTGTCACATCTCTGCACACTGTCACCTCTCTGTCACACTGTCACCTCTCTGTCACTGCTGTCACCTCTCTGTCACTGCTGTCACCTCTCTGTCACACTGTCACCTCTCTGTCACACTGTCACCTCTCTGTCACTGCTGTCACCTCTCTGTCACACTGACACCTCTCTGTCACTGCTGTCACCTCTCTGTCACTGCTGTCACCTCTCTGTCACTGCTGTCACCTCTCTGTCACACTGTCACCTCTCTGTCACTGCTGTCACCTCTCTGTCACTGCTGTCACCTCTCTGTCACTGATGTCACCTCTCTGTCACTGCTGTCACCTCTCTGTCACACTGTCACCTATCTGTCACACAGCTGTCACCTCTCTGTCACTGCTGTCACCTCTCTGTCACTGCTGTCACCTCTCTGTCACACTGTCACCTCTCTGTCACTGCTGTCACCTCTCTGTCACACTGTCACCTCTCTGTCACTGCTCTCACCTCTCTGTCACTGCTGTCACCTTTCTGTCACACTGTCACATCTCTGTCACTGCTGTCACCTCTCTGTCACTGATGTCACTTCTCTGTCACACTGTCACCCCTCTGTCACACTGCCACCTCTCTGTCACACTGTTACATCTCTGTCACACTGTCACCTCTCTGTCACACTTTCACCTCTTTGTCACACAGCTGTCACCTCTCTGTCACATTTTCACCTCTTTGTCACACAGCTGTCACCTCTCTGTCACACTGTCACCACTCTGTCACACTGTCACATCTCTGTCACACTGTCAGCTTTCTGTCACACTGTCACCTCTCAGTCACACTATCACCTCTCAGTCACACTGCTGTTACCTCTCTGTCACTACTGTCAACTCTCTGTCACTGTGACAATCTGTCACAATGTAGCAATCTGTCACACTGTCACCTTTCTGTCACAATGTCACCTCTCTGTCACACTGTCACCTCTCTGTTACACTGCTGTCACCTCAACGTCACACTGTCACCTCTCTGTCCCGCTGTCACCTCACTGTCACACTGTCACCTCTCTGTCGTCACTGCTGTCATCTCTCTGTCACTGCTGTCACCTCTCTGTCACACTGTCACCTCTCTGTCACACTGTCATCTCAACGTCATATTGTCACCTCAACGTCACACTGTCACATCTCTGTCACACCGTCACCCCAACACACACTCCCCGATAACACCCCACCACCACCACCACCACCACCATCACCACCACCACTGCCACCAGCACCATCACCACCCACAACTACCACCACCCAAACAACAGTATTAAAAACAGTACCACCAGCACCAAGGCCACCACCACTACCAACACCACCATCACCACCACCACCACCACCACCACCACCACCACCACCACCACCACCACCACCACTACCACCACTACGACTACCACCAGCACCAGTACCGGCACCAACACTACTACCATTACCACCACCACTACGACTACCATCAACACCACAACCACCACTAGTGGTCATGGTGATGGTGTTGTTGGTGTTGGTGCTGTTCTTCGTGTGGTGGTAGTGATGGTGGGGATGTTGGTAGCTTGGATGGTGTTTGGGTTGGTGGTGTTATTAGTGTTGGTGTTGGTATTGGTATGGTATTGGCATGTTATTGGTCTCTGATGGTGGGGTTAGTGGTGGTGGTATTGGTATGGTATTGGTGTCTGATGGTGGTGTTAGTGGTGATGGTATTGGTATGGTATTGATGTCTGATGGTGGGGTTAGTGGTGGTGGTATTGGTATGGTATTGATGTCTGATGGTGGTGTTAGTGGTGATGGTATTGGTATGGTATTGATGTCTGATGGTGGTGTTAGTGGTGGTGATATTGGTATGGTATTGGTCTCTGATGGTGATGTTAGTGGTGATGGTATTGGTATGGTATTGATGTCTGATGGTGGTGTTAGTTCTGATGGTATTGGTATTGGCATGGTATTGGCATGTTATTGGTCTCTGATGGTGGGGTTAGTGGTGGTGGTATTGGTATGGTATTGGTCTCTGATGGTGGTATTAGTTGTGATGGTATTGGTATGGTATTGGTCTCTGATGGTGATGTTAGTGGTGGTGATATTGGTATGGTATTGATGTCTGATGGTGGTGTTAGTGGTGGTGGTATTGGTATGGTATTGGTCTGTGATGGTGGTATTAGTGGTGATGGTATTGGTACGGTAGTGATGTCTGATGGTGGTGTTAGTGGTGGTGATATTGGTATGGTATTGATGTCTGATGGTGGTGTTAGTGGTGGAGGTATTGGTATGGTATTGGTCTCTGATGGTGGTGTTAGTGGTGATGGTATTGGTATGGTATTGATGTCTGATGGTGGTGGTGGTGGTATTGGTATGGTATTGGTGTCTGATGGTGGTTGTGGTTGTATTGGTATGGTATTGGTGTCTTATAATGTGGTGATGGTAATGGTATGGTATTGGTGTCTGATGGTGGTGTTAGTGGTAGTGGTATTGGCATGTTATTCATGTCTGATGGTGTGGTGATGGTATTGGTATGGTATTGGTCTCTGTGGTAGTGTTGGTGGTGGTCGTATTGGTATGGTGTTGATGTCTGATGGTGGTGTTAGTGGTGATGGTATTGGTATGGTATTGGTCTCCGATGGTGGTGTTAGTGGTGATGGTATTGGTATGGTATTGATGTCTGATGGTGGTGGTGGTGGTATTGGTATGGTATTGGTGTCTGATGGTGGTTGTGGTTGTATTGGTATGGTATTGGTGTCTTATAATGTGGTGATGGTAATGGTATGGTATTGGTGTCTGATGGTGGTGTTAGTGGTAGTGGTATTGGCATGTTATTCATGTCTGATGGTGTGGTGATGGTAATGGTATGGTATTGGTCGCTGATGGAGGTGTTAGTGGTGATGGTATTGGTATGGTATTGGTGTCTTATGGTGGTGTTAGTGGTGGTGGTATTGGTATGGTATTGATGTCTGATGGTGGTGTTAGTGGTGATGGTATTGGTATGGTATTGGTCCCCGATGGTGGTGTTAGTGGTGGTGGTATTGGTATGGTATTGATGACTGATGGTGGTGTTATTGTTGGTGGTATTGGTATGGTATTGATGAATGATGGTGGTGTTATTGTTGGTGGTATTGGTATGGTATTTGTCTCCGATGGTGGTGTTAGTGGTGGTGGTATTGGTATGGTATTGGTCTGTGATGGTGGTGTTTGTGGTGGTGGTATTGGTATGGTATTGATGTCTGATGGTGGTGTTAGTGGTGGTGGTATTGGTATGGAATTGGTCTCTGATGGTGGTGGTAGTGATGGTGGTATTGGTATGGTATTGATGTCTGATGGTGGTGTCAGTGGTGGTGGTATTGGTATGGTATTGATGTCTGATGTTGGTGTTAGTGGTGGTGGTGGTATTCGTATGGTATTGATGTCTGATGGTGGTGTTAGTGGTGGTGGTATTGGTATGGTATCGATGTCTGATGGTTGTGTTAGTGGTGGTGGTATTGGTATATTGGTATGGTAATGTTGTCTGATGGTGGTGTTAGGGGTGATGGTATTGGTCTCTGATGGTGGTGTTAGTGTTGGTGGTATTGGTATGGTATTGGTCTCTGTGGTGGTGTTAGTGGTGGTGGTATTGGTTTGGTATTGGTCTCTGATGGTGGTGTTAGTGGTGGTGGTATTGGTATAGTATTGATCTCTGATGGTATTGTTAGTGGTGGTGGTATTGGTATGGTATTGATATCTGATGGTGGTATTAATGGTTGTGGTATTGGTATAGTATTGATGTCTGATGGTGGTGTTAGTGGTGGTGGTATTGGTATGGTATTGGTCTCTCATGGTGGTGTTAGTGGTTATGGTATTGGTATAGTATTGACGTTTGATGGTGGTGTTAGTGGTGATGGTATTGGTATGGTATTGAAGTCTGATGGTGGTGTTAGTGGTGATGGTATTGGTATGGTATTGATGTCTGATGGTGGTGTTAGTGGTGATGGTATTGGTATGGTATTGATGTCTGATGGTGGTGTTAGTGGTGATGGTATTGGTATGGTATTCATGTTTGATGGTGGTGTTAGTGGTGATATTGGTATGGTATTGATGTCTGATGGTGCTGTTAGTGGTGGAGGTATTGGTATAGTATTGATGTCTGATGATGGTGTTAGTGGTGGTTTTGGTATGGTATTGATGTCTGATGATGGTGTTAGTGGTGGTGTTGGTATGGGATTGATGTCTGATGGTGGTGTTCGTGGTGGTGGTATTGGTATGGTATTGATGTCTGATGATGGTGTTAGTGGTGGTAATGGTATGGTATTGATGTCTGATGGTGGTGTTAGTGTTGTTGGTATTGGTATGGTATTGGTCTCTGATGGAGCTGTTAGTGGTGATGGTATTGGTATGGTATTGGTCTCCAATGGTGGTGTTAGTGGTGGTGGTATTGGTATGGTATTGGTCTCTGATGGTGGTGTTAGTGGTGGTGGTATTGGTATGGTGTTGATGTCTGATGGTGGTGTTAGTGGTGATGGTATTGGTATGGTATTGGTCTCCGATGGTGGTGTTAGTGGTGGTGGTGGTATTGGTATGGTGTTGATGTCTGATGGTGGTGTTGATGGTGGTTGCATTGGTATGGTATTGATGTCTGATGGTGGTGTTAGTGGCGGTGGTATTGCTATGGTATTGATGTCTGATGATGGTGTTAGTGGTGGTATTGGTATGGTATTGATGTCTGATGGTGGTGTTACTGGTGATGGTATTGGTATGGTATTGATGTCTGATGATGGTGTTAGTGGTGGTATTGGTATGGTATTGATGTCTGATGGTGGTGTTAGTGGTGGTGGTATTGGTATGGTATTGATGTCTGATCATGGTGTTAGTGGTGGTATTGGTATTGTATTGATGTCTGATGGTGGTGTTAGTGGTGGAGGTATTGGTATGGTATTGATGTCTGATGATGGTGTTAGTGGTGGTTTGGTACGGTATTGATGTCTGATGGTGGTGTTAGTGGTGGAGGTATTGGTATGGTATTGGTCTCTGATGGAGCTGTAAGTGGTGATGGTATTGGTATGGTATTGGTGTCTTATGGTGGTGTTAGTGGTGATGGTATTGGTATGGTATTGTTGTCTGATGTTAGTGTTAGTGGTGGTGGTATTGGTATGGTATTGGTGTCTTATGGTGGTGTTAGTGGTGATGGTATTGGTATGGTATTGATGTCTGATGGTGGTGTTAGGGGTGATGGCATTGGCATGGTATTGGTCTCTGAGGGTGGTGATAGTTGTGCTGGTATTGGTATGGTATTGGTCTCTGATGGTTGTGTTAGTGGTGGTGGTATTGGTATGGTATTGGTCTCTGATGGTGGTGTTAGTGGTGGTGGTATTGGTATTGTATTGGTCTCTAATTGTGGTGTTAGTGGTGGTGGTATTGGTATAGTATTGGTCTCCGATGGTGGTGTTAGTGCTGGTGGTATTGGTATAGTATTGATCTCTGATGGTGGTGTTAGTGGTGATGGTATTGGTATAGAATTGATGTCTGATGGTGGTGTCAGTGGTGATGGTATTGGTATGGTATTGATGTCTGATGTTGGTGTTAGTGGTGGAGGTAATGGTATGGTATTGATGACTGATGATGGTGTTAATGGTGGTATTGGTATGGTATTGATGTCTGATGGTGGTGTTAGTGGTGATGGTATTGGTATGGTATTGATGTCTGATGATGGTGTTAATGGTGGTATTGGTATGGTATTGATGTCTGATGGTGGTGTTAGTGGTGGTGGTATTGGTATGGTATTGGTCTCTGATGGTGGTGTTAGTGGTGGTGTTATTGGTATGGTGTTGATGTCTGATGGTGGTGTTAGTGGTGGTGGTATTGGTATGGTATTGATGTCTGATGGTGGTGTTAGTGGTGGTGGTATTGGTATGGTATTGATGTCTGATGGTGGTATTAGTTGTGGTGGTATTGGTATGGTATTGATGTCTGATGGTGGTGTTAGTTGTGGTGGTATTGGTATGGTATTGGTCTCCGATGGTGGTGTTAGTGGTGGTGGTATTGGTATGGTATTGATGTCTGATGGTGGTGTTAGTGGTGATGGTTTTGGTATGGTATTGATGTCTGATGGTGCTGTTAGTGGTGATGGTATTGGTATGGTATTGATCTCCGATGGTGGTGTTAGTGGTGGTGGTATTGGTATGGTATTGATGTCTGATGGTGGTGTTAGTGGTGGTGGTATTGGTATGGTATTGATGACTGATGATGGTGTTAGTGGTGATGGTATTGGTATGGTATTGATGTCTGATGGTGGTATTAGTGGTGGTGGTATTGGTATGGTATTGATGTCTGATGGTGGTGTTAGTGGTGATGGTATTGGTATGGTATTGATGTCTGATGGTGGTGTTGATGGTGGTTGCATTGGTATGGTATTGATGTCTGATGGTGGTGTTAGTGGCGGTGGTATTGCTATGGTATTGATGTCTGATGATGGTGTTAGTGGTGGTATTGGTATGGTATTGATGTCTGATGGTGGTGTTACTGGTGATGGTATTGGTATGGTATTGATGTCTGATGATGGTGTTAGTGGTGGTATTGGTATGGTATTGATGTCTGATGGTGGTGTTAGTGGTGGTGGTATTGGTATGGTATTGATGTCTGATCATGGTGTTAGTGGTGGTATTGGTATGGTATTGATGTCTGATGGTGGTGTTAGTGGTGATGGTATTGGTATGGTATTGATGTCTGATGGTGGTGTTAGTGGTGGTGGTATTGGTATGGTATTGATGTCTGATGATGGTGTAAGTGGGGGTATTGGCATGGTATTGATGTCTGATGGTGGTGTTAGTGGTGGTGGTATTGGTATGGTATTGGTCTCTGATGGAGCTGTTAATGGTGATGGTATTGGTATGGTATTGGTGTCTGATGGTGGTGTTAGTGGTGATGGTATTGGTATGGTATTGATGTCTGATGGTGGTGTTAGTGGTGATGTTATTGGTATGGTATTGTTGTCTGATGGTGGAGTTAGTGGTGATGGTATTGGTATGGTATTGATGTCTGATGATGGTGTTAGTAGTGGTGGTATTGGTATGGTATTGATGTCTGATGGTGGTGTTAGTGGTGAAGGTATTGGTATGGTATTGATGTCTGATGGTGGTGTTAGTGGTGATGGTATTGGTATGGTATTGATGTCTGATGGTGGTGTTAGTGGTGAAGGTATTGGTATGGTATTGGTGTCTGATGGTGGTGTTAGTGGTGGTGGTATTGGTATGGTATTGATGTCTGATGGTGGTGTTAGTGGTGGTGGTATTGGTATGGTATTGATGTCTGATGGTGGTGTTAGTGGTGAAGGTATTGGTATGGTATTGGTGTCTGATGGTGGTGTTAGTGGTGATGGTATTGGTATGGTATTGATGTCTGATGGTGGTGTTAGTGGTGAAGGTATTGGTATGGTATTGGTGTCTGATGGTGGTGTTAGTGGTGGTGGTATTGGTATGGTATTGATGTCTGATGGTGGTGTTAGTGGTGGTGGTATTGGTATGGTATTTATGTCTGGTGGTGGTGTTAGTGGTGATGGTATTGGTATGGTACTGGTGTCTGATGGTGGAGTTAGTGGTGGTGGTATTGGTAAGGGTATTGATGTCTGATGGTGGAGGTATTGGTATGGTATTGATGTCTGGTGGTGGTGTTAGTGGATGTGGTATTGGTTTGGTATTGATGTCTGGTGGTGGTATTAATGGTGGTGGTATTGGTATGGTATTTCTGTCTGGTGGTGGTGTTAGTAGTTGTGGTATTCGTTTGGTATTGATGTCTGATGGTGGTGTTAGTGGTGGTGGTCTGGTATGGTATTGGTGTCTGATGGTGGTGTTAGTGGTTGTGGTATTGGTATGGTATTTATGTCTGGTGGTGGTGTTAGTGGTGGTATTTGTATAGTATTGATGTCTGATGATGGTGTTAGTGGTGGTAATTGTATGGTATTGATGTCTGATGGTGGTGTTAGTGTTGTTGGTATTGGTATGGTATTGGTCTCTGATGGAGCTGTTAGTGGTGATGGTATTGGTATGGTATTGGTCTCCAATGGTGGTGTTAGTTGTGGTGGTATTCGTATGGTATTGGTCTCTGATGGTGGTGTTAGTGGTGGTGGTATTGGTATGGAGTTGATGTCTGATGGTGGTGTTAGTGGTGATGGTATTGGTATGGTATTGGTCTCCGATGGTGGTGTTAGTGGTGGTGGTGGTATTGGTATGGTGTTGATGTCTGATGGTGGTGTTAGTGGTGATGGTATTGGTATGGTATTGGTCTCCGATGGTGGTGTTAGTGTTGGTGGTATTGGTATGGTTTTGATGTCTGATGATGGTGTTAGTGGTGATGGTATTGGTATGGTATTGATGTCTGATGATGGTGTTAGTGGTGATGGTATTGGTATGGTATTGGTATGGTATTGGTCTCCGTTGGTGGTGTTAGTGGTGGTGGTATTGCTATGGTATTGATCTCTGATGGTTGTGTTAGTGGTGATGGTATTGGTATGGTATTGATGTCTGATGGTGCTGTTAATGGTGATGGTATTGGTATGGTATTGATCTCCGATGGTGGTGTTAGTGGTGGTGGTATTGGTATGGTATTGATGTCTGATGTTGGTGTTAGTGGTGGTGGTATTGGTATGGTATTGATGACTGATGGTGGTGTTAGTGGTGATGGTATTGGTATGGTATTGATGTCTGATGGTGGTATTAGTGGTGGTGGTATTGGTATGGTATTGATGTCTGATGGTGGTGTTAGTGGTGATGGTATTGGTATGGTATTGATGTCTGATGGTGGTGTTACTGGTGGTTGCATTGGTATGGTATTGATTTCTGATGGTGGTGTTAGTGGCGGTGGTATTGCTATAGTATTGATATCTGATGATGGTGTTAGTGGTGGTATTGGTATGGTATTGATGTCTGATGGTGGTGTTCGTGTTTATGGTATTGGTATGGTATTGATGTCTGATGATGGTGTTAGTGGTGGTATTGGTATGGTATTGATGTCTGATGGTGGTGTTAGTGGTGGTGGTATTGGTATGGTATTGATGTCTGATCATGGTGTTAGTGGTGGTATTGGTATTGTATTGATGTCTGATGGTGGTGTTAGTGGTGGAGGTATTGGTATGGTATTGATGTCTGATGATGGTGTTAGTGGTGGTTTGGTATGGTATTGATGTCTGATGGTGGTGTTAGTGGTGGAGGTATTGGTATGGTATTAGTCTCTGATGGAGCTGTAAGTGGTGATGGTATTGGTATGGTATCGGTGTCTTATGGTGGTGTTAGTGGTGATGGTATTGGTATGGTATTGTTGTCTGATGGTAGTGTTAGTGGTGGTGGTATTGGTATGGTATTGATGTCAGATGGTGGTGTTAGTGGTGAAGGTATTGGTATGGTATTGGTGTCTGATGGTAGTGTTAGTGGTGTTGGTATTGGTATGGTATTGGTGTCTTATGGTGGTGTTAGTGGTGATGGTATTGGTATGGTATTGATGTCTGATGGTAGTGTTAGTGGTGGTGGTATTGGTATGGTATTGATGTCTGATGGTGGTGTTAGTGGTGGTGGTATTGGCATGGTATTGGTTTCTGATGGAGCTGTTAGTGGTGATGGTATTTTATGGTATTGGTGTCTTATGGTGGAGTTAGTGGTGATGGTATTGTTATGGTATTGGTGTCTGATGGTAGTGTTAGTGGTGGTGGTATTGGTGTGGTATTCATGTCTGATGGTATTGGTATGGTATTGATGTCTGATGGTATTGGTATGGTATTGATGTCTGATGATGGTGTTAGAGGTGATGGTATTGGTATGGTATTGATGTCTGATGATGGTGTTAGTGGTGGTATTAGTATGGTATTGATGTCTGATGGTGGTGTTAGTGGTGGAGGTATTGGTATGGTATTGATGTCTGATGATGGTGTTAGTGGTGGTATTGGTATGGTATTGATGTCTGATAGTGGTGTTAGTGGTGGCGGTATTGGTATGGTATGGTATTGATGTCTGATGGTGGTGTTAGTTGTGGTGGTGTTGGTATGGTATTGATGTCTGATGGTGGTGTTAGTGGTGGTGCTACTGGTATGGTATTGATGTCTGATGGTGGTTTTAGTGGTGGAAGTATTGGTATGGTATTGGTCTCTCATGGTGGTGTTAGTGGTGATGGTATTGGTATAGTATTGATGTCTGATGGTGGTGTTAGTGGTGATGGTATTGGTATGGTATTGATGTCTGATGGTGGTGTTAGTGGTGATGGTATTGGTATGGTATTGGTCTCTGTGGAAGTGTTAGTGGTGGTGGTATTGGTATGGTATTTGTGTCTGGTGGTGGTCTTAGTGGTGGTGGTATTGGTTTGGTATTTGTCTCTGATGGTGGTGTTAGTGGTGGTGGTATTGGTATGTTATTGATCTCTGATGGTATTGTTAGTGGTGGTGGTATTGGTATGGTATTGGTCTCTAATGGAGGTGTTAGTGGTGGTGGTATTCGTTTGGTATTGATCTCTGATGGTGGTGTTAGTGGTGGTGGTATTGGTATGTTATTGGTCTCTGATGGAGGTGTTAGTGGTGGTGGTATTGGTATGGTATTGGTGTCTTATGGTGGTGTTAGTTGTGCTGGTATTGGTATATTATTGGTCTCCGATGGTGGTGTTAGTGGTGGTGGTATTGGTATGGTATTGGTCTCCGATGGTGGTGTTAGTGGTGGTGGTATTGGTATGGTATTGATGTCTGATGGTGGTGTTAGTGGTGGTGGTATTGGTATGGTAATGATGTCTGATGGTTATGTTAGTGGTGATGTTATTGGTATGGTATTGATGTCTGATGGTAGTGTTAGTGGTGGTGGTATTGGTATGGTATTGATGTCTGATGGTGGTGTTAGTGGTGATGGTATTGGTATAGTATTGATGTCTGATGGTGGTATTAGTTGTGGTGGTATTGGTATGGTATTGATGTCTTATGGTGGTGTTAGTGGTGGTGGCATTGGTATGGTATTAATATCTGATGGTGGTGTTAGTGGCGGTGGTATTGCTATGGTATTGATGTCTGGTGGTGGTGTTAGTAGTATGGTATTGATACTGTATTGATGTCTGACGGTGGTGTTAGTGGTGATGGTATTGGTATGGTATTAGTCTGCGATGATGGTGTTAGTGGTGGTGGTATTGGTATGGTATTGAAGTCTGATGGTGGTGTTCGTTGTGGTGGTATTGGTATGGTATTGATGTCTGATGGTGGTGTTAGTGGTGGTGGTATTGGTATATTGGTATCGTATTGATGTCTGATGGTGGCGTTAGTGGTGATGGTATTGGTATGGTGTTGATGTCTGATGCTGGTGTTAGTAGTGGTGTTAGTGGTGATGGTATTGATGTCTGATGGTGGTGTTAGGGGTGAAGGTATTGGTATAGTATTGATGTCTGATGGTGGTGTTAGGGGTGATGGTATTGGCATGGTATTGGTCTCTGATGGTGGTGATAGTTGTGGTGGTATTGGTATGGTATAGGTCTCTGATGGTTGTGTTAGTGGTGGTGGTATTGGTATGGTATTGATGTCTGATAGTGGTGTTAGTGGTGGTGGTGTTGGTTTGGTATTGGTCTCTGATGGTGGTGTTAGTGGTGATGGTATTGGTATGGTATTGGTCTCTGATGGTGGTGTTAGTGGTGGTGGTATTGGTTTGGTATTGGTCTCTGATGGTGGTGTTAGTGGTGGTGGTATTGGTATGGTATTGATGGCTGATGATGGTGTTAGTGGTGGTGGTATTGGTATGGTATGTGTCTCTGATGGTGGTGTTAGTGGTGATGATATTGGTTTGGTATTGGTCTCTGATGCTGGTGTTAGTGGTGGTGGTTTTGGTGTGGTATTGGTGTCTGATGATGGTGTTATTGGTGATGGTATTGGTATGGTATTGATGTCTGATGATGGTGTTAGTGGTGGTGGTATTGGTATGGTATGTGTCACTGATGGTGGTGTTAGTGGTGATGGTATTGGTATGGTATTGGTGTCTGATGGTGGTGTTAGTGGTGGTGGTATTGGTAAGGTATTGCTGTCTGATGATAGTGTTAGTGGTGGTTGTATTGGTATGGTATTGGTCTCTGATGGTGGTCTTAGTGGTGATGGTATTGGTATGGTATTGATGTCTGATGGTGGTGTTAGTGGTGGTGGTATTTGTATGGTATTGGTGTCTGATGGAGGTGTTAGTGGTGATGGTATTGGTATGGTATTGATGTCTGATGATGGTGTTAGTGGTGGTGGTATTGGTATGGTTTTGATGTCTGATGATGGTGTTAGTGGTGGTGGTATTGGTATGGTATTGGTCTCTGATGGTGGTGTTAGTGGTGATGGTATTGGTATGTTATTGATGTCTGATGGTGGTGTTAGTGGTGGTGGTATTTGTATGGTATTGGTGTCTGATGGAGGTGTTAGTGGTGATGGTATTGGTATGGTATTGATGTCTGATGATGGTGTTAGTGGTGGTGGTATTGGTATGGTTTTGATGTGTGATGATGGTGTTAGTGGTGGTGGTATTGGAATGGTATTGGTGTCTGATGGTGGTGTTAGTGGTGATGGTATTGGTATGGTATTGGTGACTGATGGGAGTGTTAGTGGTGATGGTATTGGTATGGTATTGATGTCTGATGATCGTGTTAGTGGAGGTGGTATTGGTATGGTATGTGTCTCTGATGGTGGTGTTAGTGGTGATGATATTGGTTTGGTATTGGTCTCTGATCGTGGTGTTAGTGGTGATGGTATTGGTATGGTATTGATGTCTGATGGTGGTGTTAGTGGTGGTGGTATTTGTATGGTATTGGTGTCTGATGGAGGTGTTAGTGGTGATGATATTGGTATGGTATTGATGTCTGATGATGGTGTTAGTGGTGGTGGTATTGGTATGGTTTTGATGTGTGATGATGGTGTTAGTGGTGGTGGTATTGGAATGGTATTGGTGTCTGATGGTGGTGTTAGTGTTGATGGTATTGGTATGATATTGGTGTCTGATGGGGGTGTTTGTGGTGATGGTATTGTTATGGTATTGATGTCTGATGATGGTGTTATTGATGGTGGTATTGGTTTGGTATTGGTCTATGGTGGTGGGGTTAGTGGTGATGGTATTGGTATGGTATTGATGTCTGATGATTTTGTTAGCGGTGGTGGTATTGGTATGGTATTGGTCTCTGAAGGTGGCGTTAGTGGTGATGGTATTGGTATGGTATTGATATCTGATGGTGGTGTTAGTGGTGGTGGTATTGGTATGGTATTGGTGTCTGATGGTGGTGTTAGTGGTGATGGTATTGGTATGGTATTGATGTCTGATGGTGGTGTTAGTGGTGGTGGTATTGGTATGGTATTGATGTCTGATGATGGTGTTAATGGTGGTGGTATTGGTATGGTATTGATGTCTGATGGTGGAGTTAGTGGTGATGGTATTGGTATGGTATTGATGTCTGATGGTGGTGTTAGTGGTGGTGGTATTGGTATGGTATTGATGTCTGATGGTGGTGTTAGTGGTGGTGATATTGGTATGGTATTGATGTGTGATGATGGTGTTAGTGGTGGTGGTATTGGTATGGTATTGGTCTCTGATGGTGGTGTTAGTGGTGAAGGTATTGGTATGGTATTGATGTCTGATGGTGGTGTTAGTGGTGGTGGTATTTGTATGGTATTGGTGTCTGATGGAGGTGTTAGTGGTGATGGTATTGGTATGGTATTGATGTCTGATGATGGTGTTAGTGGTGGTGGTATTGGTATGGTTTTGATGTGTGATGATGGTGTTAGTGGTGGTGGTATTGGAATGGTATTGGTCTCTGATGGTGGTGTTAGTGTGGATGGTATTGGTATGGTATTGATGTCTGATGGTGGTGTTAGTGGTGGTGGTATTGGTATGGTATTGAAGTCTGACGATGGTGTTAGTGGTGGTGGTATTGGTATGGTATTGGTCTCTGATGGTGGTGTTAGTGGTGGTGGTATTGGTATGGTATTGATGTCTGATGGTGGTGTTAGTGGTGATGGTATTGGTATGGTATTGGTGTCTGATGGTGGTGTTAGTGGTGATGGTATTGGTATGGTATTGGTGTCTGATGGTGGTGTTAGTGGTGATGGTATTGGTATGGTGCTGATGTCTGGTGATGGTGTTAGTGGTGGTGGTATTGGTATGGTATTGGTCCCTGATGGTGGCGTTAGTGGTGATGGTATTGGTATGGTATTAATGTCTGATTGTGGTGTTAGTGGTGGTGGTGTTGGTTTGGTATTAGTCTCTGATGGTGGTATTAGTGGTGATGGTATTGGTATGGTATTGGTCTCTGATGGTGGTGTTAGTGGTGATGGTATTGGTATGGTATTGGTCCCTGATGGTGGCGTTAGTGGTGATGGTATTGGTATGATATTGATGTCTGATTGTGGTGTTAGTGGTGGTGGTATTGGTTTGGTATTGGTCTCTGATGGTGGTGTTAGTGGTGGTGGTATTGGTATGGTATTGATGGCTGATGATGGTGTTAGTGGTGGTGGTATTGGTATGGTATTGATGTCTGATGATGGTGTTAGTGGTGGTGGTATTGGTATGGTATGTGTCTCTGATGGTGGTGTTAGTGGTGATGATATTGGTTTGGTATTGATGTCTGATGGTGGTGTTAGTGGTGATGATATTGGTATGGTATTGATGTCTGATGATGGTGTTAGTGATGGTGGTATTGGTATGGTATGTGTCACTGATGCTGGTGTTAGTGGTGATGGTATTGGTATGGTATTGGTGTCTGATGGTGGTGTTAGTGGTGGTGGTATTGGTATGGTATTGATGTCTGATGATAGTGTTAGTGGTGGTTGTATTGGTATGGTATTGGTCTCTGATGGTGGTGTTAGTGGTGATGGTATTGGTATGGTATTGATGTCTGATGGTGGTGTTAGTGGTGGTGGTATTTGTATGGTATTGGTGTCTGATGGAGGTGTTAGTGGTGATGGTATTGGTATGGTATTGATGTCTGATGATGGTGTTAGTGGTGGTGGTATTAGTATGGATTTGATGTCTGATGATCGTGTTAGTGGTGGTGGTATTGGTATGGTATTGGTCTCTGATAGTGGCGTTAGTGGTGATGGTATTGGTATGGTATTGATGTCTGATGGTGTTGTTAGTGGTGATGGTATTGGTATAGTATTAATGTCTGATGGTGGTGTTAGTGGTGGTGGTATTGGTATATTATTGATGTCTGATGATGGTGTTAGTGGTGGTGCTATTGGTATGGTTTTCATGTCTGATGATGGTGTTAGTGGTGGTGGTATTGGAATGGTATTGGTCTCTGATGGTGGTGTTAGTGTGGATGGTATTGGTATGGTATTGATGTCTGATGGTGGTGTTAGTGGTGGTGGTATTGGTATGGTATTGAAGTCTGACGATGGTGTTAGTGGTGGTGGTATTGGTATGGTATTGGTCTCTGATGGTGGTGTTAGTGGTGGTGGTATTGGTATGGTATTGATGTCTGATGGTGGTGTTAGTGGTGATGGTATTGGTATGGTATTGGTGTTTGATGGTGGTGTTAGTGGTGATGGTATTGGTATGGTATTGGTGTCTGATGGTGGTGTTAGTGGTGATGGTATTGGTATGGTGTTGATGTCTGGCGATGGTGTTAGTGGTGGTGGTATTGGTATGGTATTGGTCCCCGATGGTGGCGTTAGTGGTGATGGTATTGGTATGGTATGGATGTCTGATTGTGGTGTTAGTGGTGGTGGTGTTGGTTTGGTATTGGTCTCTGATGGTGGTGTTAGTGGTGGTGGTATTGGTATGGTATTGATGTCTGATGGTGGTGTTAGTGGTGATGGTATTGGTATGGTATTGGTGTCTGATGGTGGTGTTAGTGGTGTTGATATCGGTATGGTATTGGTGTCTGATGGTGGTGTTAGTGGTGATGGTACTGGTATGGTGTTGATGTCTGGTGATGGTGTTAGTGGTGGTGGTATTGGTATGGTATTGGTCCCTGATGGTGGCGTTAGTGGTGATGGTATTGGTATGGTATTGATGTCTGATTGTGGTGTTAGTGGTGGTGGTGTTGGTTTTGTATTGGTCTCTGATGGTGGTGTTAGTGGTGATGGTATTGGTATGGTATTGGTCTCTGATGGTGGTGTTAGTGGTGATGGTATTGGTATGGTATTGGTCCCTGATGGTGGCGTTAGTGGTGATGGTATTGGTATGATATTGATGTCTGATTGTGGTGTTAGTGGTGGTGGTATTGGTTTGGTATTGGTCTCTGATGGTGGTGTTAGTGGTGGTGGTATTGGTATGGTATTGATGGCTGATGATGGTGTTAGTGGTGGTGGTATTGGTATGGTATGTGTCTCTGATGGTGGTGTTAGTGGTGATGATATTGGTTTGGTATTGCTCTCTGATGGTGGTGTTAGTGGTGGTGGTATTGGTGTGGTATTGATGTCTGATGATGGTGTTATTGGTGATGGTATTGGTATGGTATTGATGTCTGATGATGGTGTTAGTGGTGGTGGTATTGGTATGGTATGTGTCACTGATGGTGGTGTTAGTGGTGATGGTATTGGTATGGTATTGGTGTCTGATGGTGGTGTTAGTGGTGGTGGTATTGGTATGGTATTGATGTCTGATGATAGTGTTAGTGGTGGTTGTATTGGTATGGTATTGGTCTCTGATGCTGGTGTTAATGGTGATGGTATTGGTATGGTATTGATGTCTGATGGTGGTGTTAGTGGTGGTGGTATTTGTATGGTATTGGTGTCTGATGGAGGTGTTAGTGGTGATGGTATTGGTATGGTATTGATGTCTGATGATGGTGTTAGTGGTGGTGGTATTGGTATGGTATTGGTCTCTGATGGTGGTGTTAGTGGTGATGGTATTGGTATGGTATTGATGTCTGATGGCGGTGTTAGTGGTGGTGGTATTTATATGGTATTGGTGTCTGATGGTGGTGTTAGTGGTGGTGGTATTGGTATGGTATTGATGTCTGATGACAGTGTTAGTGGTGGTGGTATTGGTATGGTATTGATGTCTGATGGTGGTGTTAGTGGTGATGGTATTGGTATGGTATTGATGTCTGATGGTGTTGTTAGTGGTGATGGTATTGGTATAGTATTGATGTCTGATGGTGGTGTTAGTGGTGGTGGTATTGGTATGGTATTGATGTCTGATGACAGTGTTAGTGGTGGTGGTATTGGTATGGTATTGGTCTCTGATGGTGGTGTTAGTGGTGGTGGTATTTGTATGGTATTGGTGTCTGATGGAGGTGTTAGTGGTGATGGTATTGGTATGGTATTGATGTCTGATGATGGTGTTAGTGGTGGTGGTATTGGAATGGTTTTGATGTGTGATGATGGTGTTAGTGGTGGTGGTATTCGAATGGTATTGGTGTCTGATGGTGGTGTTAGCGGTGATGGTATTGGTATGGTATTGGTGTCTGATGGGGGTATTAGTGGTGATGGTATTGGTATGGTATTGATGTCTGATGATGGTGTTAGTGGTGGTGGTATTGGTATGGTATGTGTCTCTGATGGTGGTGTTAGTGGTGATGATATTGGTTTGGTATTGGTCTCTGATGGTGGTGTTAGTGGTGGTGGTATTGGTGTGGTATTGATGTCTGATGATGGTGTTATTGGTGATGGTATTGGTATGGTATTGATGTCTGATGATGGTGTTAGTGGTGATGGTATTGGTATGGTATGTGTCACTGATGGTGGTGTTAGTGGTGATGGTATTGTTATGGTATTGGTGTCTAATGGTGGTGTTAGTGGTGGTGGTATTGGTATGGTACGTGTCACTGATGGTGGTGTTAGTGGTGATTGTATTGGTATGGTATTGGTGTCTGATGGTGGTGTTAGTGGTGGTGGTATTGGTATGGTATTGATGTCTGATGATAGTGTTAGTGGTGGTTGTATTGGTATGGTATTGGTCTCTGATGGTGGTGTTAGTGGTGATGGTATTGGTATGGTATTGATGTCTGATGGTGGTGTTAGTGGTGGTGGTATTTATATGGTATTGGTGTCTGATGGAGGTGTTAGTGGTGATGGTATTGGTATGGTATTGATGTCTGATGATGGTGTTAGTGGTGGTGGTATTGGTATGGTTTTGATGTCTGATGATGGTGTTAGTGGTGGTGGTATTGGTATGGTATTGGTCTCTGATAGTGGCGTTAGTGGTGATGGTATTGGTATGGTATTGATGTCTGATGGTGTTGTTAGTGGTGATGGTATTGGTATAGTATTGATGTCTGATGGTGGTGTTAGTGGTGGTGGTATTGGTATGGTATTGATGTCTGATGATGGTGTTAGTGGTGGTGCTATTGGTATGGTTTTCATGTCTGATGATGGTGTTAGTGGTGGTGGTATTGGAATGGTATTGGTCTCTGATGGTGGTGTTAGTGTGGATGGTATTGGTATGGTATTGATGTCTGATGGTGGTGTTAGTGGTGGTGGTATTGGTATGGTTTTGATGTCTGATGATGGTGTTAGTGGTGGTGGTATTGGTATGGTATTGGTCTCTGATGGTGGCGTTAGTGGTGATGGTATTGGTATGGTATTGATGTCTGATGGTGTTGTTAGTGGTGATGGTATTGGTATAGTATTGATGTCTGATGGTGGTGTTAGTGGTGGTGGTATTGGTATGGTATTGATGTCTGATGATAGTGTTAGTGGTGGTGGTATTGGTATGGTATTGGTCTCTGATGGTGGTGTTAGTGGTGGTGGTATTTGTATGGTATTGGTGTCTGATGGAGGTGTTAGTGGTGATGGTATTGGTATGGTATTGATGTCTGATGATGGTGTTAGTGGTGGTGGTATTGGAATGGTTTTGATGTGTGATGATGGTGTTAGTGGTGGTGGTATTCGAATGGTATTGGTGTCTGATGGTGGTGTTAGCGGTGATGGTATTGGTATGGTATTGGTGTTTGATGGGGGTGTTAGTGGTGATGGTATTGGTATGGTATTGATGTCTGATGATGGTGTTAGTGGTGGTGGTATTGGTATGGTATGTGTCTCTGATGGTGGTGTTAGTGGTGATGATATTGGTTTGGTATTGGTCTCTGATGGTGGTATTAGTGGTGGTGGTATTGGTGTGGTATTGATGTCTGATGATGGTGTTATTGGTGATGGTATTGGTATGGTATTGATGTCTGATGATGGTGTTAGTGGTGATGGTATTGGTATGGTATGTGTCACTGATGGTGGTGTTAGTGGTGATGGTATTGTTATGGTATTGGTGTCTGATGGTGGTGTTAGTGGTGGTGGTATTGGTATGGTACGTGTCACTGATGGTGGTGTTAGTGGTGATTGTATTGGTATGGTATTGGTGTCTGATGGTGGTGTTAGTGGTGGTGGTATTGGTATGGTATTGATGTCTGATGATAGTGTTAGTGGTGGTTGTATTGGTATGGTATTGGTCTCTGATGGTGGTGTTAGTGGTGATGGTATTGGTATGGTATTGATGTCTGATGGCGGTGTTAGTGGTGGTGGTATTTATATGGTATTGGTGTCTGATGGAGGTGTTAGTGGTGATGGTATTGGTATGGTATTGATGTCTGATGATGGTGTTAGTGGTGGTGGTATTGGTATGGTTTTGATGTCTGATGATGGTGTTAGTGGTGGTGGTATTGGTATGGTATTGGTCTCTGATAGTGGCGTTAGTGGTGATGGTATTGGTATGGTATTGATGTCTGATGGTGTTGTTAGTGGTGATGGTATTGGTATAGTATTGATGTCTGATGGTGGTGTTAGTGGTGGTGGTATTGGTATGGTATTGATGTCTGATGATGGTGTTAGTGGTGGTGCTATTGGTATGGTTTTCATGTCTGATGATGGTGTTAGTGGTGGTGGTATTGGAATGGTATTGGTCTCTGATGGTGGTGTTAGTGTGGATGGTATTGCTATGGTATTGATGTCTGATGGTGGTGTTAGTGGTGGTGGTATTGGTATGGTATTGAAGTCTGACGATGGTGTTAGTGGTGGTGGTATTGGTATGGTATTGGTCTCTGATGGTGCTGTTAGTGGTGGTGGTATTGGTATGGTATTGATGTCTGATGGTGGTGTTAATGGTGATGGTATTGGTATGGTATTGGTGTTTGATGGTGGTGTTAGTGGTGATGGTATTGGTATGGTATTGGTGTCTGATGGTGGTGTTAGTGGTGATGGTATTGGTATGGTGTTGATGTCTGGCGATGGTGTTAGTGGTGGTGGTATTGGTATGGTATTGATGTCTGATGATGGTGTTAGTGGTGGTGGTATTGGTATGGTATGTGTCTCAGATGGTGGTGTTAGTGGTGATGATATTGGTATGGTATTGGTGTTTGATGGTGGTGTTAGTGGTGATGGTATTGGTATGGTATTGGTGTCTGATGGTGGTGTTAGTGGTGATGGTATTGGTATGGTGTTGATGTCTGGCGATGGTGTTAGTGGTGGTGGTATTGGTATGGTATTGATGTCTGATTGTGGTGTTAGTGGTGGTGGTGTTGGTTTGGTATTGGTCTCTGATGGTGGTGTTAGTGGTGGTGGTATTGGTATGGTATTGGTGTTAGTGGTGATGGTATTGGTATGGTATTGGTGTCTGATGTTCGTGTTAGTGGTGATGGTATTTGTATGGTATTGGTGTCTGATGGTGGTGTTAGTGGTGATGGTATTGGTATGGTGTTGATGTCTGGTGATGGTGTTAGTGGTGGTGGTATTGGTATGGTATTGGTCCCTGATGGTGGCGTTAGTGGTGATGGTATTGGTATGGTATTGATGTCTGATTGTGGTGTTAGTGGTGGTGGTGTTGGTTTTGTATTGGTCTCTGATGGTGGTGTTAGTGGTGATGGTATTGGTATGGTATTGGTCTCTGATGGTGGTGTTAGTGGTGATGGTATTGGTATGTTATTGGTCCCTGATGGTGGCGTTAGTGGTGATGGTATTGGTATGATATTGATGTCTGATTGTGGTGTTAGTGGTGGTGGTATTGGTTTGGTATTGGTCTCTGATGGTGGTGTTAGTGGTGGTGGTATTGGTATGGTATTGATGGCTGAAGATGGTGTTAGTGGTGGTGGTATTGGTATGGTATTGATGTCTGATGATGGTGTTAGTGGTGGTGGTATTGGTATGGTATGTGTCTCAGATGGTGGTGTTAGTGGTGATGATATTGGTTTGGTATTGGTCTCTGATGGTGGTGTTAGTGGTGGTGGTATTGGTGTGGTATTGATGTCTGATGATGGTGTTATTGGTGATGGTATTGGTATGGTATTGATGTCTGATGATGGTGTTAGTGGTGGTGGTATTGGTATGGTATGTGTCACTGTTGGTGGTGTTAGTGGTGATGGTATTGGTATGGTATTGGTGTCTGATGGTGGTGTTAGTGGTGGTGGTATTGGTATGGTATTGATGTCTGATGATAGTGTTAGTGGTGGTGGTATTTGTATGGTATTGGTGTCTGATGGAGGTGTTAGTGGTGATGGTATTGGTATGGTATTGATGTCTGATGATGGTGTTAGTGGTGGTGGTATTGGTATGGTTTTGATGTCTGATGATGGTGTTAGTGGTGGTGGTATTGGTATGGTATTGGTCTCTGATGGTGGCGTTAGTGGTGATGGTATTGGTATGGTATTGATGTCTGATGGTGTTGTTAGTGGTGATGGTATTGGTATAGTATTGATGTCTGATGGTGGCGTTAGTGGTGGTGGTATTGGTATGGTATTGATGTCTGATGATAGTGTTAGTGGTGGTGGTATTGGTATGGTATTGGTCTCTGATGGTGGTGTTAGTGGTGGTGGTATATGTATGGTATTGGTGTCTGATGGAGGTGTTAGTGGTGATGGTATTGGTATGGTATTGATGTCTGATGATGGTGTTAGTGGTGGTGGTATTGGAATGGTGTTGATGTGTGATGATGGTGTTAGTGGTGGTGGTATTCGAATGGTATTGGTGTCTGATGGTGGTGTTAGCAGTGATGGTATTGGTATGGTATTGGTGTCTGATGGGGGTGTTAGTGGTGATGGTATTGGTATGGTATTGATGTCTGATGATGGTGTTAGTGGTGGTGGTATTGGTATGGTATGTGTCTCTGATGGTGGTGTTAGTGGTGATGATATTGGTTTGGTATTGGTCTCTGATGGTGGTGTTAGTGGTGGTGGTATTGGTGTGGTATTGATGTCTGATGATGGTGTTATTGGTGATGGTATTGGTATGGTATTGATGTCTGATGATGGTGTTAGTGGTGATGGTATTGGTATGGTATGTGTCACTGATGGTGGTGTTAGTGGTGATGGTATTGTTATGGTATTGTTGTCTGATCGTGGTGTTAGTGGTGGTGGTATTGGTATGGTATTGGTGTCTGATGGTGGTGTTAGTGGTGGTGGTATTGGTATGGTATTAATGTCTGATGATAGTGTTAGTGGTGGTTGTATTGGTATGGTATTGGTCTCTGATGGTGGTGTTAGTGGTGATGGTATTGGTATGGTATTGATGTCTGATGGTGGTGTTAGTGGTGGTGGTATTTGTATGGTATTGGTGTCTGATGGAGGTGTTAGTGGTGATGGTATTGGTATGGTATTGATGTCTGATGATGGTGTTAGTGGTGGTGGTATTGGTATGGTTTTGATGTCTGATGATGGTGTTAGTGGTGGTGGTATTGGTATGGTATTGGTCTCTGATAGTGGCGTTAGTGGTGATGGTATTGGTATGGTATTGATGTCTGATGGTGTTGTTAGTGGTGATGGTATTTGTATAGTATTGATGTCTGATGGTGTTGTTAGTGGTGGTGGTATTGGTATGGTATTGATGTCTGATGATGGTGTTAGTGGTGGTGCTATTGGTATGGTTTTCATGTCTGATGATAGTGTTAGTGGTGGTGGTATTGGAATGGTATTGGTCTCTGATGGTGGTGTTAGTGTGGATGGTATTGGTATGGTATTGATGTCTGATGGTGGTGTTAGTGGTGGTGGTATTGGTATGGTATTGATGTCTGATGATGGTGTTAGTGGTGGTGGTATTGGTATGGTTTTGATGTCTGATGATGGTGTTAGTGGTGGTGGTATTGGTATGGTATTGGTCTCTGATGGTGGCGTTAGCGGTGATGGTATTGGTATGGTATTGATGTCTGATGGTGTTGTTAGTGGTGATGGTATTGGTATAGTACTGATGTCTGATGGTGGTGTTAGTGGTGGTGGTATTGGTATGGTATTGATGTCTGATGATAGTGTTAGTGGTGGTGGTATTGGTATGGTATTGGTCTCTGATGGTGGTGTTAGTGGTGGTGGTATTTGTATGGTATTGGTGTCTGATGGAGGTGTTAGTGGTGATGGTATTGGTATGGTATTGATGTCTGATGATGGTGTTAGTGGTGGTGGTATTGGAATGGTTTTGATGTGTGATGATGGTGTTAGTGGTGGTGGTATTCGAATGGTATTGGTGTCTGATGGTGGTGTTAGCGGTGATGGTATTGGTATGGTATTGGTGTCTGATGGGGGTGTTAGTGGTGATGGTATTGGTATGGTATTGATGTCTGATGATGGTGTTAGTGGTGGTGGTATTGGTATGGTATGTGTCTCTGATGGTGGTGTTAGTGGTGATGATATTGGTTTGGTATTGGTCTCTGATGGTGGTGTTAGTGGTGGTGGTATTGGTGTGGTATTGATGTCTGATGATGGTGTTATTGGTGATGGTATTGGTATGGTATTGATGTCTGATGATGGCGTTAGTGGTGATGGTATTGGTATGGTATGTGTCACTGATGGTGGTGTTAGTGGTGATGGTATTGTTATGGTATTGGTGTCTGATGGTGGTGTTAGTGGTGGTGGTATTGGTATGGTATGTGTCACTGATGGTGGTGTTAGTGGTGATGGTATTGGTATGGTATTGGTGTCTGATGGTGGTGTTAGTGGTGGTGGTATTGGTATGGTATTAATGTCTGATGATAGTGTTAGTGGTGGTTGTATTGGTATGGTATTGGTCTCTGATGGTGGTGTTAGTGGTGATGGTATTGGTATGGTATTGATGTCTGATGGTGGTGTTAGTGGTGGTGGTATTTGTATGGTATTGGTGTCTGATGGAGGTGTTAGTGGTGATGGTATTGGTATGGTATTGATGTCTGATGATGGTGTTAGTGGTGGTGGTATTGGTATGGTTTTGATGTCTGATGATGGTGTTAGTGGTGGTGGTATTGGTATGGTATTGGTCTCTGATAGTGGCGTTAGTGGTGATGGTATTGGTATGGTATTGATGTCTGATGGTGTTGTTAGTGGTGATGGTATTTGTATGGTATTGGTGTCTGATGGAGGTGTTAGTGGTGATGGTATTGGTATGGTATTGATGTCTGATGATGGTGTTAGTGGTGGTGGTATTGGTATGGTTTTGATGTCTGATGATGGTGTTAGTGGTGGTGGTATTGGTATGGTATTGGTCTCTGATAGTGGCGTTAGTGGTGATGGTATTGGTATGGTATTGATGTCTGATGGTGTTGTTAGTGGTGATGGTATTTGTATAGTATTGATGTCTGATGGTGGTATTAGTGGTGGTGGTATTGGTATGGTATTGATGTCTGATGATGGTGTTAGTGGTGGTGCTATTGGTATGGTTTTCATGTCTGATGATGGTGTTAGTGGTGGTGGTATTGGAATGGTATTGGTCTCTGATGGTGGTGTTAGTGTGGATGGTATTGGTATGGTATTGATGTCTGATGGTGGTGTTAGTGGTGGTGGTATTGGTATGGTATTGAAGTCTGACGATGGTGTTAGTGGTGGTGGTATTGGTAAGGCATTGGTCTCTGATGGTGGTGTTAGTGGTGGTGGTATTGGTATGGTATTGATGTCTGATGGTGGTGTTAGTGGTGATGGTATTGGTATGGTATTGGTGTTTGATGGTGGTGTTAGTGGTGATGGTATTGGTATGGTATTGGTGTCTGATGGTGGTGTTAGTGGTGATGGTATTGGTATGGTGTTGATGTCTGGCGATGGTGTTAGTGGTGGTGGTATTGGTATGGTATTGGTCCCCGATGGTGGCGTTAGTGGTGATGGTATTGGTATGGTATTGATGTCTGATTGTGGTGCTAGTGGTGGTGGTGTTGGTTTGGTATTGTTCTCTGATGGTGGTGTTAGTGTTGATGGTATTGGTATGGTATTGGTCTCTGATGGTGGTGTTAGTGGTGATGGTATTGGTATGGTATTGGTCCCTGATGGTGGCGTTAGTGGTGATGATATTGGTTTGGTATTGGTTTCTGATGGTGGTGTTAATGGTGGTGGTATTGGTGTGGTATTGATGTCTGATGATGGTGTTATTGGTGATGGTATTGGTATGGTCTTGATGTCTGATGATGGTGTTAGTGGTGGTGGTATTGGTATGGTATGTGTCACTGATGGTGGTGTTAGTGGTGATGGTATTGGTATGGTATTGGTGTCTGATGGTGGTGTTAGTGGTGGTGGTATTGGTATGGTATTGATGTCTGATGGTGGTGTTAGTGGTGGTGGTATTTGTATGGTATTGGTGTCTGATGGAGGTGTTAGTGGTGGTGGTATTGGTATGGTTTTGATGTCTGATGATGGTGTTAGTGGTGGTGGTATTGGTATGGTATTGGTCTCTGATGGTGGTGTTAGTGGTGATGGTATTGGTATGGTATTGATGTCTGATGGTGGTGTTAGTGGTGATGGTATTTGTATGGTATTGATGTCTGATGGTGGCGGTAGTGGTAATGGTATTGGTATGGTATTGATGTCTGATGGTGGTGTTAGTGGTGATGGTATTGGTATGGTTTTGATGTCTGATGGTGGCGGTAGTGGTAATGGTATTGGTATGGTATTGATGTCTGATGGTGTTGTTAGTGGTGATGGTATTGGTATAGTATTGATGTCTGATGGTGGTGTTAGTGGTGGTGGTATTGGTATGGTATTGATGTCTGATGATAGTGTTAGTGGTGGTGGTATTGGTATGGTATTGGTCTCTGATGGTGGTGTTAGTGGTGATGGTATTGGTATGGTATTGATGTCTGATGGTGGTGTTAGTGGTGGTGGTATTTGTATGGTATTGGTGTCTGATGGAGGTGTTAGTGGTGATGGTATTGGTATGGTATTGATGTCTGATGATGGTGTTAGTGGTGGTGGTATTGGTATGGTTTTGACGTGTGATGATGGTGTTAGTGGTGGTGGTATTGGAAAGGTATTAGTGTCTGATGGTGGTGTTAGTGGTGATGGTATTGGTATGGTATTGGTGTCTGATGGGGGTGTTAGTGGTGATGGTATTGGTATGGTATTGATGTCTGATGATGGTGTTAGTGGTGGTGGTATTGGTATGGTATGTGTCTCTGATGGTGGTGTTAGTGGTGATGATATTGGTTTGGTATTGGTCTCTGATGGTGTTGTTAGTGGTGGTGGTATTGGTGTGGTATTGATGTCTGATGACGGTGTTATTGGTGATGGTATTGGTATGGTATTGATGTCTGATGATGGTGTTAGTGGTGATGGTATTGGTATGGTATGTGTCACTGATGGTGGTGTTAGTGGTGATGGTATTGGTATGGTATTGGTGTCTGATGGTGGTGTTAGTGGTGGTGGTATTGGTATGGTATGTGTCACTAATGGTGGTGTTAGTGGTGATGGTATTGGTATGGTATTGGTGTCTGATGGTGGTGTTAGTGGTGGTGGTATTGGTATGGTATTGATATCTGATGATAGTGTTAGTGGTGGTTGTATCGGTATGGTATTGGTCTCTGATGGTGGTGTTAGTGGTGATGGTATTGGTATGGTATTGATGTCTGATGGTGGTGTTAGTGGTGGTGGTATTTGTATGGTATTGGTGTCTGATGGAGGTGTTAGTGGTGATGGTATTGGTATGGTATTGATGTCTGATGATGGTGTTAGTGGTGGTGGTATTGGTATGGTATTGGTCTCTGATAGTGGCGTTAGTGGTGATGGTATTGGTATGGTATTGATGTCTGATGGTGTTGTTAGTGGTGATGGTATTGGTATAGTATTGATGTCTGATGGTGGTGTTAGTGGTGGTGGTATTGGTATGGTATTGATGTCTGATGATAGTGTTAGTGGTGGTGGTATTTGTATGGTATTGGTCTCTGATGGCGGTGTTAGTGGTGATGGTATTGTTTTGGTATTGATGTCTGATGGTGGTGTTAGTGGTGGTGGTATTTGTATGGTATTAGTCTCTGATGGTGGCGTTAGTGGTGATGGTATTGGTATGGTATTGATATCTGATGGTGGTGTTAGTGGTGGTGGTATTGGTATGGTATTGGTGTCTGATGGTGGTGTTAGTGGTGGTGGTATTTGTATGGTATTGGTGTCTGATGGAGGTGTTAGTGGTGATGGTATTGGTATGGTATTGGTGTCTGATGGTGGTGTTATTGGTGATGGTATTGGTATGGTATTGGTGTCTGATGGTGGTGTTAGTGGTGATGGTATTGGTATGGTGTTGATGTCTGATGATGGTGTTATTGGTGGTGGTATTGGTTTGGTATTGATGTCTGATGATAGTGTTAGTGGTGGTGGTATTTGTATGGTATTGGTCTCTGATGGTGTTGTTAGTGGTGGTGGTATTGGTATGGTATTGATGTCTGATGATGGTGTTAGTGGTGGTGCTATTGGTATGGTTTTCATGTCTGATGATAGTGTTAGTGGTGGTGGTATTGGAATGGTATTGGTCTCTGATGGTGGTGTTAGTGTGGATGGTATTGGTATGGTATTGATGTCTGATGGTGGTGTTAGTGGTGGTGGTATTGGTATGGTATTGATGTCTGATGATGGTGTTAGTGGTGGTGGTATTGGTATGGTTTTGATGTCTGATGATGGTGTTAGTGGTGGTGGTATTGGTATGGTATTGGTCTCTGATGGTGGCGTTAGCGGTGATGGTATTGGTATGGTATTGATGTCTGATGGTGTTGTTAGTGGTGATGGTATTGGTATAGTACTGATGTCTGATGGTGGTGTTAGTGGTGGTGGTATTGGTATGGTATTGATGTCTGATGATAGTGTTAGTGGTGGTGGTATTGGTATGGTATTGGTCTCTGATGGTGGTGTTAGTGGTGGTGGTATTTGTATGGTATTGGTGTCTGATGGAGGTGTTAGTGGTGATGGTATTGGTATGGTATTGATGTCTGATGATGGTGTTAGTGGTGGTGGTATTGGAATGGTTTTGATGTGTGATGATGGTGTTAGTGGTGGTGGTATTCGAATGGTATTGGTGTCTGATGGTGGTGTTAGCGGTGATGGTATTGGTATGGTATTGGTGTCTGATGGGGGTGTTAGTGGTGATGGTATTGGTATGGTATTGATGTCTGATGATGGTGTTAGTGGTGGTGGTATTGGTATGGTATGTGTCTCTGATGGTGGTGTTAGTGGTGATGATATTGGTTTGGTATTGGTCTCTGATGGTGGTGTTAGTGGTGGTGGTATTGGTGTGGTATTGATGTCTGATGATGGTGTTATTGGTGATGGTATTGGTATGGTATTGATGTCTGATGATGGTGTTAGTGGTGATGGTATTGGTATGGTATGTGTCACTGATGGTGGTGTTAGTGGTGATGGTATTGTTATGGTATTGGTGTCTGATGGTGGTGTTAGTGGTGGTGGTATTGGTATGGTATGTGTCACTGATGGTGGTGTTAGTGGTGATGGTATTGGTATGGTATTGGTGTCTGATGGTGGTGTTAGTGGTGGTGGTATTGGTATGGTATTAATGTCTGATGATAGTGTTAGTGGTGGTTGTATTGGTATGGTATTGGTCTCTGATGGTGGTGTTAGTGGTGATGGTATTGGTATGGTATTGATGTCTGATGGTGGTGTTAGTGGTGGTGGTATTTGTATGGTATTGGTGTCTGATGGAGGTGTTAGTGGTGATGGTATTGGTATGGTATTGATGTCTGATGATGGTGTTAGTGGTGGTGGTATTGGTATGGTTTTGATGTCTGATGATGGTGTTAGTGGTGGTGGTATTGGTATGGTATTGGTCTCTGATAGTGGCGTTAGTGGTGATGGTATTGGTATGGTATTGATGTCTGATGGTGTTGTTAGTGGTGATGGTATTTGTATGGTATTGGTGTCTGATGGAGGTGTTAGTGGTGATGGTATTGGTATGGTATTGATGTCTGATGATGGTGTTAGTGGTGGTGGTATTGGTATGGTTTTGATGTCTGATGATGGTGTTAGTGGTGGTGGTATTGGTATGGTATTGGTCTCTGATAGTGGCGTTAGTGGTGATGGTATTGGTATGGTATTGATGTCTGATGGTGTTGTTAGTGGTGATGGTATTTGTATAGTATTGATGTCTGATGGTGGTATTAGTGGTGGTGGTATTGGTATGGTATTGATGTCTGATGATGGTGTTAGTGGTGGTGCTATTGGTATGGTTTTCATGTCTGATGATGGTGTTAGTGGTGGTGGTATTGGAATGGTATTGGTCTCTGATGGTGGTGTTAGTGTGGATGGTATTGGTATGGTATTGATGTCTGATGGTGGTGTTAGTGGTGGTGGTATTGGTATGGTATTGAAGTCTGACGATGGTGTTAGTGGTGGTGGTATTGGTAAGGCATTGGTCTCTGATGGTGGTGTTAGTGGTGGTGGTATTGGTATGGTATTGATGTCTGATGGTGGTGTTAGTGGTGATGGTATTGGTATGGTATTGGTGTTTGATGGTGGTGTTAGTGGTGATGGTATTGGTATGGTATTGGTGTCTGATGGTGGTGTTAGTGGTGATGGTATTGGTATGGTGTTGATGTCTGGCGATGGTGTTAGTGGTGGTGGTATTGGTATGGTATTGGTCCCCGATGGTGGCGTTAGTGGTGATGGTATTGGTATGGTATTGATGTCTGATTGTGGTGCTAGTGGTGGTGGTGTTGGTTTGGTATTGTTCTCTGATGGTGGTGTTAGTGTTGATGGTATTGGTATGGTATTGGTCTCTGATGGTGGTGTTAGTGGTGATGGTATTGGTATGGTATTGGTCCCTGATGGTGGCGTTAGTGGTGATGATATTGGTTTGGTATTGGTTTCTGATGGTGGTGTTAATGGTGGTGGTATTGGTGTGGTATTGATGTCTGATGATGGTGTTATTGGTGATGGTATTGGTATGGTCTTGATGTCTGATGATGGTGTTAGTGGTGGTGGTATTGGTATGGTATGTGTCACTGATGGTGGTGTTAGTGGTGATGGTATTGGTATGGTATTGGTGTCTGATGGTGGTGTTAGTGGTGGTGGTATTGGTATGGTATTGATGTCTGATGGTGGTGTTAGTGGTGGTGGTATTTGTATGGTATTGGTGTCTGATGGAGGTGTTAGTGGTGGTGGTATTGGTATGGTTTTGATGTCTGATGATGGTGTTAGTGGTGGTGGTATTGGTATGGTATTGGTCTCTGATGGTGGTGTTAGTGGTGATGGTATTGGTATGGTATTGATGTCTGATGGTGGTGTTAGTGGTGATGGTATTTGTATGGTATTGGTGTCTGATGGAGGTGTTAGTGGTGATGGTATTGGTATGGTAATGATGTCTGATGATGGTGTTAGTGGTGGTGGTATTGGTATGGTTTTGATGTCTGATGATGGTGTTAGTGGTGGTGGTATTGGTATGGTATTGGTCTCTGATGGTGGCGGTAGTGGTAATGGTATTGGTATGGTATTGATGTCTGATGGTGTTGTTAGTGGTGATGGTATTGGTATAGTATTGATGTCTGATGGTGGTGTTAGTGGTGGTGGTATTGGTATGGTATTGATGTCTGATGATAGTGTTAGTGGTGGTGGTATTGGTATGGTATTGGTCTCTGATGGTGGTGTTAGTGGTGATGGTATTGGTATGGTATTGATGTCTGATGGTGGTGTTAGTGGTGGTGGTATTTGTATGGTATTGGTGTCTGATGGAGGTGTTAGTGGTGATGGTATTGGTATGGTATTGATGTCTGATGATGGTGTTAGTGGTGGTGGTATTGGTATGGTTTTGACGTGTGATGATGGTGTTAGTGGTGGTGGTATTGGAAAGGTATTAGTGTCTGATGGTGGTGTTAGTGGTGATGGTATTGGTATGGTATTGGTGTCTGATGGGGGTGTTAGTGGTGATGGTATTGGTATGGTATTGATGTCTGATGATGGTGTTAGTGGTGATGGTATTGGTATGGTATGTGTCACTGATGGTGGTGTTAGTGGTGATGGTATTGGTATGGTATTGGTGTCTGATGGTGGTGTTAGTGGTGGTGGTATTGGTATGGTATGTGTCACTAATGGTGGTGTTAGTGGTGATGGTATTGGTATGGTATTGGTGTCTGATGGTGGTGTTAGTGGTGGTGGTATTGGTATGGTATTGATATCTGATGATAGTGTTAGTGGTGGTTGTATCGGTATGGTATTGGTCTCTGATGGTGGTGTTAGTGGTGATGGTATTGGTATGGTATTGATGTCTGATGGTGGTGTTAGTGGTGGTGGTATTTGTATGGTATTGGTGTCTGATGGAGGTGTTAGTGGTGATGGTATTGGTATGGTATTGATGTCTGATGATGGTGTTAGTGGTGGTGGTATTGGTATGGTATTGGTCTCTGATAGTGGCGTTAGTGGTGATGGTATTGGTATGGTATTGATGTCTGATGGTGTTGTTAGTGGTGATGGTATTGGTATAGTATTGATGTCTGATGGTGGTGTTAGTGGTGGTGGTATTGGTATGGTATTGATGTCTGATGATAGTGTTAGTGGTGGTGGTATTTGTATGGTATTGGTCTCTGATGGCGGTGTTAGTGGTGATGGTATTGTTTTGGTATTGATGTCTGATGGTGGTGTTAGTGGTGGTGGTATTTGTATGGTATTAGTCTCTGATGGTGGCGTTAGTGGTGATGGTATTGGTATGGTATTGATATCTGATGGTGGTGTTAGTGGTGGTGGTATTGGTATGGTATTGGTGTCTGATGGTGGTGTTAGTGGTGGTGGTATTTGTATGGTATTGGTGTCTGATGGAGGTGTTAGTGGTGATGGTATTGGTATGGTATTGGTGTCTGATGGTGGTGTTATTGGTGATGGTATTGGTATGGTATTGGTGTCTGATGGTGGTGTTAGTGGTGATGGTATTGGTATGGTGTTGATGTCTGATGATGGTGTTATTGGTGGTGGTATTGGTTTGGTATTGATGTCTGATGATAGTGTTAGTGGTGGTGGTATTTGTATGGTAATGGTCTCTGATGGCGGTGTTAGTGGTGATGGTATTGTTTTGGTATTGATGTCTGATGGTGGTGTTAGTGGTGGTGGTATTTGTATGGTATTAGTCTCTGATGGTGGAGTTAGTGGTGATGGTATTGGTATGGTATTGATGTTTGATGGTGGTGTTAGTGGTGGTGGTATTGGTATGGTATTGATGTCTGATGATGGTAATAGTGGTGGTGGTATTGGTATGGTATTGATGTCTGATGGTGGTGTTAGTGGTGATGGTATTGGTATGGTATTGATGTCTGATGGTGGTGTTAGTGGTGATGGTATTGGTATGGTATTGATGTCTGATAATGGTGTTAGTGGTGGTGGTATTGGTATGTTATTGATGTCTGATGGTGGTGTTAGTGGTGATGGTATTGGTATGTTATTGGTGTCTGATGGTGGTGTTAGTGGTGATGGTATTGGTATGGTATTGATCTCTGATGATGGTGTTAGTGGTGGTGGTATTGGTAAGGGAATTGATGTCTGATGGTGGAGGTATTGGTATGGTATTGATGTCTGATGATGGTGTTAGTTGTGATGTTATTGGTATGGTATTGATGTCTGATGGTGGTGTTAGTGGTAATGGTATTTGTATGGTATTGGTGTCTGATTGTGGTGATAGTGGTGGTGCTATTGGTATGGTATTGATGCCTGATGGTGGTATTAGTGGTGGTGGTATTGGTTTGGTATTGGTGTCTGTGGTGGTGTTATTGGTGGTCGTATTGGTATGGTATTGATGCCTGATGGTGGAGGTATTGGTATGGTATTGATGTCTGATGGAGGTGTTAGTGGTGGTGGTATTGGTATGGTTTTGATGTCTGATGATGGTGTTAGTGGTGGTGGTATTGGTATGGTATTTGTGTCTGATGGTGGAGTTAGTGGTGGTGTTATTGGTATGGTATTGATGTCTGATGGTGGTGTTAGTGGTGATGGTATTGGTATGGTATTGGTGTCTGATGATGGTGTTAGTGTTGGTGGTATAGGTATGGTATTGGTCTCTGATGGTGGCGTTAGTGGTGATGGTATTGGTATGGTATTGGTGTCTGATGGAGGTGTTAGTGGTGATGGTATTGGTATGGTTTTGATGTCTGATGATGGTGTTAGTGGTGGTGGTATAGGTATGGTATTGGTCTCTGATGGTGGCGTTAGTGGTGATGGTATTGGTATGGTATTGATGTCTGATGGTGTTGTTAGTGGTGATGGTATTGGTATAGTATTGATGTCTGATGGTGGTGTTAGTGGTGGTGGTATTGGTATGGTATTGATGTCTGATGGTGGTGTTAGTGGTGATGATATTGGTTTGGTATTGGTGTCTGATGGTGGTGTTAGTGGTGATGGTATTGGTATGGTATTGATTTCTGGTGGTGGTATTAGTGGTGGTGGTATTGGTATGGTATTGATGTCTGATGGTGGTGTTACTGGTGATGGTATTGGTATGGTATTGGTGTCTGATGGTGGTGTTAGTGATGGTGGTATTGGTATGGTATTGATATCTGATGGTGGTGTTAGTGGTGATGATATTGGTTTGGTATTGGTGTCTGATGGTGGTGTTAGTGGTGATGGTATTGGTATGGTATTGATGTCTGATGGTGGTGTTAGTGGTGGTTGTTATTGGTATGGTATTGGTGTCTGATGGTGTTGTTAGTGGTGATGGTATTGGTATAGTATTTATGTCTGATGGTGGTGTTAGTGGTGGTGTAATTGGTATGGTATTGGTGTCTGATGGTGTTGTTAGTGGTGATGGTATTGGTATGTTATTGATGTCTGATGGTGGTGTTAGTGGTGATGGTATTGGTATGGTATAGGTGTCTGATGGTGGAGATAGTGGTGATGGTATTGGTATGGTATTGATGTCTGATGATGGTGTTAGTGGTGATGGTATTGGTATGGTATTGATGTCTGTTGATGATGTTAGTGGTGGTGGTATTGGTATGGTTTTTGATGTCTGATGATGGTGTTAGTGGTGGTGGTATTGGTATGGTATTGGTCTCTGATGGTGGCGTTAGTGTTGATGGTATTGGTATGGTATTGATGTCTGATGATGGTGTTAGTGGTGGTGGTATTGGTATGGTATTGGTGTCTGATGGTGGTGTTAGTGGTGGTGGTATTCGTATGGTATTGATGTCTGATGGTGGTGTTAGTGGTGGTGGTATCGGTATGGTATTGGTGTCTGATGGTGGAGTTAGTGGTGATGGTATTGATCTCTGATGATAGTGTTAGTGATGGTGGTATTGGTAAGGGTATTGATGTCTGATGGTGGTGTTAGTGGTGGTGGTATTGCTATGGTATTGATGTGTGATGATGGTGTTAGTGGTGGTGGTATTGGTATGTTATTGATGTCTGATGGTGGTGTTACTGGTGATGGTATTTGTATGGTATTGGTGTCTGATGGTGGTGTTAGTGATGGTGGAATTGGTATGGTACGGATGTCTGATGATGGTGTTAGTGTTGGTGGTATTGGTATGGTATTGATGCCTGAGAGTGGTGTTAGTGGTGATGGTATTGGTATGGTATTGATTTCTGGTGGTGGTGTTAGTGGTGATGGTATTGGTATGGTATTGATGTCTGATGGTGGTGTTACTGGTGATGGTGTTGGTATGGTATTGGTGTCTGATGGTGGTGTTAGTGATGGTGGTATTGGTATGGTATTGATGTCTGATGATGGTGTTAGTGGTGGTGGTATTGGTATGGTATTGATGTCTGATGGTGGAGTTAGTGGTGATGGTATTGGTATGGTATTGATGTCTGATGGTGGTGTTAGTGGTGGTGGTATTGGTATGGTATTGATGTCTGATGGTGGTGTTAGTGGTGGTGGTATTGGTATGGTATTGATGTCTGATGATGGTGTTAGTGGTGGTGGTATTGGTATGTTATTGATGTCTGATGGTGGTGTTAGTGGTGATGGTATTGGTATGTTATTGGTGTCTGATGGTGGTGTTAGTGGTGATGGTATTGGTATGGTATTGGTGTCTGATGGTGGTGTTAGTGGTGATGGTATTGGTATGGTATTGGTCTCTGATGGTGGTGTTAGTGGTGATGGTATTGATGTCTGATGGTGGTGTTAGTGGTAATGGTATTGATCTCTGATGATGGTGTTAGTGGTGGTGGTATTGGTAAGGGTGTTGATCTCTGATGGTGGTGTTAGTGGTGGTGGTATTGGTATGATATTAATGTCTGATGGTGGTGTTAGTGGTGATGGTATTGATATGGTATTGATGTCTGAATTGTGGTGTTAGTGGTGATGGTATTGGTATGGTATTGGTGTCTGATGGTAGTGTTAGTGGTGGTGGTATTGGTACGGTATTGATGTCTGATGCTGGTGTTAGTGGTGATGGTATTGGTATGGTATTGGTGTCTGATTGTGGTGTTAGTGGTGGTGGTATTGGTATGGTATTGGTCTCTGATGGTGGTGTTAGTGGTGATGGTATTAATGTCTGATGGTGGTGTTAGTGGTGATGGTATTGGTCTCTGATGGTGGTATTGGTGGTGGTGGTATTGGTATAGTATTGATATCTGATGGTGGCGTTAGTGGTGATGGTATAGGTATGGTATTGGTGTCTGATTGTGGTGATAGTGGTGGAGGTATTGGTATGGTATTGATGTCTGATGGTGGTGTTCGTTGTGATGGTATTGGTATGGTATTGGTCTCTGATGGTGGTGTTAGTAGTGGTGGTATTGTTCTCTGATGGTGGTGGTGGTATTGGTATAGTATTGATGTCTGATGGTGGTGTTAGTGGTGGTGGAATTGGTATGGAATTGGTCTCTAATGGTAGTGTTAGTGATGGTGGTATTGGTATGGTATTTATGTCTGGTGGTGGTGTTAGTGGTGGTGGTATTGGTATGGTATTGATTTCTGATGGTGGTGTTAGTGGTGGTGGTATTGGTATGGTATTGGTGTCTGATGGTGGTGTTAGTGGTGGTGGTATTGGTATGGTATTGATGTCTGATGATGGTGTTAGTGGTGGTGGTATTGGTATGGTATTTATGTCTGGTGGTGGTGTTAGTGGTGGTGGTATTGGTATGGTATTGATTTCTGATGGTGGTGTTAGTGGTGGTGGTATTGGTATGGTATTGATTTCTGATGGTGGTGTTAGTGGTGGTGGTATTGGTATGGTATTGGTGACTGATGGTGGTGTTAGTGGTGGTGGTATTGGTATGGTATTGATGTCTGATGGCGGTGTTAGTGGTGATGGTATTGATATGGTATTGATGTCTGGTGATAGTGTTAGTGATGGTGGTATTGGTATGGTATTTATGTCTGGTGGTGGTGTTAGTGGTGGTGGTATTGGTATGGTATTGATGTCTGATGGTGGTGTTAGTGGTGATGGTATTGGTATGGTATTGGTGTCTGATGGTGGTGTTAGTGGTGGTGGTATTGGTATGGTATTGATGTCTGATGATGGTGTTAGTGGTGGTGGTATTGGTATGGTATTGATGTATGATGGTGGTGTTAGTGGTGATGGTATTGGTATGGGATTGGTGTCCGATGGTGGTGTTAGTGGTATGGTATTGATGTCTGATGGTGGTGTTAGTGGTGATGGTATTGGTATGGTATTGGTCTCGGAGGGTGGTGTTAGTGGTGATGGTATTGGTATGGTATTGATGTCTGATGGTGGTGTTAGTGGTGGTGGTATTTGTATGGTATTGGTGTCTGATGGAGGTGTTAGTGGTGATGGTATTGGTATGGTATTGATGTCTGATGGTGGGGTTAGTGGTGATGGTATTGGTATGGTATTGATGTCTGATGGTGGTGTTAGTGGTGATGGTATTGGTATGGTATTGATGTCTGATGGTGTAGTTAGTGGTGATGGTATTGGTATGGTATTGATGTCTGATGGTGGTGTTAGTGGTGGTGGTATTTGTATGGTATTGGTGTCTGATGGAGGTGTTAGTGGTGATGGTATTTGTATGGTATTGATGTCTGATGATGGTGTTAGTGGTGGTGGTATTGGTATGGTATTGGTGTCCGATGATGGTGTTAGTGGTGGTGGTATTGGAATGGTTTTGATGTCAGATGATGGTGTTAGTGGTGGTGGTATTGGAATGGTATTGGTCTCTGATGGTGGTGTTAGTGTGGATGGTATTGGTATGGTATTCATGTCTGATGGTGTTGTTAGTGGTGGTGGTATTGGTATGGTATTGATGTCTGGCGATGGTGTTAGTGGTGGTGGTATTGGTATGGTATTGGTCTCTGATGGTGGTGTTAGCAGTGATGGTATTGGTATGGTATTGATGTCTGATGGTGGTGTTAGTGGTGGTTGTTATTGGTATGGTATTGATGTCTGATGGTGGGGTTAGTGGTGATGGTATTGGTATGGTATTGATGTCTGACGATGGTGTTAGTGGTGGTGGTATTGGTATGGTATTGGTCTCTGATGGTGGCGTTAGCAGTGATGGTATTGGTATGGTATTGATGTCTGATGGTGGTGTTAGTGGTGGTTGTTATTGGTATGGTATTGATGTCTGATGGTGGTGTTAGTGGTGGTTGTTATTGGTATGGTATTGATGTCTGATGGTGGGGTTAGTGGTGATGGTATTGGTATGGTATTGATGTCTGATGATGGTGTTAGTGGTGGTGGTATTGGTATGGTATTGATGTCTGATGGTGTAGATAGTGGTGATGGTATTGGTATGGTATTGATGTCTGATGGTGGTGTTAGTGGTGGTGGTATTGGTATGGTATTGATGTCTGATGATGGTGTTAGTGGTTGTGGTATTGGTATGGTATTGGTGTCTGATGGTGGAAGTATTGGTATGGTATTGATGTCTGGTGGTGGTGTTATTGGTGATGGTATTGGTATGGTATTGGTGTCTGATGGTGGTGTTAGTGGTGATGGTATTGGTATGGTATTGGTGTCTGATGGTGGAGTTATTGGTATGGTATTGATGTCTGGTGGTGGTGTTATTGGTGATGGTATTGGTATGGTATTGGTGTCTGATGGTGGTGTTAGTGGTGATGGTATTGGTATGGTATTTATGTCTGGTGGTGGTGTTAGTGGTGGTGGTAGTGTTTTGGTATTGATGTCTGATGGTGGTGTTAGTGGTGATGGTATTGGTATGGTATTGATCTCTGATTATGGTGTTAGTGGTGGTGGTAGTGGTAAGGGTATTGATGTCTGATGGTGGGGGTATTGGTATGGTATTGATCTCTGATGGTGGTGTTAGTGGTGGTGGTATTGGTATGATATTAATGTCTGATGGTGGTGTTAGTGGTGATGGTATTGGTATGGTATTGATGTCTGATGGTGGTGTTAGTGGTGGTGGTATTGGTATGATATTAATGTCTGATGGTGGTGTTAGTGGTGATGGTATTGGTATGGTATTGTTGTCTGATGGAGGTGTTAGTGGTGATGGTATTGGTATGGTATTGATGTCTGATGATGGTGTTAGTGGTGGTGGTATTGGTATGGTTTTGATGTCTGATGATGGTGTTAGTGGTGGTGGTATTGGTATGGTATTGGTCTCTGATGGTGGCTTTAGTGGTGATGGTATTGGTATGGTATTGATGTCTGATGGTGTTGTTAGTGGTGATGGTATGTGTATAGTATTGATGTCTGATGGTGGTGTTAGTGGTGGTGGTATTGGTATGGTATTGATATCTGAGAGTGGTGTTAGTGGTGATGGTATTGGTATGGTATTGATTTCTGGTGGTGGTGTTAGTGGTGATGGTATTGGTATGGTATTGATGTCTGATGGTGGTGTTAGTGGTGATGATATTGGTTTGGTATTGGTGTCTGATGGTGGTGTTAGTGGTGATGGTATTGGTATGGTATTGATGTCTGATGATGGTGTTAGTGGTGGTGGTGGTATTGGTATGGTATTGATGTCTGATGGTGGAGTTAGTGGTGATGGTATTGGTATGGTATTGATGTCTGATGGTGGTGTTAGTGGTGATGATATTGGTCTGGTATTGGTGTCTGATGGTGGTGTTAGTGGTGATGGTATTGGTGTCTGATGGTGGTGTTAGTGGTGGTGGTATTGGTATTGCATTGATGTCTGATGGTGGTGTTAGTGGTGGTGGTATTGGTATGGTATTGGTGTCTGATGGTGGAGTTAGTGGTGATGGTATTGGTATGGTATTGATGTCTGATGATGGTGTTAGTGGTGGTGGTATTGGTATGTTATTGATGTCTGATGGTGGTGTTAGTGGTGATGGTATTGGTATGTAATTGGTGTCTGATGGTGGTGTTAGTGGTGATGGTATTGGTATGGTATTGATCTCTGATGATGGTGTTAGTGGTGGTGGTAGTGGTAAGGGTATTGATGTCTGATGGTGGACGTATTGGTATGGTATTGATCTCTGATGGTGGTGTTAGTGTTGGTGGTATTGGTATGATATTAATGTCTGATGGTGGTGTTAGTGGTAATGGTATTGATATGGTATTGATGTCTGAATTGTGGTGTTAGTGGTGATGGTATTGGTATGGTATTGGTGTCTGATGGTGCTGTTAGTGGTGGTGGTATTGGTATGGTATTTGTCTCTGATGGTGGTGTTAGTGGTGATGGTATTGATGTCTGATGGTGGTGTTAGTGGTGATGGTATTGGTCTCTGATGGTGGTATTGGTGGTGGTGGTATTGGTATAGTATTGATATCTGATGGTGGTGTTAGTGGTGATGGTATAGGTATGGTATTGGTGTCTGATTGTGGTGATAGTGGTGGAGGTATTGGTATGGTATTGATGTCTGATGGTGGTGTAAGTTGTGATGGTATTGGTATGGTATTGATGTCTGATGGTGGAGTTAGTGGTGATGGTATTGGTATGGTATTGATGTCTGATGATGGTGTTAGTGGTGGTGGTATTGGTATGGTATTGATGTCTGATGGTGTAGTTAGTGGTGATGGTATTGGTATGGTATTGATGTCTGATGGTGGAGTTAGTGGTGATGGTAGTGGTATGGTATTGATGTCTGATGATGGTGTTAGTGGTGGTGGTATTGGTATGTTATTGATGTCTGATGGTGGTGTTAGTGGTGATGGTATTGGTATGGTATTGGTGTCTGATGGTGGAGTTAGTGGTGATGGTATTGGTTGGGTATTGATGTCTGATGATGGTGTTAGTGGTGATGGTATTGGTATGGTATTGATCTCTGATGATGGAGTTAGTGGTGGTGGTATTGGTAAGTGTATTGATGTCTGATGGTGGAAGTATTGGTATGGTATTGATGTCTGGTGGTGGTGTTAGTGGTGATGGTATTGGTATGGTATTGGTGTCTGATGGTGGTGTTAGTGGTGATGGTATTGGTATGGTATTTATGTCTGGTGGTGGTGTTAGTGGTGGTGGTAGTGTTTTGGTATTGATGTCTGATGGTGGTGTTAGTGGTGATGGTATTGGTATGTTATTGGTGTCTGATGGTGGTGTTAGTGGTGATGGTATTGGTATGGTATTGATCTCTGATGATGGTGTTAGTGGTGGTGGTAGTGGTAAGGGTATTGATGTCTGATGGTGGAGGTATTGGTATGGTATTGATCTCTGATGGTGGTGTTAGTGGTGGTGGTATTTGTATGGTTTTAATGTCTGATGATGGTGTTAGTGGTGGTGGTATTGGTATGGTATTGGTGTCTGATGGAGGTGTTAGTGGTGATGGTATTGGTATGGTATTGATGTCTGATGGTGGTGTTAGTGGTGGTGGTATTGGTATGGTATTGGTGTCTGATGGAGGTGTTAGTGGTGATGGTATTGGTATGGTATTGATGTCTGATGATGGTGTTAGTGGTGGTGGTATTGGTATGGTTTTAATGTCTGATGATGGTGTTAGTGGTGGTGGTATTGGTATGGTATTGGTCTCTGATGGTGGCTTTAGTGGTGATGGTATTGGTATGGTATTGATGTCTGATGGTGTTGTTAGTGGTGATGGTATGTGTATAGTATTGATGTCTGATGGTGGTGTTAGTGGTGGTGGTATTGGTATGGTATTGATGTCTGATGGTCGTGTTAGTGGTGATGGTATAGGTATGGTATTGGTGTATGATTGTGGTGATAGTGGTGGAGGTATTGGTATGGTATTGATGTCTGAAGGTGGAGTTAGTGGTGATGGTATTGGTATGGTATTGATGTCTGATGGTGGTGTTAGTGGTGATGATATTGGTTTGGTATTGGTGTCTGATAGTGGTGTTAGTGGTGATGGTATTGGTATGGTATTGGTGTCTGATGGTGGTGTTAGTGGTGGTGGTATTGGTATGGTATTGATGTCTGATGGTGGAGTTAGTGGTGATGGTATTGGTATGGTATTGATGTCTGATGATGGTGTTAGTGGTGGTGGTATTGGTATGTTATTGATGTCTGATGGTGGTGTTAGTGGTGATGGTATTGGTATGGTATTGGTGTCTGATGGTGGAGTTAGTGGTGATGGTGTTGGTATGGTATTGATGTCTGATGATGGTGTTAGTGGTGATGGTATTGGTATGGTATTGATCTCTGATGATGGAGTTAGTGGTGGTGGTATTCGTAAGGGTATTGATGTCTGATGGTGGAAGTATTGGTATGGTATTGATGTCTGGTGGTGGTGTTAGTGGTGATGGTATTGGTATGGTATTGATGTCTGATGGTGGTGTTAGTGGTGATGGTATTGGTATGGTATTTATGTCTGGTGGTGGTGTTAGTGGTGGTGGTATTGTTGTGGTATTGATGTCTGATGGTGGTGTTAGTGGTGATGGTATTGGTATGGTATTGATGTCTGATGATAGTGTTAGTGGTGCTGGTATTGGTATGGTATTGGTCTCTGATGGTGGTGTTAGTGGTGGTGGCATTGGTATGGTATTTATGTCTGGTGGTGGTGTTAGTGGTGGTGGTATTGTTTTGGTATTGATGTCTGATGTTGGTGTTAGTGGTGATGGTATTGGTATGGTTTTGGTCTCTGATGGTGGTGTTAGTGGTGATGGTATTGGTATGGTATTGAGCTCTGATGATGGTGTTAGTGGTGGTGGTATTGGCATGGTTTTGGTCTCTGATGGTGGTGTTAGTGGTGATGGTATTGGTATGGTATTGATGTCTGATGGTGGTGATAGTGGTGGTGGTATTGGTATGGTATTGATGTCTGATGATAGTGTTAGTGGTGGTGGTATTGGTATGGTATTCGTCTCTGATGGTGGTGTTAGTGGTGATGGTATTGGTATGGTATTGATGTCTGATGGTGGTGTTAGTGGTGGTGGAATTGGTATGGAATTGGTCTCTGATGGTAGTGTTAGTGATGGTGGTATTGGTATGGTATTGATGTCTGATGATGGTGTTAGTGGTGGTGGTATTGTTCTGAGATGGTGGAATTGGTGGTGGTGGTATTGGTATAGTATTGATTTCTGATGGTGGTGTAAGTGGTGTTGGTATTGGTATGGTATTGGTCTCTGATATTGGTGTTAGTGGTGGTGGTATTGGTATGGTATTGGTGTCTGAAGATGTTGTTAGTGGTGATTGTATTGGTATGGTATTGAGCTCTGATGATGGTGTTAGTGGTGGTGGTATTGGCATGGTTTTGGTCTCTGATGGTGGTGTTAGTGGTGATGGTATTGGTATGGTATTGATGTCTGATGGTGGTGATAGTGGTGGTGGTATTGGTATGGTATTGATTTCTGATGGTGGTGTTAGTGGTGATGGTATTGGTATGGTATTGGTGTCTGAAGCTGTTGTTAGTGGTGATTGTATTGGTATGGTGTTGATGTCTGATGATGGTGTTATTGGTGGTGGTATTGGTTTGGTATTGGTCTCTGAAGGTGGTGTTAGTGGTGATGGTATTGGTATGGTATTGATGTCTGATGGTGGTGTTAGTGGTGGTGGTATTGGTATGGTATTGATGTCTGATGATGGTGTTAGCGGTGGTGGTATTGGTATGGTATTGGTCTCTGATGGTGGCGTTAGTGGTGATGATATTGGTATGGTATTGATATCTGATGGTGGTGTTAGTGGTGGTGGTATTGGTATGGCACTGGTGTCTGATCGTGGTGTTAGTGGTGATGGTATTGGTCTCTGATGGTGGTATTGGTGGTGGTGGTATTGGTATAGTATTGATATCTGATGGTGGTGTTAGTGGTGATGGTATAGGTATGGTATTGGTGTCTGATTGTGGTGATAGTGGTGGAGGTATTGGTATGGTATTGATGTCTGATGGTGGTGTAAGTTGTGATGGTATTGGTATGGTATTGATGTCTGATGGTGGAGTTAGTGGTGATGGTATTGGTATGGTATTGATGTCTGATGATGGTGTTAGTGGTGGTGGTATTGGTATGGATCTGATGTCTGATGGTGGTGTTAGTGGTGATGTTATTGGTATGGTATTGATGTCTGATGGTGGTGTTAGTGGTGATGATATCGGTTTGGTATTGGTGTCTGATGGTGGTGTTAGTGGTGATGGTATTGGTATTGTATTGGTGTCCGATGGTGGTATTAGTGGTGGTGGTATTGGTATGGTATTGATGTCTGATGGTGGTGTTAGTGGTGATGGTATTGGTATGGTATTGGTGTCTGATGGTGGTGTTAGTGGTGGTGGTATTGGTATGGTATTGATGTCTGATGATGGTGTTAGTGGTGGTGGTATTGGTATGGTATTGATCTCTGATGATGGAGTTAGTGGTGGTGGTATTGGTAAGTGTATTGATGTCTGATGGTGGAAGTATTGGTATGGTATTGATGTCTGGTGGTGGTGTTAGTGGTGATGGTATTGGTATGGTATTGGTGTCTGATGGTGGTGTTAGTGGTGATGGTATTGGTATGGTATTTATGTCTGGTGGTGGTGTTAGTGGTGGTGGTAGTGTTTTGGTATTGATGTCTGATGGTGGTGTTAGTGGTGATGGTATTGGTATGTTATTGGTGTCTGATGGTGGTGTTAGTGGTGATGGTATTGGTATGGTATTGATCTCTGATGATGGTGTTAGTGGTGGTGGTAGTGGTAAGGGTATTGATGTCTGATGGTGGAGGTATTGGTATGGTATTGATCTCTGATGGTGGTGTTAGTGGTGGTGGTATTTGTATGGTTTTAATGTCTGATGATGGTGTTAGTGGTGGTGGTATTGGTATGGTATTGGTGTCTGATGGAGGTGTTAGTGGTGATGGTATTGGTATGGTATTGATGTCTGATGGTGGTGTTAGTGGTGGTGGTATTGGTATGGTATTGGTGTCTGATGGAGGTGTTAGTGGTGATGGTATTGGTATGGTATTGATGTCTGATGATGGTGTTAGTGGTGGTGGTATTGGTATGGTTTTAATGTCTGATGATGGTGTTAGTGGTGGTGGTATTGGTATGGTATTGGTCTCTGATGGTGGCTTTAGTGGTGATGGTATTGGTATGGTATTGATGTCTGATGGTGTTGTTAGTGGTGATGGTATGTGTATAGTATTGATGTCTGATGGTGGTGTTAGTGGTGGTGGTATTGGTATGGTATTGATGTCTGATGGTCGTGTTAGTGGTGATGGTATAGGTATGGTATTGGTGTATGATTGTGGTGATAGTGGTGGAGGTATTGGTATGGTATTGATGTCTGAAGGTGGAGTTAGTGGTGATGGTATTGGTATGGTATTGATGTCTGATGGTGGTGTTAGTGGTGATGATATTGGTTTGGTATTGGTGTCTGATAGTGGTGTTAGTGGTGATGGTATTGGTATGGTATTGGTGTCTGATGGTGGTGTTAGTGGTGGTGGTATTGGTATGGTATTGATGTCTGATGGTGGAGTTAGTGGTGATGGTATTGGTATGGTATTGATGTCTGATGATGGTGTTAGTGGTGGTGGTATTGGTATGTTATTGATGTCTGATGGTGGTGTTAGTGGTGATGGTATTGGTATGGTATTGGTGTCTGATGGTGGAGTTAGTGGTGATGGTGTTGGTATGGTATTGATGTCTGATGATGGTGTTAGTGGTGATGGTATTGGTATGGTATTGATCTCTGATGATGGAGTTAGTGGTGGTGGTATTCGTAAGGGTATTGATGTCTGATGGTGGAAGTATTGGTATGGTATTGATGTCTGGTGGTGGTGTTAGTGGTGATGGTATTGGTATGGTATTGATGTCTGATGGTGGTGTTAGTGGTGATGGTATTGGTATGGTATTTATGTCTGGTGGTGGTATTAGTGGTGATGGTATTGGTATGGTATTGATGTCTGATGGTGTTGTTAGTGGTGATGGTATTTGTATAGTATTGATGTCTGATGGTGGTATTAGTGGTGGTGGTATTGGTATGGTATTGATGTCTGATGATGGTGTTAGTGGTGGTGCTATTGGTATGGTTTTCATGTCTGATGATGGTGTTAGTGGTGGTGGTATTGGAATGGTATTGGTCTCTGATGGTGGTGTTAGTGTGGATGGTATTGGTATGGTATTGATGTCTGATGGTGGTGTTAGTGGTGGTGGTATTGGTATGGTATTGAAGTCTGACGATGGTGTTAGTGGTGGTGGTATTGGTAAGGCATTGGTCTCTGATGGTGGTGTTAGTGGTGGTGGTATTGGTATGGTATTGATGTCTGATGGTGGTGTTAGTGGTGATGGTATTGGTATGGTATTGGTGTTTGATGGTGGTGTTAGTGGTGATGGTATTGGTATGGTATTGGTGTCTGATGGTGGTGTTAGTGGTGATGGTATTGGTATGGTGTTGATGTCTGGCGATGGTGTTAGTGGTGGTGGTATTGGTATGGTATTGGTCCCCGATGGTGGCGTTAGTGGTGATGGTATTGGTATGGTATTGATGTCTGATTGTGGTGCTAGTGGTGGTGGTGTTGGTTTGGTATTGTTCTCTGATGGTGGTGTTAGTGTTGATGGTATTGGTATGGTATTGGTCTCTGATGGTGGTGTTAGTGGTGATGGTATTGGTATGGTATTGGTCCCTGATGGTGGCGTTAGTGGTGATGATATTGGTTTGGTATTGGTTTCTGATGGTGGTGTTAATGGTGGTGGTATTGGTGTGGTATTGATGTCTGATGATGGTGTTATTGGTGATGGTATTGGTATGGTCTTGATGTCTGATGATGGTGTTAGTGGTGGTGGTATTGGTATGGTATGTGTCACTGATGGTGGTGTTAGTGGTGATGGTATTGGTATGGTATTGGTGTCTGATGGTGGTGTTAGTGGTGGTGGTATTGGTATGGTATTGATGTCTGATGGTGGTGTTAGTGGTGGTGGTATTTGTATGGTATTGGTGTCTGATGGAGGTGTTAGTGGTGGTGGTATTGGTATGGTTTTGATGTCTGATGATGGTGTTAGTGGTGGTGGTATTGGTATGGTATTGGTCTCTGATGGTGGTGTTAGTGGTGATGGTATTGGTATGGTATTGATGTCTGATGGTGGTGTTAGTGGTGATGGTATTTGTATGGTATTGGTGTCTGATGGAGGTGTTAGTGGTGATGGTATTGGTATGGTAATGATGTCTGATGATGGTGTTAGTGGTGGTGGTATTGGTATGGTTTTGATGTCTGATGATGGTGTTAGTGGTGGTGGTATTGGTATGGTATTGGTCTCTGATGGTGGCGGTAGTGGTAATGGTATTGGTATGGTATTGATGTCTGATGGTGTTGTTAGTGGTGATGGTATTGGTATAGTATTGATGTCTGATGGTGGTGTTAGTGGTGGTGGTATTGGTATGGTATTGATGTCTGATGATAGTGTTAGTGGTGGTGGTATTGGTATGGTATTGGTCTCTGATGGTGGTGTTAGTGGTGATGGTATTGGTATGGTATTGATGTCTGATGGTGGTGTTAGTGGTGGTGGTATTTGTATGGTATTGGTGTCTGATGGAGGTGTTAGTGGTGATGGTATTGGTATGGTATTGATGTCTGATGATGGTGTTAGTGGTGGTGGTATTGGTATGGTTTTGACGTGTGATGATGGTGTTAGTGGTGGTGGTATTGGAAAGGTATTAGTGTCTGATGGTGGTGTTAGTGGTGATGGTATTGGTATGGTATTGGTGTCTGATGGGGGTGTTAGTGGTGATGGTATTGGTATGGTATTGATGTCTGATGATGGTGTTAGTGGTGGTGGTATTGGTATGGTATGTGTCTCTGATGGTGGTGTTAGTGGTGATGATATTGGTTTGGTATTGGTCTCTGATGGTGTTGTTAGTGGTGGTGGTATTGGTGTGGTATTGATGTCTGATGACGGTGTTATTGGTGATGGTATTGGTATGGTATTGATGTCTGATGATGGTGTTAGTGGTGATGGTATTGGTATGGTATGTGTCACTGATGGTGGTGTTAGTGGTGATGGTATTGGTATGGTATTGGTGTCTGATGGTGGTGTTAGTGGTGGTGGTATTGGTATGGTATGTGTCACTAATGGTGGTGTTAGTGGTGATGGTATTGGTATGGTATTGGTGTCTGATGGTGGTGTTAGTGGTGGTGGTATTGGTATGGTATTGATATCTGATGATAGTGTTAGTGGTGGTTGTATCGGTATGGTATTGGTCTCTGATGGTGGTGTTAGTGGTGATGGTATTGGTATGGTATTGATGTCTGATGGTGGTGTTAGTGGTGGTGGTATTTGTATGGTATTGGTGTCTGATGGAGGTGTTAGTGGTGATGGTATTGGTATGGTATTGATGTCTGATGATGGTGTTAGTGGTGGTGGTATTGGTATGGTATTGGTCTCTGATAGTGGCGTTAGTGGTGATGGTATTGGTATGGTATTGATGTCTGATGGTGTTGTTAGTGGTGATGGTATTGGTATAGTATTGATGTCTGATGGTGGTGTTAGTGGTGGTGGTATTGGTATGGTATTGATGTCTGATGATAGTGTTAGTGGTGGTGGTATTTGTATGGTATTGGTCTCTGATGGCGGTGTTAGTGGTGATGGTATTGGTATGGTATTGATATCTGATGGTGGTGTTAGTGGTGGTGGTATTGGTATGGTATTGGTGTCTGATGGTGGTGTTAGTGGTGGTGGTATTTGTATGGTATTGGTGTCTGATGGAGGTGTTAGTGGTGATGGTATTGGTATGGTATTGGTGTCTGATGGTGGTGTTATTGGTGATGGTATTGGTATGGTATTGGTGTCTGATGGTGGTGTTAGTGGTGATGGTATTGGTATGGTGTTGATGTCTGATGATGGTGTTATTGGTGGTGGTATTGGTTTGGTATTGATGTCTGATGATAGTGTTAGTGGTGGTGGTATTTGTATGGTATTGGTCTCTGATGGTGTTGTTAGTGGTGGTGGTATTGGTATGGTATTGATGTCTGATGATGGTGTTAGTGGTGGTGCTATTGGTATGGTTTTCATGTCTGATGATAGTGTTAGTGGTGGTGGTATTGGAATGGTATTGGTCTCTGATGGTGGTGTTAGTGTGGATGGTATTGGTATGGTATTGATGTCTGATGGTGGTGTTAGTGGTGGTGGTATTGGTATGGTATTGATGTCTGATGATGGTGTTAGTGGTGGTGGTATTGGTATGGTTTTGATGTCTGATGATGGTGTTAGTGGTGGTGGTATTGGTATGGTATTGGTCTCTGATGGTGGCGTTAGCGGTGATGGTATTGGTATGGTATTGATGTCTGATGGTGTTGTTAGTGGTGATGGTATTGGTATAGTACTGATGTCTGATGGTGGTGTTAGTGGTGGTGGTATTGGTATGGTATTGATGTCTGATGATAGTGTTAGTGGTGGTGGTATTGGTATGGTATTGGTCTCTGATGGTGGTGTTAGTGGTGGTGGTATTTGTATGGTATTGGTGTCTGATGGAGGTGTTAGTGGTGATGGTATTGGTATGGTATTGATGTCTGATGATGGTGTTAGTGGTGGTGGTATTGGAATGGTTTTGATGTGTGATGATGGTGTTAGTGGTGGTGGTATTCGAATGGTATTGGTGTCTGATGGTGGTGTTAGCGGTGATGGTATTGGTATGGTATTGGTGTCTGATGGGGGTGTTAGTGGTGATGGTATTGGTATGGTATTGATGTCTGATGATGGTGTTAGTGGTGGTGGTATTGGTATGGTATGTGTCTCTGATGGTGGTGTTAGTGGTGATGATATTGGTTTGGTATTGGTCTCTGATGGTGGTGTTAGTGGTGGTGGTATTGGTGTGGTATTGATGTCTGATGATGGTGTTATTGGTGATGGTATTGGTATGGTATTGATGTCTGATGATGGTGTTAGTGGTGATGGTATTGGTATGGTATGTGTCACTGATGGTGGTGTTAGTGGTGATGGTATTGTTATGGTATTGGTGTCTGATGGTGGTGTTAGTGGTGGTGGTATTGGTATGGTATGTGTCACTGATGGTGGTGTTAGTGGTGATGGTATTGGTATGGTATTGGTGTCTGATGGTGGTGTTAGTGGTGGTGGTATTGGTATGGTATTAATGTCTGATGATAGTGTTAGTGGTGGTTGTATTGGTATGGTATTGGTCTCTGATGGTGGTGTTAGTGGTGATGGTATTGGTATGGTATTGATGTCTGATGGTGGTGTTAATGGTGGTGGTATTTGTATGGTATTGGTGTCTGATGGAGGTGTTAGTGGTGATGGTATTGGTATGGTATTGATGTCTGATGATGGTGTTAGTGGTGGTGGTATTGGTATGGTTTTGATGTCTGATGATGGTGTTAGTGGTGGTGGTATTGGTATGGTATTGGTCTCTGATAGTGGCGTTAGTGGTGATGGTATTGGTATGGTATTGATGTCTGATGGTGTTGTTAGTGGTGATGGTATTTGTATGGTATTGGTGTCTGATGGAGGTGTTAGTGGTGATGGTATTGGTATGGTATTGATGTCTGATGATGGTGTTAGTGGTGGTGGTATTGGTATGGTTTTGATGTCTGATGATGGTGTTAGTGGTGGTGGTATTGGTATGGTATTGGTGTCTGATGGAGGTGTTAGTGGTGATGGTATTTGTATAGTATTGATGTCTGATGGTGGTATTAGTGGTGGTGGTATTGGTATGGTATTGATGTCTGATGATGGTGTTAGTGGTGGTGCTATTGGTATGGTTTTCATGTCTGATGATGGTGTTAGTGGTGGTGGTATTGGAATGGTATTGGTCTCTGATGGTGGTGTTAGTGTGGATGGTATTGGTATGGTATTGATGTCTGATGGTGGTGTTAGTGGTGGTGGTATTGGTATGGTATTGAAGTCTGACGATGGTGTTAGTGGTGGTGGTATTGGTAAGGCATTGGTCTCTGATGGTGGTGTTAGTGGTGGTGGTATTGGTATGGTATTGATGTCTGATGGTGGTGTTAGTGGTGATGGTATTGGTATGGTATTGGTGTCTGATGGTGGTGTTAGTGGTGATGGTATTGGTATGGTGTTGATGTCTGGCGATGGTGTTAGTGGTGGTGGTATTGGTATGGTATTGGTCCCCGATGGTGGCGTTAGTGGTGATGGTATTGGTATGGTATTGATGTCTGATTGTGGTGCTAGTGGTGGTGGTGTTGGTTTGGTATTGTTCTCTGATGGTGGTGTTAGTGTTGATGGTATTGGTATGGTATTGGTCTCTGATGGTGGTGTTAGTGGTGATGGTATTGGTATGGTATTGGTCCCTGATGGTGGCGTTAGTGGTGATGATATTGGTTTGGTATTGGTTTCTGATGGTGGTGTTAATGGTGGTGGTATTGGTGTGGTATTGATGTCTGATGATGGTGTTATTGGTGATGGTATTGGTATGGTCTTGATGTCTGATGATGGTGTTAGTGGTGGTGGTATTGGTATGGTATGTGTCACTGATGGTGGTGTTAGTGGTGATGGTATTGGTATGGTATTGGTGTCTGATGGTGGTGTTAGTGGTGGTGGTATTGGTATGGTATTGATGTCTGATGGTGGTGTTAGTGGTGGTGGTATTTGTATGGTATTGGTGTCTGATGGAGGTGTTAGTGGTGGTGGTATTGGTATGGTTTTGATGTCTGATGATGGTGTTAGTGGTGGTGGTATTGGTATGGTATTGGTCTCTGATGGTGGTGTTAGTGGTGATGGTATTGGTATGGTATTGATGTCTGATGGTGGTGTTAGTGGTGATGGTATTTGTATGGTATTGGTGTCTGATGGAGGTGTTAGTGGTGATGGTATTGGTATGGTAATGATGTCTGATGATGGTGTTAGTGGTGGTGGTATTGGTATGGTTTTGATGTCTGATGATGGTGTTAGTGGTGGTGGTATTGGTATGGTATTGGTCTCTGATGGTGGCGGTAGTGGTAATGGTATTGGTATGGTATTGATGTCTGATGGTGTTGTTAGTGGTGATGGTATTGGTATAGTATTGATGTCTGATGGTGGTGTTAGTGGTGGTGGTATTGGTATGGTATTGATGTCTGATGATAGTGTTAGTGGTGGTGGTATTGGTATGGTATTGGTCTCTGATGGTGGTGTTAGTGGTGATGGTATTGGTATGGTATTGATGTCTGATGGTGGTGTTAGTGGTGGTGGTATTTGTATGGTATTGGTGTCTGATGGAGGTGTTAGTGGTGATGGTATTGGTATGGTATTGATGTCTGATGATGGTGTTAGTGGTGGTGGTATTGGTATGGTTTTGACGTGTGATGATGGTGTTAGTGGTGGTGGTATTGGAAAGGTATTAGTGTCTGATGGTGGTGTTAGTGGTGATGGTATTGGTATGGTATTGGTGTCTGATGGGGGTGTTAGTGGTGATGGTATTGGTATGGTATTGATGTCTGATGATGGTGTTAGTGGTGATGGTATTGGTATGGTATGTGTCACTGATGGTGGTGTTAGTGGTGATGGTATTGGTATGGTATTGGTGTCTGATGGTGGTGTTAGTGGTGGTGGTATTGGTATGGTATGTGTCACTAATGGTGGTGTTAGTGGTGATGGTATTGGTATGGTATTGGTGTCTGATGGTGGTGTTAGTGGTGGTGGTATTGGTATGGTATTGATATCTGATGATAGTGTTAGTGGTGGTTGTATCGGTATGGTATTGGTCTCTGATGGTGGTGTTAGTGGTGATGGTATTGGTATGGTATTGATGTCTGATGGTGGTGTTAGTGGTGGTGGTATTTGTATGGTATTGGTGTCTGATGGAGGTGTTAGTGGTGATGGTATTGGTATGGTATTGATGTCTGATGATGGTGTTAGTGGTGGTGGTATTGGTATGGTATTGGTCTCTGATAGTGGCGTTAGTGGTGATGGTATTGGTATGGTATTGATGTCTGATGGTGTTGTTAGTGGTGATGGTATTGGTATAGTATTGATGTCTGATGGTGGTGTTAGTGGTGGTGGTATTGGTATGGTATTGATGTCTGATGATAGTGTTAGTGGTGGTGGTATTTGTATGGTATTGGTCTCTGATGGCGGTGTTAGTGGTGATGGTATTGTTTTGGTATTGATGTCTGATGGTGGTGTTAGTGGTGGTGGTATTTGTATGGTATTAGTCTCTGATGGTGGCGTTAGTGGTGATGGTATTGGTATGGTATTGATATCTGATGGTGGTGTTAGTGGTGGTGGTATTGGTATGGTATTGGTGTCTGATGGTGGTGTTAGTGGTGGTGGTATTTGTATGGTATTGGTGTCTGATGGAGGTGTTAGTGGTGATGGTATTGGTATGGTATTGGTGTCTGATGGTGGTGTTATTGGTGATGGTATTGGTATGGTATTGGTGTCTGATGGTGGTGTTAGTGGTGATGGTATTGGTATGGTGTTGATGTCTGATGATGGTGTTATTGGTGGTGGTATTGGTTTGGTATTGATGTCTGATGATAGTGTTAGTGGTGGTGGTATTTGTATGGTAATGGTCTCTGATGGCGGTGTTAGTGGTGATGGTATTGTTTTGGTATTGATGTCTGATGGTGGTGTTAGTGGTGGTGGTATTTGTATGGTATTAGTCTCTGATGGTGGAGTTAGTGGTGATGGTATTGGTATGGTATTGATGTTTGATGGTGGTGTTAGTGGTGGTGGTATTGGTATGGTATTGATGTCTGATGATGGTAATAGTGGTGGTGGTATTGGTATGGTATTGATGTCTGATGGTGGTGTTAGTGGTGATGGTATTGGTATGGTATTGATGTCTGATGGTGGTGTTAGTGGTGATGGTATTGGTATGGTATTGATGTCTGATAATGGTGTTAGTGGTGGTGGTATTGGTATGTTATTGATGTCTGATGGTGGTGTTAGTGGTGATGGTATTGGTATGTTATTGGTGTCTGATGGTGGTGTTAGTGGTGATGGTATTGGTATGGTATTGATCTCTGATGATGGTGTTAGTGGTGGTGGTATTGGTAAGGGAATTGATGTCTGATGGTGGAGGTATTGGTATGGTATTGATGTCTGATGATGGTGTTAGTTGTGATGTTATTGGTATGGTATTGATGTCTGATGGTGGTGTTAGTGGTAATGGTATTTGTATGGTATTGGTGTCTGATTGTGGTGATAGTGGTGGTGCTATTGGTATGGTATTGATGCCTGATGGTGGTATTAGTGGTGGTGGTATTGGTTTGGTATTGGTGTCTGTGGTGGTGTTATTGGTGGTCGTATTGGTATGGTATTGATGCCTGATGGTGGAGGTATTGGTATGGTATTGATGTCTGATGGAGGTGTTAGTGGTGGTGGTATTGGTATGGTTTTGATGTCTGATGATGGTGTTAGTGGTGGTGGTATTGGTATGGTATTTGTGTCTGATGGTGGAGTTAGTGGTGGTGTTATTGGTATGGTATTGATGTCTGATGGTGGTGTTAGTGGTGATGGTATTGGTATGGTATTGGTGTCTGATGATGGTGTTAGTGTTGGTGGTATAGGTATGGTATTGGTCTCTGATGGTGGCGTTAGTGGTGATGGTATTGGTATGGTATTGGTGTCTGATGGAGGTGTTAGTGGTGATGGTATTGGTATGGTTTTGATGTCTGATGATGGTGTTAGTGGTGGTGGTATAGGTATGGTATTGGTCTCTGATGGTGGCGTTAGTGGTGATGGTATTGGTATGGTATTGATGTCTGATGGTGTTGTTAGTGGTGATGGTATTGGTATAGTATTGATGTCTGATGGTGGTGTTAGTGGTGGTGGTATTGGTATGGTATTGATGTCTGATGGTGGTGTTAGTGGTGATGATATTGGTTTGGTATTGGTGTCTGATGGTGGTGTTAGTGGTGATGGTATTGGTATGGTATTGATTTCTGGTGGTGGTATTAGTGGTGGTGGTATTGGTATGGTATTGATGTCTGATGGTGGTGTTACTGGTGATGGTATTGGTATGGTATTGGTGTCTGATGGTGGTGTTAGTGATGGTGGTATTGGTATGGTATTGATATCTGATGGTGGTGTTAGTGGTGATGATATTGGTTTGGTATTGGTGTCTGATGGTGGTGTTAGTGGTGATGGTATTGGTATGGTATTGATGTCTGATGGTGGTGTTAGTGGTGGTTGTTATTGGTATGGTATTGGTGTCTGATGGTGTTGTTAGTGGTGATGGTATTGGTATAGTATTTATGTCTGATGGTGGTGTTAGTGGTGGTGTAATTGGTATGGTATTGGTGTCTGATGGTGTTGTTAGTGGTGATGGTATTGGTATGTTATTGATGTCTGATGGTGGTGTTAGTGGTGATGGTATTGGTATGGTATTGGTGTCTGATGGTGGAGATAGTGGTGATGGTATTGGTATGGTATTGATGTCTGATGATGGTGTTAGTGGTGATGGTATTGGTATGGTATTGATGTCTGTTGATGATGTTAGTGGTGGTGGTATTGGTATGGTTTTTGATGTCTGATGATGGTGTTAGTGGTGGTGGTATTGGTATGGTATTGGTCTCTGATGGTGGCGTTAGTGTTGATGGTATTGGTATGGTATTGATGTCTGATGATGGTGTTAGTGGTGGTGGTATTGGTATGGTATTGGTGTCTGATGGTGGTGTTAGTGGTGGTGGTATTCGTATGGTATTGATGTCTGATGGTGGTGTTAGTGGTGGTGGTATCGGTATGGTATTGGTGTCTGATGGTGGAGTTAGTGGTGATGGTATTGATCTCTGATGATAGTGTTAGTGATGGTGGTATTGGTAAGGGTATTGATGTCTGATGGTGGTGTTAGTGGTGGTGGTATTGCTATGGTATTGATGTGTGATGATGGTGTTAGTGGTGGTGGTATTGGTATGTTATTGATGTCTGATGGTGGTGTTACTGGTGATGGTATTTGTATGGTATTGGTGTCTGATGGTGGTGTTAGTGATGGTGGAATTGGTATGGTACGGATGTCTGATGATGGTGTTAGTGTTGGTGGTATTGGTATGGTATTGATGCCTGAGAGTGGTGTTAGTGGTGATGGTATTGGTATGGTATTGATTTCTGGTGGTGGTGTTAGTGGTGATGGTATTGGTATGGTATTGATGTCTGATGGTGGTGTTACTGGTGATGGTGTTGGTATGGTATTGGTGTCTGATGGTGGTGTTAGTGATGGTGGTATTGGTATGGTATTGATGTCTGATGATGGTGTTAGTGGTGGTGGTATTGGTATGGTATTGATGTCTGATGGTGGAGTTAGTGGTGATGGTATTGGTATGGTATTGATGTCTGATGGTGGTGTTAGTGGTGGTGGTATTGGTATGGTATTGATGTCTGATGGTGGTGTTAGTGGTGGTGGTATTGGTATGGTATTGATGTCTGATGATGGTGCTAGTGGTGGTGGTATTGGTATGTTATTGATGTCTGATGGTGGTGTTAGTGGTGATGGTATTGGTATGTTATTGGTGTCTGATGGTGGTGTTAGTGGTGATGGTATTGGTATGGTATTGGTGTCTGATGGTGGTGTTAGTGGTGATGGTATTGGTATGGTATTGGTCTCTGATGGTGGTGTTAGTGGTGATGGTATTGATGTCTGATGGTGGTGTTAGTGGTAATGGTATTGATCTCTGATGATGGTGTTAGTGGTGGTGGTATTGGTAAGGGTGTTGATCTCTGATGGTGGTGTTAGTGGTGGTGGTATTGGTATGATATTAATGTCTGATGGTGGTGTTAGTGGTGATGGTATTGATATGGTATTGATGTCTGAATTGTGGTGTTAGTGGTGATGGTATTGGTATGGTATTGGTGTCTGATGGTAGTGTTAGTGGTGGTGGTATTGGTACGGTATTGATGTCTGATGCTGGTGTTAGTGGTGATGGTATTGGTATGGTATTGGTGTCTGATTGTGGTGTTAGTGGTGGTGGTATTGGTATGGTATTGGTCTCTGATGGTGGTGTTAGTGGTGATGGTATTAATGTCTGATGGTGGTGTTAGTGGTGATGGTATTGGTCTCTGATGGTGGTATTGGTGGTGGTGGTATTGGTATAGTATTGATATCTGATGGTGGCGTTAGTGGTGATGGTATAGGTATGGTATTGGTGTCTGATTGTGGTGATAGTGGTGGAGGTATTGGTATGGTATTGATGTCTGATGGTGGTGTTCGTTGTGATGGTATTGGTATGGTATTGGTCTCTGATGGTGGTGTTAGTAGTGGTGGTATTGTTCTCTGATGGTGGTGGTGGTATTGGTATAGTATTGATGTCTGATGGTGGTGTTAGTGGTGGTGGAATTGGTATGGAATTGGTCTCTAATGGTAGTGTTAGTGATGGTGGTATTGGTATGGTATTTATGTCTGGTGGTGGTGTTAGTGGTGGTGGTATTGGTATGGTATTGATTTCTGATGGTGGTGTTAGTGGTGGTGGTATTGGTATGGTATTGGTGTCTGATGGTGGTGTTAGTGGTGGTGGTATTGGTATGGTATTGATGTCTGATGATGGTGTTAGTGGTGGTGGTATTGGTATGGTATTTATGTCTGGTGGTGGTGTTAGTGGTGGTGGTATTGGTATGGTATTGATTTCTGATGGTGGTGTTAGTGGTGGTGGTATTGGTATGGTATTGATTTCTGATGGTGGTGTTAGTGGTGGTGGTATTGGTATGGTATTGGTGACTGATGGTGGTGTTAGTGGTGGTGGTATTGGTATGGTATTGATGTCTGATGGCGGTGTTAGTGGTGATGGTATTGATATGGTATTGATGTCTGGTGATAGTGTTAGTGATGGTGGTATTGGTATGGTATTTATGTCTGGTGGTGGTGTTAGTGGTGGTGGTATTGGTATGGTATTGATGTCTGATGGTGGTGTTAGTGGTGATGGTATTGGTATGGTATTGGTGTCTGATGGTGGTGTTAGTGGTGGTGGTATTGGTATGGTATTGATGTCTGATGATGGTGTTAGTGGTGGTGGTATTGGTATGGTATTGATGTATGATGGTGGTGTTAGTGGTGATGGTATTGGTATGGGATTGGTGTCCGATGGTGGTGTTAGTGGTATGGTATTGATGTCTGATGGTGGTGTTAGTGGTGATGGTATTGGTATGGTATTGGTCTCGGAGGGTGGTGTTAGTGGTGATGGTATTGGTATGGTATTGATGTCTGATGGTGGTGTTAGTGGTGGTGGTATTTGTATGGTATTGGTGTCTGATGGAGGTGTTAGTGGTGATGGTATTGGTATGGTATTGATGTCTGATGGTGGGGTTAGTGGTGATGGTATTGGTATGGTATTGATGTCTGATGGTGGTGTTAGTGGTGATGGTATTGGTATGGTATTGATGTCTGATGGTGTAGTTAGTGGTGATGGTATTGGTATGGTATTGATGTCTGATGGTGGTGTTAGTGGTGGTGGTATTTGTATGGTATTGGTGTCTGATGGAGGTGTTAGTGGTGATGGTATTTGTATGGTATTGATGTCTGATGATGGTGTTAGTGGTGGTGGTATTGGTATGGTATTGGTGTCCGATGATGGTGTTAGTGGTGGTGGTATTGGAATGGTTTTGATGTCAGATGATGGTGTTAGTGGTGGTGGTATTGGAATGGTATTGGTCTCTGATGGTGGTGTTAGTGTGGATGGTATTGGTATGGTATTCATGTCTGATGGTGTTGTTAGTGGTGGTGGTATTGGTATGGTATTGATGTCTGGCGATGGTGTTAGTGGTGGTGGTATTGGTATGGTATTGGTCTCTGATGGTGGTGTTAGCAGTGATGGTATTGGTATGGTATTGATGTCTGATGGTGGTGTTAGTGGTGGTTGTTATTGGTATGGTATTGATGTCTGATGGTGGGGTTAGTGGTGATGGTATTGGTATGGTATTGATGTCTGACGATGGTGTTAGTGGTGGTGGTATTGGTATGGTATTGGTCTCTGATGGTGGCGTTAGCAGTGATGGTATTGGTATGGTATTGATGTCTGATGGTGGTGTTAGTGGTGGTTGTTATTGGTATGGTATTGATGTCTGATGGTGGTGTTAGTGGTGGTTGTTATTGGTATGGTATTGATGTCTGATGGTGGGGTTAGTGGTGATGGTATTGGTATGGTATTGATGTCTGATGATGGTGTTAGTGGTGGTGGTATTGGTATGGTATTGATGTCTGATGGTGTAGATAGTGGTGATGGTATTGGTATGGTATTGATGTCTGATGGTGGTGTTAGTGGTGGTGGTATTGGTATGGTATTGATGTCTGATGATGGTGTTAGTGGTTGTGGTATTGGTATGGTATTGGTGTCTGATGGTGGAAGTATTGGTATGGTATTGATGTCTGGTGGTGGTGTTATTGGTGATGGTATTGGTATGGTATTGGTGTCTGATGGTGGTGTTAGTGGTGATGGTATTGGTATGGTATTGGTGTCTGATGGTGGAGTTATTGGTATGGTATTGATGTCTGGTGGTGGTGTTATTGGTGATGGTATTGGTATGGTATTGGTGTCTGATGGTGGTGTTAGTGGTGATGGTATTGGTATGGTATTTATGTCTGGTGGTGGTGTTAGTGGTGGTGGTAGTGTTTTGGTATTGATGTCTGATGGTGGTGTTAGTGGTGATGGTATTGGTATGGTATTGATCTCTGATTATGGTGTTAGTGGTGGTGGTAGTGGTAAGGGTATTGATGTCTGATGGTGGGGGTATTGGTATGGTATTGATCTCTGATGGTGGTGTTAGTGGTGGTGGTATTGGTATGATATTAATGTCTGATGGTGGTGTTAGTGGTGATGGTATTGGTATGGTATTGATGTCTGATGGTGGTGTTAGTGGTGGTGGTATTGGTATGATATTAATGTCTGATGGTGGTGTTAGTGGTGATGGTATTGGTATGGTATTGGTGTCTGATGGAGGTGTTAGTGGTGATGGTATTGGTATGGTATTGATGTCTGATGATGGTGTTAGTGGTGGTGGTATTGGTATGGTTTTGATGTCTGATGATGGTGTTAGTGGTGGTGGTATTGGTATGGTATTGGTCTCTGATGGTGGCTTTAGTGGTGATGGTATTGGTATGGTATTGATGTCTGATGGTGTTGTTAGTGGTGATGGTATGTGTATAGTATTGATGTCTGATGGTGGTGTTAGTGGTGGTGGTATTGGTATGGTATTGATATCTGAGAGTGGTGTTAGTGGTGATGGTATTGGTATGGTATTGATTTCTGGTGGTGGTGTTAGTGGTGATGGTATTGGTATGGTATTGATGTCTGATGGTGGTGTTAGTGGTGATGATATTGGTTTGGTATTGGTGTCTGATGGTGGTGTTAGTGGTGATGGTATTGGTATGGTATTGATGTCTGATGATGGTGTTAGTGGTGGTGGTGGTATTGGTATGGTATTGATGTCTGATGGTGGAGTTAGTGGTGATGGTATTGGTATGGTATTGATGTCTGATGGTGGTGTTAGTGGTGATGATATTGGTCTGGTATTGGTGTCTGATGGTGGTGTTAGTGGTGATGGTATTGGTGTCTGATGGTGGTGTTAGTGGTGGTGGTATTGGTATTGCATTGATGTCTGATGGTGGTGTTAGTGGTGGTGGTATTGGTATGGTATTGGTGTCTGATGGTGGAGTTAGTGGTGATGGTATTGGTATGGTATTGATGTCTGATGATGGTGTTAGTGGTGGTGGTATTGGTATGTTATTGATGTCTGATGGTGGTGTTAGTGGTGATGGTATTGGTATGTAATTGGTGTCTGATGGTGGTGTTAGTGGTGATGGTATTGGTATGGTATTGATCTCTGATGATGGTGTTAGTGGTGGTGGTAGTGGTAAGGGTATTGATGTCTGATGGTGGACGTATTGGTATGGTATTGATCTCTGATGGTGGTGTTAGTGTTGGTGGTATTGGTATGATATTAATGTCTGATGGTGGTGTTAGTGGTAATGGTATTGATATGGTATTGATGTCTGAATTGTGGTGTTAGTGGTGATGGTATTGGTATGGTATTGGTGTCTGATGGTGCTGTTAGTGGTGGTGGTATTGGTATGGTATTTGTCTCTGATGGTGGTGTTAGTGGTGATGGTATTGATGTCTGATGGTGGTGTTAGTGGTGATGGTATTGGTCTCTGATGGTGGTATTGGTGGTGGTGGTATTGGTATAGTATTGATATCTGATGGTGGTGTTAGTGGTGATGGTATAGGTATGGTATTGGTGTCTGATTGTGGTGATAGTGGTGGAGGTATTGGTATGGTATTGATGTCTGATGGTGGTGTAAGTTGTGATGGTATTGGTATGGTATTGATGTCTGATGGTGGAGTTAGTGGTGATGGTATTGGTATGGTATTGATGTCTGATGATGGTGTTAGTGGTGGTGGTATTGGTATGGTATTGATGTCTGATGGTGTAGTTAGTGGTGATGGTATTGGTATGGTATTGATGTCTGATGGTGGAGTTAGTGGTGATGGTAGTGGTATGGTATTGATGTCTGATGATGGTGTTAGTGGTGGTGGTATTGGTATGTTATTGATGTCTGATGGTGGTGTTAGTGGTGATGGTATTGGTATGGTATTGGTGTCTGATGGTGGAGTTAGTGGTGATGGTATTGGTTGGGTATTGATGTCTGATGATGGTGTTAGTGGTGATGGTATTGGTATGGTATTGATCTCTGATGATGGAGTTAGTGGTGGTGGTATTGGTAAGTGTATTGATGTCTGATGGTGGAAGTATTGGTATGGTATTGATGTCTGGTGGTGGTGTTAGTGGTGATGGTATTGGTATGGTATTGGTGTCTGATGGTGGTGTTAGTGGTGATGGTATTGGTATGGTATTTATGTCTGGTGGTGGTGTTAGTGGTGGTGGTAGTGTTTTGGTATTGATGTCTGATGGTGGTGTTAGTGGTGATGGTATTGGTATGTTATTGGTGTCTGATGGTGGTGTTAGTGGTGATGGTATTGGTATGGTATTGATCTCTGATGATGGTGTTAGTGGTGGTGGTAGTGGTAAGGGTATTGATGTCTGATGGTGGAGGTATTGGTATGGTATTGATCTCTGATGGTGGTGTTAGTGGTGGTGGTATTTGTATGGTTTTAATGTCTGATGATGGTGTTAGTGGTGGTGGTATTGGTATGGTATTGGTGTCTGATGGAGGTGTTAGTGGTGATGGTATTGGTATGGTATTGATGTCTGATGGTGGTGTTAGTGGTGGTGGTATTGGTATGGTATTGGTGTCTGATGGAGGTGTTAGTGGTGATGGTATTGGTATGGTATTGATGTCTGATGATGGTGTTAGTGGTGGTGGTATTGGTATGGTTTTAATGTCTGATGATGGTGTTAGTGGTGGTGGTATTGGTATGGTATTGGTCTCTGATGGTGGCTTTAGTGGTGATGGTATTGGTATGGTATTGATGTCTGATGGTGTTGTTAGTGGTGATGGTATGTGTATAGTATTGATGTCTGATGGTGGTGTTAGTGGTGGTGGTATTGGTATGGTATTGATGTCTGATGGTCGTGTTAGTGGTGATGGTATAGGTATGGTATTGGTGTATGATTGTGGTGATAGTGGTGGAGGTATTGGTATGGTATTGATGTCTGAAGGTGGAGTTAGTGGTGATGGTATTGGTATGGTATTGATGTCTGATGGTGGTGTTAGTGGTGATGATATTGGTTTGGTATTGGTGTCTGATAGTGGTGTTAGTGGTGATGGTATTGGTATGGTATTGGTGTCTGATGGTGGTGTTAGTGGTGGTGGTATTGGTATGGTATTGATGTCTGATGGTGGAGTTAGTGGTGATGGTATTGGTATGGTATTGATGTCTGATGATGGTGTTAGTGGTGGTGGTATTGGTATGTTATTGATGTCTGATGGTGGTGTTAGTGGGGATGGTATTGGTATGGTATTGGTGTCTGATGGTGGAGTTAGTGGTGATGGTGTTGGTATGGTATTGATGTCTGATGATGGTGTTAGTGGTGATGGTATTGGTATGGTATTGATCTCTGATGATGGAGTTAGTGGTGGTGGTATTCGTAAGGGTATTGATGTCTGATGGTGGAAGTATTGGTATGGTATTGATGTCTGGTGGTGGTGTTAGTGGTGATGGTATTGGTATGGTATTGATGTCTGATGGTGGTGTTAGTGGTGATGGTATTGGTATGGTATTTATGTCTGGTGGTGGTGTTAGTGGTGGTGGTATTGTTGTGGTATTGATGTCTGATGGTGGTGTTAGTGGTGATGGTATTGGTATGGTATTGATGTCTGATGATAGTGTTAGTGGTGCTGGTATTGGTATGGTATTGGTCTCTGATGGTGGTGTTAGTGGTGGTGGCATTGGTATGGTATTTATGTCTGGTGGTGGTGTTAGTGGTGGTGGTATTGTTTTGGTATTGATGTCTGATGTTGGTGTTAGTGGTGATGGTATTGGTATGGTTTTGGTCTCTGATGGTGGTGTTAGTGGTGATGGTATTGGTATGGTATTGAGCTCTGATGATGGTGTTAGTGGTGGTGGTATTGGCATGGTTTTGGTCTCTGATGGTGGTGTTAGTGGTGATGGTATTGGTATGGTATTGATGTCTGATGGTGGTGATAGTGGTGGTGGTATTGGTATGGTATTGATGTCTGATGATAGTGTTAGTGGTGGTGGTATTGGTATGGTATTCGTCTCTGATGGTGGTGTTAGTGGTGATGGTATTGGTATGGTATTGATGTCTGATGGTGGTGTTAGTGGTGGTGGAATTGGTATGGAATTGGTCTCTGATGGTAGTGTTAGTGATGGTGGTATTGGTATGGTATTGATGTCTGATGATGGTGTTAGTGGTGGTGGTATTGTTCTGAGATGGTGGAATTGGTGGTGGTGGTATTGGTATAGTATTGATTTCTGATGGTGGTGTAAGTGGTGTTGGTATTGGTATGGTATTGGTCTCTGATATTGGTGTTAGTGGTGGTGGTATTGGTATGGTATTGGTGTCTGAAGATGTTGTTAGTGGTGATTGTATTGGTATGGTATTGAGCTCTGATGATGGTGTTAGTGGTGGTGGTATTGGCATGGTTTTGGTCTCTGATGGTGGTGTTAGTGGTGATGGTATTGGTATGGTATTGATGTCTGATGGTGGTGATAGTGGTGGTGGTATTGGTATGGTATTGATTTCTGATGGTGGTGTTAGTGGTGATGGTATTGGTATGGTATTGGTGTCTGAAGCTGTTGTTAGTGGTGATTGTATTGGTATGGTGTTGATGTCTGATGATGGTGTTATTGGTGGTGGTATTGGTTTGGTATTGGTCTCTGAAGGTGGTGTTAGTGGTGATGGTATTGGTATGGTATTGATGTCTGATGGTGGTGTTAGTGGTGGTGGTATTGGTATGGTATTGATGTCTGATGATGGTGTTAGCGGTGGTGGTATTGGTATGGTATTGGTCTCTGATGGTGGCGTTAGTGGTGATGATATTGGTATGGTATTGATATCTGATGGTGGTGTTAGTGGTGGTGGTATTGGTATGGCACTGGTGTCTGATCGTGGTGTTAGTGGTGATGGTATTGGTCTCTGATGGTGGTATTGGTGGTGGTGGTATTGGTATAGTATTGATATCTGATGGTGGTGTTAGTGGTGATGGTATAGGTATGGTATTGGTGTCTGATTGTGGTGATAGTGGTGGAGGTATTGGTATGGTATTGATGTCTGATGGTGGTGTAAGTTGTGATGGTATTGGTATGGTATTGATGTCTGATGGTGGAGTTAGTGGTGATGGTATTGGTATGGTATTGATGTCTGATGATGGTGTTAGTGGTGGTGGTATTGGTATGGATCTGATGTCTGATGGTGGTGTTAGTGGTGATGTTATTGGTATGGTATTGATGTCTGATGGTGGTGTTAGTGGTGATGATATCGGTTTGGTATTGGTGTCTGATGGTGGTGTTAGTGGTGATGGTATTGGTATTGTATTGGTGTCCGATGGTGGTATTAGTGGTGGTGGTATTGGTATGGTATTGATGTCTGATGGTGGTGTTAGTGGTGATGGTATTGGTATGGTATTGGTGTCTGATGGTGGTGTTAGTGGTGGTGGTATTGGTATGGTATTGATGTCTGATGATGGTGTTAGTGGTGGTGGTATTGGTATGGTATTGATCTCTGATGATGGAGTTAGTGGTGGTGGTATTGGTAAGTGTATTGATGTCTGATGGTGGAAGTATTGGTATGGTATTGATGTCTGGTGGTGGTGTTAGTGGTGATGGTATTGGTATGGTATTGGTGTCTGATGGTGGTGTTAGTGGTGATGGTATTGGTATGGTATTTATGTCTGGTGGTGGTGTTAGTGGTGGTGGTAGTGTTTTGGTATTGATGTCTGATGGTGGTGTTAGTGGTGATGGTATTGGTATGTTATTGGTGTCTGATGGTGGTGTTAGTGGTGATGGTATTGGTATGGTATTGATCTCTGATGATGGTGTTAGTGGTGGTGGTAGTGGTAAGGGTATTGATGTCTGATGGTGGAGGTATTGGTATGGTATTGATCTCTGATGGTGGTGTTAGTGGTGGTGGTATTTGTATGGTTTTAATGTCTGATGATGGTGTTAGTGGTGGTGGTATTGGTATGGTATTGGTGTCTGATGGAGGTGTTAGTGGTGATGGTATTGGTATGGTATTGATGTCTGATGGTGGTGTTAGTGGTGGTGGTATTGGTATGGTATTGGTGTCTGATGGAGGTGTTAGTGGTGATGGTATTGGTATGGTATTGATGTCTGATGATGGTGTTAGTGGTGGTGGTATTGGTATGGTTTTAATGTCTGATGATGGTGTTAGTGGTGGTGGTATTGGTATGGTATTGGTCTCTGATGGTGGCTTTAGTGGTGATGGTATTGGTATGGTATTGATGTCTGATGGTGTTGTTAGTGGTGATGGTATGTGTATAGTATTGATGTCTGATGGTGGTGTTAGTGGTGGTGGTATTGGTATGGTATTGATGTCTGATGGTCGTGTTAGTGGTGATGGTATAGGTATGGTATTGGTGTATGATTGTGGTGATAGTGGTGGAGGTATTGGTATGGTATTGATGTCTGAAGGTGGAGTTAGTGGTGATGGTATTGGTATGGTATTGATGTCTGATGGTGGTGTTAGTGGTGATGATATTGGTTTGGTATTGGTGTCTGATAGTGGTGTTAGTGGTGATGGTATTGGTATGGTATTGGTGTCTGATGGTGGTGTTAGTGGTGGTGGTATTGGTATGGTATTGATGTCTGATGGTGGAGTTAGTGGTGATGGTATTGGTATGGTATTGATGTCTGATGATGGTGTTAGTGGTGGTGGTATTGGTATGTTATTGATGTCTGATGGTGGTGTTAGTGGTGATGGTATTGGTATGGTATTGGTGTCTGATGGTGGAGTTAGTGGTGATGGTGTTGGTATGGTATTGATGTCTGATGATGGTGTTAGTGGTGATGGTATTGGTATGGTATTGATCTCTGATGATGGAGTTAGTGGTGGTGGTATTCGTAAGGGTATTGATGTCTGATGGTGGAAGTATTGGTATGGTATTGATGTCTGGTGGTGGTGTTAGTGGTGATGGTATTGGTATGGTATTGATGTCTGATGGTGGTGTTAGTGGTGATGGTATTGGTATGGTATTTATGTCTGGTGGTGGTGTTAGTGGTGGTGGTATTGTTGTGGTATTGATGTCTGATGGTGGTGTTAGTGGTGATGGTATTGGTATGGTATTGATGTCTGATGATAGTGTTAGTGGTGCTGGTATTGGTATGGTATTGGTCTCTGATGGTGGTGTTAGTGGTGGTGGCATTGGTATGGTATTTATGTCTGGTGGTGGTGTTAGTGGTGGTGGTATTGTTTTGGTATTGATGTCTGATGTTGGTGTTAGTGGTGATGGTATTGGTATGGTTTTGGTCTCTGATGGTGGTGTTAGTGGTGATGGTATTGGTATGGTATTGAGCTCTGATGATGGTGTTAGTGGTGGTGGTATTGGCATGGTTTTGGTCTCTGATGGTGGTGTTAGTGGTGATGGTATTGGTATGGTATTGATGTCTGATGGTGGTGATAGTGGTGGTGGTATTGGTATGGTATTGATGTCTGATGATAGTGTTAGTGGTGGTGGTATTGGTATGGTATTCGTCTCTGATGGTGGTGTTAGTGGTGATGGTATTGGTATGGTATTGATGTCTGATGGTGGTGTTAGTGGTGGTGGAATTGGTATGGAATTGGTCTCTGATGGTAGTGTTAGTGATGGTGGTATTGGTATGGTATTGATGTCTGATGATGGTGTTAGTGGTGGTGGTATTGTTCTGAGATGGTGGAATTGGTGGTGGTGGTATTGGTATAGTATTGATTTCTGATGGTGGTGTAAGTGGTGTTGGTATTGGTATGGTATTGGTCTCTGATATTGGTGTTAGTGGTGGTGGTATTGGTATGGTATTGGTGTCTGAAGATGTTGTTAGTGGTGATTGTATTGGTATGGTATTGAGCTCTGATGATGGTGTTAGTGGTGGTGGTATTGGCATGGTTTTGGTCTCTGATGGTGGTGTTAGTGGTGATGGTATTGGTATGGTATTGATGTCTGATGGTGGTGATAGTGGTGGTGGTATTGGTATGGTATTGATTTCTGATGGTGGTGTTAGTGGTGATGGTATTGGTATGGTATTGGTGTCTGAAGCTGTTGTTAGTGGTGATTGTATTGGTATGGTGTTGATGTCTGATGATGGTGTTATTGGTGGTGGTATTGGTTTGGTATTGGTCTCTGAAGGTGGTGTTAGTGGTGATGGTATTGGTATGGTATTGATGTCTGATGGTGGTGTTAGTGGTGGTGGTATTGGTATGGTATTGATGTCTGATGATGGTGTTAGCGGTGGTGGTATTGGTATGGTATTGGTCTCTGATGGTGGCGTTAGTGGTGATGATATTGGTATGGTATTGATATCTGATGGTGGTGTTAGTGGTGGTGGTATTGGTATGGCACTGGTGTCTGATCGTGGTGTTAGTGGTGATGGTATTGGTCTCTGATGGTGGTATTGGTGGTGGTGGTATTGGTATAGTATTGATATCTGATGGTGGTGTTAGTGGTGATGGTATAGGTATGGTATTGGTGTCTGATTGTGGTGATAGTGGTGGAGGTATTGGTATGGTATTGATGTCTGATGGTGGTGTAAGTTGTGATGGTATTGGTATGGTATTGATGTCTGATGGTGGAGTTAGTGGTGATGGTATTGGTATGGTATTGATGTCTGATGATGGTGTTAGTGGTGGTGGTATTGGTATGGATCTGATGTCTGATGGTGGTGTTAGTGGTGATGTTATTGGTATGGTATTGATGTCTGATGGTGGTGTTAGTGGTGATGATATCGGTTTGATATTGGTGTCTGATGGTGGTGTTAGTGGTGATGGTATTGGTATTGTATTGGTGTCCGATGGTGGTATTAGTGGTGGTGGTATTGGTATGGTATTGATGTCTGATGGTGGTGTTAGTGGTGATGGTATTGGTATGGTATTGGTGTCTGATGGTGGTGTTAGTGGTGGTGGTATTGGTATGGTATTGATGTCTGATGATGGTGTTAGTGGTGGTGGTATTGGTATGGTATTGCTGTCTGATGATGGTGTTAGTGGTGGTGGTATTGGTATGTTATTGATGTCTGATGATGGTGTTAGTGGTGGTGGTATTGGTATGGTATTGATGTCTGATGGTGGTGTTAGTGGTGATGGTATTGGTATGGTATTGGTGTCCGATGGTGGTGTTAGTGGTGGTGGTATAGGTATGGTATTGATGTCTGATGACAGTGTTAGTGGTGGTGGTATTGGTATGGTATTGGTCTCTGATGGTGGTGTTAGTGGTGATGGTATTGGTATAGTATTGATGTCTGATGACAGTGTTAGTGGTGGTGGTATTGGTATGGTATTGGTCTCTGATGGTGGTGTTAGTGGTGGTGGTATTGGTATGGTATTGGTCTCTGATGGTGGTGTTAGTGGTGGTGGTATTTGTATGGTATTGGTGTGTGATGGAGGTGTTAGTGGTGATGGTATTGGTATGGTATTGGTGTGTGATGGAGGTGTTAGTGGTGATGGTATTGGTATGGTATTGATGTCTGATGATGGTGTTAGTGGTGATGGTATTGGTATGGTATTGATGTCTGATGGTGGTGTTAGTGGTGGTGGTATTGGTATGGTATTGGTCTCTGATGGTGGTGTTAGTGGTGGTGGTATTGGTATGGTATTGGTCTCTGATGGTGGTGTTAGTGGTGGTGGTATTGGTATGGTATTGATGTCTGATGGTGGTGTTAGTGGTGATGGTATTGGTATGGTATTGATGTCTGATGATGGTGTTAGTGGTGGTGGTATTGGTATGGTATTGATGTCTGATGGTGTAGTTAGTGGTGATGGTATTGGTATGGTATTGATGTCTGATGGTGGAGTTAGTGGTGATGGTATTGGTATGGTATTGATGTCTGATGATGGTCTTAGTGGTGGTGGTGGTATTGGAATGGTATTGGTCTCTGATGGTGGTGTTAGTGTGGATGGTATTGGTATGGTATTCATGTCTGATGGTGGTGTTAGTGGTGGTGGTATTGGTATGGTATTGATGTCTGATGATGGTATTAGTGGTGGTGGTATTGGTATGGTATTGGTCTCTGATGGTGGCGTTAGCGGTGATGGTATTGGTATGGTATTGATGTCTGATGGTAGTGTTAGTGGTGATGGTATTGGTATGGTATTGATGTCTGATGATGGTGTTAGTGGTGGTGGTATTGGTATGGTATTGATGTCTGATGGTGTAGTTAGTGGTGATGGTATTGGTATGGTATTGATGTCTGATGGTGGAGTTAGTGGTGATGGTATTGGTATGGTATTGATGTCTGATGATGGTGTTAGTGGTGGTGGTATTGGTATGGTATTGATGTCTGATGGTGTAGTTAGTGGTGATGGTATTGGTATGGTATTGATGTCTGATGGTGGTGTTAGTGGTGGCGGTATTGGTATGGTATTGATGTCTGATGGTGGAGTTAGTGGTGATGGTATTGGTATGGTATTGATGTCTGATGATGGTGTTAGTGGTGGTGGTATTGGTATGTTATTGATGTCTGATGGTGGTGTTAGTGGTGATGGTATTGGTATGGTATTGGTGTCTGATGGTGGAAGTATTGGTAAGGTATTGATCTCTGATGGTGGTGTTAGTGGTGGTGGTATTGGTATGATATTAATGTCTGATGGTGGTGTTAGTGGTGATGGTATTGGTATGGTATTGGTGTCTGATGGAGGTGTTAGTGGTGATGGTATTGGTATGGTATTGATCTCTGATGATGGTGTTAGTGGTGGTGGTATTGGTATGGTATTGGTGTCTGATGGAGGTGTTAGTGGTGATGGTATTGGTATGGTATTGATGTCTGATGGTGGTGTTAGTGGTGGTGGTATTGGTATGGTATTGATGTCTGAGAGTGGTGTTAGTGGTGATGGTATTGGTATGGTATTGATGTCTGATGATGGTGTTAGTGGTGGTGGTATTGGTATGGTATTGGTGTCTGATGGAGGTGTTAGTGGTGATGGTATTGGTATGGTATTGATGTCTGATGGTGGTGTTAGTGGTGGTGGTATTGGTATGGTATTGGTGTCTGATGGAGGTGTTAGTGGTGATGGTATTGGTATGGTATTGATGTCTGATGGTGGTGTTAGTGGTGGTGGTATTGGTATGGTATTGGTGTCTGATGGAGGTGTTAGTGGTGATGGTATTGGTATGGTATTGATGTCTGATGATGGTGTTAGTGGTGGTGGTGTTGGTATGGTATTGGTGTCTGATGGAGGTGTTAGTGGTGATGGTATTGGTATGGTATTGATGTCTGATGGTGGTGTTAGTGGTGGTGGTATTGGTATGGTATTGGTGTCTGATGGAGGTGTTAGTGGTGATGGTATTGGTATGGTATTGATGTCTGATGGTGGTGTTAGTGGTGGTGGTATTGGTATGGTATTGGTGTCTGATGGAGGTGTTAGTGGTGATGGTATTGGTATGGTATTGATGTCTGATGATGGTGTTAGTGGTGGTGGTGTTGGTATGGTTTTGATGTCTGATGATGGTGTTAGTGGTGGTGGTATTGGTATGGTATTGGTCTCTGATGGTGGCTTTAGTGGTGATGGTATTGGTATGGTATTGATGTCTGATGGTGTTGTTAGTGGTGATGGTATGTGTATAGTATTGATGTCTGATGGTGGTGTTAGTGGTGGTGGTATTGGTATGGTATTGATGTCTGAGAGTGGTGTTAGTGGTGATGGTATTGGTATGGTATTGATTTCTGGTGGTGGTGTTAGTGGTGATGGTATTGGTATGGTATTGATGTCTGATGGTGGTGTTAGTGGTGATGGTATTGGTATGGTATTGGTGTCTGATGGTGGAAGTATTGGTATGGTATTGGTGTCTGATGGTGGTGTTAGTGATGGTGGTATTGGTATGGTATTGATGTCTGATGATGGTGTTAGTGGTGGTGGTATTGGTATGGTATTGATGTCTGATGGTGGAGTTAGTGGTGATGGTATTGGTATGGTATTGATGTCTGATGGTGGTGTTAGTGGTGATGATATTGGTTTGGTATTGGTGTCTGATGGTGGTGTTAGTGGTGATGGTATTGGTATGGTATTGGTGTCTGATGGTGGTGTTAGTGGTGGTGGTATTGGTATGGCATTGATGTCTGATGGTGGTGTTAGTGGTGGTGGTATTGGTGTGGTATAGGTGTCTGATGGTGGAGTTAGTGGTGATGGTATTGGTATGGTATTGATGTCTGATGATGGTGTTAGTGGTGGTGGTATTGGTATGTTATTGATGTCTGATGGTGGTGTTAGTGGGGATGGTATTGGTATGTTATTGGTGTCTGATGGTGGTGTTAGTGGTGATGGTATTGGTATGGTATTGATCTCTGATGATGGTGTTAGTGGTGGTGGTAGTGGTAAGGGTATTGATGTCTGATGGTGGAGGTATTGGTATGGTATTGATCTCTGATGGTGGTGTTAGTGGTGGTGGTATTGGTATGATATTAATGTCTGATGGTGGTGTTAGTGGTGATGGTATTGATATGGTATTGATGTCTGAATTGTGGTGTTAGTGGTGATGGTATTGGTATGGTATTGGTGTCTGATGGTGGTGTTAGTGGTGGTGGTATTGGTATGGTATTGGTCTTTGATGGTGGTGTTAGTGGTGAATATTATTGATGTCTGATGGTGGTGTTAGTGGTGATGGTATAGGTATGGCATTGGTGTCTGATTGTGGTGATAGTGGTGGAGGTATTGGTATGGTATTGATGTCTGATGGTGGTGTTAGTTGTGATGGTATTGGTATGGTATTGATGTCTGATGGTGTAGTTAGTGGTGATGGTATTGGTATGGTATTGATGTCTGATGGTGGTGTTAGTGGTGATGATATTGTTTTGGTATTGGTGTCTGATAGTGGTGTTAGTGGTGATGGTATTGGTATGGTATTGGTGTCTGATGGTGGTGTTAGTGGTGGTGGTATTGGTATGGTATTGATGTCTGATGGTGGAGTTAGTGGTGATGGTATTGGTAAGGTATTGATGTCTGATGATGGTGTTAGTGGTGCTGGTATTGGTATGTTATTGATGTCTGATGGTGGTGTTAGTGGTGATGGTATTGGTATGGTATTGGTGTCTGATGGTGGAGTTAGTGGTGATGGTATTGGTAGGGTATTGATGTCTGATGATGGTGTTAGTGGTGATGGTATTGGTATGGTATAGATCTCTGATGATGGAGTTAGTGGTGGTGGTATTGGTAAGGGTATTGATGTCTGATGGTGGAAGTATTGGTATGGTATTGATGTCTGGTGGTGGTGTTAGTGTTGATGGTATTGGTATGGTATTGGTGTCTGATGGTGGTGTTAGTGGTGATGGTATTGGTATGGTATTTATGTCTGGTGGTGGTGTTAGTGGTGGTGGTATTGATGTCTGATGGTGGTGTTAGTGGTGATGGTATTGGTATGGTATTGGTCTCTGATGGTGGTGTTAGTGGTGATGGTATTGGTATGGTATTGAGTTCTGATGATGGTGTTAGTGGTGGTGGTATTGGCATGGTTTTGGTCTCTGATGGTGGTGTTAGTGGTGATGGTTTTGGTATGGTATTGATGTCTGATGGTGGTGTTAGTGGTGGTGGTATTGGTATGGTATTGGTGTCTGATGGAGGTGTTAGTGGTGGTGGTATTGGTATGGTATTGATGTCTGAGAGTGGTGTTAGTGGTGATGGTATTGGTATGGTATTGATTTCTGGTTGTGGTGTTAGTGGTGATGGTATTGGTATGGTATTGATGTCTGATGATGGTGTTAGTGGTGATGGTATTGGTATGGTATTGATGTCTGATGGTGGTGTTACTGGTGATGGTATTGGTATGGTATTGGTGTCTGATAGTGGTGTTAGTGATGGTGGTATTGGTATGGTATTGATGTCTCATGATGGTGTTAGTGGTGGTCGTATTGGTATGGTATTGATGTCTGATGGTGGAGTTAGTGGTGATGGTATTGGTATGGTATTGATGTCTGATGGTGGTGTTAGTGGTGATGATATTGGTTTGGTATTGGTGTCTGATGGTGGTGTTAGTGGTGATGGTATTGGTATGGTATTGGTGTCTGATGGTGGTGTTAGTGGTGGTGGTATTGGTATGGTATTGATGTCTGATGGTGGTGTTAGTGGTGGTGGTATTGGTATGGTATTGGTGTCTGATGGTGGAGTTAGTGGTGATGGTAATGGTATGGTATTGATGTCTGATGATGGTGTTTGTGGTGATGGTATTGGTATGTTATTGGTGTCTGATGGTGGTGTTAGTGGTGATGGTATTGGTATGGTATTGATCTCTGATGATGGTGTTAGTGGTGGTGGTAGTGGTAAGCGTATTGATGTCTGATGGTGGAGGTATTGGTATGGTATTGATCTCTGATGGTGGTGTTAGTCGTGGTGGTATTGGTATGATATTAATGTCTGATGGTGGTGTTAGTGGTGATGATATTGATATGGTATCGATGTCTGATGGTGGTGTTAGTGGTGGTGGTATTGGTATGGTATTGGTCTCTGATGGTGGTGTTAGTGGTGATGGTATTGATGTCTGATGGTGGAGTTAGTGGTGATGGTATTGGTATGGTATTGATGTCTGATGGTGGTGTTAGTGGTGATGATATTGGTTTGGTATTGTTGTCTGATAGTGGTGTTAGTGGTGATGGTATTGGTATGGTATTGGTGTCTGATGGTGGTGTTAGTGGTGGTGGTATTGGTATGGTATTGATGTCTGATGGTGGAGTTAGTGGTGATGGTATTGGTATGGTATTGATGTCTGATGATGGTGTTAGTGGTGGTGGTATTGGTATGTTATTGATGTCTGATGGTGGTGTTAGTGGTGATGGTATTGGTATGGTATTGATGTCTGATGGTGGAGTTAGTGGTGATGGTATTGGTATGGTATTGATGTCTGATGATGGTGTTAGTGGTGGTGGTATTGGTATGTTATTGATGTCTGATGGTGAGTTAGTGGTGATGGTATTGGTATGGTATTGATGTCTGATGGTGGTGTTACTGGTGATGGTATTGGTATGGTATTGGTGTCTGATGGTGGAGTTAGTGATGGTGGTATTGGTATGGTATTGATGTCTGATGATGCTGTTAGTGGTGGTCGTATTGGTATGGTATTGATGTCTGATGGTGGAGTTAGTGGTGATGGTATTGGTCTCTGATGGTGGTACTGGTGGAGGTGGTATTGGTATAGTATTGATATCTGATGGTCGTGTTAGTGGTGATGGTATAGGTATGGTATTGGTGTCTGATTGTGGTGTTAGTTGTGATGTTATTGGTATGGTATCGATGTCTGATGGTGGAGTTAGTGGTGATGGTATTGGTATGGTATTGATGTCTGATGGTGGTGTTAGTGGTGATGATATTGGTTTGGTATTGGTGTCTGATAGTTGTGTTAGTGGTGATGGTATTGGTATGGTATTGGTGTCTGATGGTGGTGTTAGTGGTGGTGGTATTGGTATGGTATTGATGTCTGATGGTGGAGTTAGTGGTGATGGTATTGGTATGGTATTGATGTCTGATGATGGTGTTAGTGGTGGTGGTATTGGTATGTTATTGATGTCTGATGGTGGTGTTAGTGGTGATGGTATTGGTATGGTATTGGTGTCTGATGGTGAGTTAGTGGTGATGGTATTGGTATGGTATTGATCTCTGATGATGGAGTTAGTGGTGGTGGTATTGGTAAGGGTATTGATGTCTGATGGTGGAAGTATTGGTATGGTATTGATGTCTGGTGGTGGTGTTAGTGGTGATGGTATTGGTATGGTATTGATGTCTGATGGTGGTGTTAGTGGTGATGGTATTGGTATGGTATTTATGTCTGATGGTGGTGTTAGTGGTGGTGGTATTGTTTTGGTATTGATGTCTGATGGTGGTGTTAGTGGTGATGGTATTGGTATGGTATTGGTCTCTGATGGTGGTGTTAGTGGTGATGGTATTGGTATGGTATTGAGTTCTGATGATGGTGTTAGTGGTGGTGGTATTGGTATGGTATTGGTGTCTGATGGAGGTGTTAGTGGTGATGGTATTGGTATGGTATTGATGTCTGATGATGGTGTTAGTGGTGGTGGTATTGGTATGGTTTTGATGTCTGATGATGGTGTTAGTGGTGGTGGTATTGGTATGGTATTGGTCTCTGATGGTGGCTTTAGTGGTGATGGTATTGGTATGGTATTGATGTCTGATGTTTGTGTTAGTGGTGGTGGTATTGGTATGGTATTGGTGTCTGATGGAGGTGTTAGTGGTGATGGTATTGGTATGGTATTGATGTCTGATGATGGTGTTTGTGATGGTGGTATTGGTATGGTATTGATGTCTGATGATGGTGTTAGTGGTGGTGGTATTGGTATGGTATTGATGTCTGATGGTTGTGTTAGTTGTGACGGTATTGGTATGGTATTGATGTCTGATGGTGGTGTTAGCGGTGCTGGTATTGGTCTCTGATTGTGGTATTGGTGGTGGTGGTATTGGTATAGTAATGATGTCTGATGGAGGTGTTAGTGGTGTTGTTAGTGGTGATGGTATTGGTATGGTATTGATGTCTGATGGTGGTGTTAGTGGTGATGGTATTGGTATGTTATTGGTGTCTGATGGTGGTGTTAGTGGTGATGGTATTGGTATGGTATTGATCTCTGATGATGGTGTTAGTGGTGGTGGTAGTGGTAAGGGTATTGATGTCTGATGGTGGAGGTATTGGTATGGTATTGATCTCTGATGGTGGTGTTAGTGGTGGTGGTATTGGTATGATATTAATGTCTGATGGTGGTGTTAGTGGTGATGGTATTGATATGGTATTGATGTCTGAATTGTGGTGTTAGTGGTGATGGTATTGGTATGGTATTGGTGTCTGATGGTAGTGTTAGTGGTGGTGGTATTGGTACGGTATAGATGTCTGATGCTGGTGTTAGTGGTGATGGTATTGGTATGGTATTGGTGTCTGATGGTGGTGTTAGTGCTGGTGGTATTGGTATGGTATTGGTCTCTGATGGTGGTGTTAGTGGTGATGGTATTGATGTCTGATGGTGGTGTTAGTGGTGATGGTATTGGTCTCTGATGGTGGTATTGGTGGTGGTGGTATTGGTATAGTATTGATATCTGATGGTGGTGTTAGTGGTGATGGTATAGGTATGGTATTGGTGTCTGATTGTGGTGATAGTGGTGGAGGTATTGGTGTGGTATTGATGTCTGATGGTGGTGTTAGTTGTGATGGTATTGGTATGGTATTGGTCCCTGATGGTGGTGTTAGTGGTGGTGGTATTGGTATGGTATTGATGTCTGATGGTGGTGTTAGTGGTGGTGGTATTGTTCTCTGATGGTGGTATTGGTGGTGGTGGTATTGGTATAGTATTGATGTCTGATGGAGGTGTTAGTGGTGGTGGAATTAGTATGGAATTGGTCTGTGATGGTAGTGCTAGTGATGGTGGTATTGGTATGGTATTTATGTCTGGTGGTGGTGTTAGTGGTGGTGGTATTGGTATGGTATTGATTTCTGATGGTGGTGTTAGTGGTGGTGGTATTGGTATGGTATTGATGTCTGATGATAGTGTTAGTGGTGGTGGTATTGGTATGGTATTGGTCTCTGATGGTGGTGTTAGTGGTGGTGGTATTGGTATGGTATTTATGTCTGGTGGTGGTGTTAGTGTTGGTGGTATTGTTTTGGTATTGATGTCTGATGGTGGTGTTAGTGGTGATGGTATTGGTATGGTATTGGTCTCTGATGGTGGTGTTAGTGGTGATGGTATTGGTATGGTATTGAGCTCTGATGATGGTGTTAGTGGTGGTGGTATTGGCATGGTTTTGGTCTCTGATGGTGGTGTTAGTGGTGATGGTATTGGTATGGTATTGAAGTCTGATGATGGTGTTAGTGGTGATGGTATTGTTATGGTATTGATGTCTGATGGTGGTGTTATTGGTGATGGTATTGGTATGGTATTGGTGTCTGATGGTGGTGTTAGTGGTGATGGTATTGGTATGGTATTGATGTCTGATGGTGGTGTTAGTGGTAATGGTATTGGTATGGTATTGATGTCTGATGGTGGCGTTAGTGGTGATGGTATTGGTATGGTATTGGTGTCTGATGGTGGTGTTAGTGGTGATGGTATTGGTATGGTATTGATGTCTGATGGTGGTATTAGTGGTGGTAGGATTGGTATGGTATTGATGTCTGATGTTGGTGTTATTGGTGGTGGTATTGGTATGGTATTGATGTTTGGTGGTGGTGTAAGTGGTGGTGGTATTACTTTGGTATTGATGTTTGGTGGTGGCGTTAGTGGTGATGGTATTGGTATGGTATCGATGTCTGATGGTGGTGTTAGTGGTGATGATATTGGTTTGGTATTGGTGTCTGATGGTGGTGTTAGTGGTGACGGTATTGGTAGCGTATTGATGTCTGATGGTGGTGTTAGTGGTGGTGGTATTGGTATGGTATTGATGTCTGATGCTGATGTTGATGTGATGGTATTGGTATGATATTGATGTCTGATGCTGATGTTGTGGTGTTGGTATCGGTATGGTATTGATGTCTGATGGTGGTGTTAGTGGTGGTGGTATTGGTATGGTATTAATGTCTGCTGGTTGTGTTAGTGGTGATGGTATTGGTATGGTATTGATGTCTGATGGTGGTGTTAGTGGTGGTGGTATTGGTATGGTATTGATGTCTGATGTTGATGTGATGGTATTGGTATGGTATTGATGTCTGATGCTGATGTTGTGGTGGTGGTATCGGTATGGTATTGATGTCTGATGGTGGTGCTAGTGGTGATGATATTGGTATGGTATTGGTCTCTGATGGTAGTGTTAGTGTTTGTGGTATTGGTACGGTATTGATGTCTGATGGTGGTGTTAGTGGTGGTGGTATTGGTATGGTATTGGTCTCTGATGGTGGTGTTAGTGGTGGTGGTATTGGTATGGTATTGATGTCTGATGGTGGTGTTAGTGGTGGTGGTATTGGTATGGTATTGATGTCTGATGCTGATGTTGATGTGATGTTATTGGTATGGTATTGATGTCTGATGCTGATGTTGTGGTGGTGGTATCGGTATGGTATTGATGTCTGATGGTGGTGCTAGTGGTGATGATATTGGTATGGTATTGGTCTCTGATGGTAGTGTTAGTGTTTGTGGTATTGGTACGGTATTGATGTCTGATGGTGGTGTTAGTGGTGGTGGTATTGGTATGGTATTGGTCTCTGATGGTGGTGTTAGTGGTGGCGGTATCGGTATGGTATTGATGTCTGATGGTGGTGTTAGTGGTGGTGGTATTGGTATGGTATTGGTCTCTGATGGTAGTGTTAGTGTTTGTGGTATTGGTACGCTATTGATGTCTGATGGTGTCTTAGCGGTGGTGGTATTGGTATGGTATTGATGTCTGATGGTGGTGTTAGTGGTGATGGTATTGGTATGGTATTGATGTCTGATGGTGATATTAGTGGTGATGGTATTGGTATGGTATTGATGTCTGATGGTGGTGTTAGTCGTGATGGTATTGGTATGGTATCGATGTCTGATGGTGGTGTTAGTGGTGATGATATTGTTATGGTATTAATGTCTGATGGTGGTGTTAGTGGTGGAAATATTGGTATGGTATTGGTCTCTGATGGTGGCGTTAGTGGTGATGGTATTGTTATGGTATTCGTGTCTGATGATGGTGTTAGTGGTGGTGGTATTGGTATGGTATTTATGTCTCATGGTGTTGTTAGTGGTGATGGTATTGGTATGGTATTGGTGTCTGATGGTGGTGTTAGTGGTGGTGGTATTGGTATGGTATTGGTCTCTGATGGTGGTGTTAGTGGTGATGGTATTGATGTCTGATGGTGGTGTTAGGGGTGATGGTATTGGTCTCTGATGGTGGTATTGGTGGTGGTGGTATAGGTATGGTATTGATGTCTGATGGTGGTGTTAGTGGTGGTGGTATTGGTATGGTATTGGTCTCTGATGGTAGTGTTAGTGTTTGTGGTATTGGTACGCTATTGATATCTGATGGTGGCTTAGTGGTGGTGCGATTGGTATGGTATTGATGTCTGATGGTGGTGTTAGTGGTGATGGTATTGGTATGGTATCGATCTCTGATGGTGGTGTTAGTGGTGGTGGTATTGGTATGGTATTGATGTCTGATGGTGGTGTTAGTGGTGGTGGTATTGGTATGGTATTGATGTCTGATGGTGGTGTTAGTGGTGATGGTATTGGTATGTTATTGGTGTCTGATGGTGGTGTTAGTGGTGATGGTATTGGTATGGTATTGATCTCTGATGATGGTGTTAGTGGTGGTGGTAGTGGTAAGGGTATTGATGTCTGATGGTGGAGGTATTGGTATGGTATTGATCTCTGATGGTGGTGTTAGTGGTGGTGGTATTGGTATGATATTAATGTCTGATGGTGGTGTTAGTGGTGATGGTATTGATATGGTATTGATGTCTGAATTGTGGTGTTAGTGGTGATGGTATTGGTATGGTATTGGTGTCTGATGGTAGTGTTAGTGGTGGTGGTATTGGTACGGTATAGATGTCTGATGCTGGTGTTAGTGGTGATGGTATTGGTATGGTATTGGTGACTGATGGTGGTGTTAGTGCTGGTGGTATTGGTATGGTATTGGTCTCTGATGGTGGTGTTAGTGGTGATGGTATTGATGTCTGATGGTGGTGTTAGTGGTGATGGTATTGGTCTCTGATGGTGGTATTGGTGGTGGTGGTATTGGTATAGTATTGATATCTGATGCTGGTGTTAGTGGTGATGGTATAGGTATGGTATTGGTGTCTGATTGTGGTGATAGTGGTGGAGGTATTGGTGTGGTATTGATGTCTGATGGTGGTGTTAGTTGTGATGGTATTGGTATGGTATTGGTCTCTGATGGTGGTGTTAGTGGTGGTGGTATTGGTATGGTATTGATGTCTGATGGTGGTGTTAGTGGTGGTGGTATTGTTCTCTGATGGTGGTATTGGTGGTGGTGGTATTGGTATAGTATTGATGTCTGATGGAGGTGTTAGTGGTGGTGGAATTAGTATGGAATTGGTCTGTGATGGTAGTGCTAGTGATGGTGGTATTGGTATGGTATTTATGTCTGGTGGTGGTGTTAGTGGTGGTGGTATTGGTATGGTATTGATTTCTGATGGTGGTGTTAGTGGTGGTGGTATTGGTATGGTATTGATGTCTGATGATAGTGTTAGTGGTGGTGGTATTGGTATGGTATTGGTCTCTGATGGTGGTGTTAGTGGTGGTGGTATTGGTATGGTATTTATGTCTGGTGGTGGTGTTAGTGTTGGTGGTATTGTTTTGGTATTGATGTCTGATGGTGGTGTTAGTGGTGATGGTAATGGTATGGTATTGAGCTCTGATGATGGTGTTAGTGGTGGTGGTATTGGCATGGTTTTGGTCTCTGATGGTGGTGTTAGTGGTGATGGTATTGGTATGGTATTGAAGTCTGATGATGGTGTTAGTGGTGATGGTATTGTTATGGTACTGATGTCTGATGGTGGTGTTAGTGGTGATGGTATTGGTATGGTATTGGTGTCTGATGGTGGTGTTAGTGGTGATGGTATTGGTATGGTATTGATGTCTGATGGTGGTGTTAGTGGTAATGGTATTGGTATGGTATTGATGTCTGATGGTGGCGTTAGTGGTGATGGTATTGGTATGGTATTGGTGTCTGATGGTGGTGTTAGTGGGGATGGTATTGGTATGGTATTGATGTCTGATGGTGGTATTAGTGGTGGTAGGATTGGTATGGTATTGATGTCTGATGTTGGTGTTATTGGTGGTGGTATTGGTATGGTATTGACGTTTGGTGGTGGTGTAAGTGGTGGTGGTATTGCTTTGGTATTGATGTTTGGTGGTGGCGTTAGTGGTGATGGTATTGGTATGGTATCGATGTCTGATGGTGGTGTTAGTGGTGATGATATTGGTTTGGTATTGGTGTCTGATGGTGGTGTTAGTGGTGACGGTATTGGTAGCGTATTGATGTCTGATGGTGGTGTTAGTGGTGGTGGTATTGGTATGGTATTGATGTCTGATGCTGATGTTGATGTGATGGTATTGGTATGGTATTGATGTCTGATGCTGATGTTGTGGTGTTGGTATCGGTATGGTATTGATGTCTGATGGTGGTGTTAGTGGTGGTGGTATTGGTATGGTATTAATGTCTGCTGGTTGTGTTAGTGGTGATGGTATTGGTATGGTATTGATGTCTGATGGTGGTGTTAGTGGTGGTGGTATTGGTATGGTATTGATGTCTGATGTTGATGTGATGGTATTGGTATGGTATTGATGTCTGATGCTGATGTTGTGGTGGTGGTATCGGTATGGTATTGATGTCTGATGGTGGTGCTAGTGGTGATGATATTGGTATGGTATTGGTCTCTGATGGTAGTGTTAGTGTTTGTGGTATTGGTACGGTATTGATGTCTGATGGTGGTGTTAGTGGTGGTGGTATTGGTATGGTATTGGTCTCTGATGGTGGTGTTAGTGGTGGCGGTATCGGTATGGTATTGATGTCTGATGGTGGTGTTAGTGGTGGTGGTATTGGTATGGTATTGGTCTCTGATGGTAGTGTTAGTGTTTGTGGTATTGGTACGCTATTGATGTCTGATGGTGTCTTAGCGGTGGTGGTATTGGTATGGTATTGATGTCTGATGGTGGTGTTAGTGGTGATGGTATTGGTATGGTATTGATGTCTGATGGTGATATTAGTGGTGATGGTATTGGTATGGTATTGATGTCTGATGGTGGTGTTAGTCGTGATGGTATTGGTATGGTATCGATGTCTGATGGTGGTGTTAGTGGTGATGATATTGGTATGGTATTAATGTCTGATGGTGGTGTTAGTGGTGGAAATATTGGTATGGTATTGGTCTCTGATGGTGGCGTTAGTGGTGATGGTATTGTTATGGTATTGGTGTCTGATGATGGTGTTAGTGGTGGTGGTATTGGTATGGTATTTATGTCTCATGGTGTTGTTAGTGGTGATGGTATTGGTATGGTATTGGTGTCTGATGGTGGTGTTAGTGGTGGTGGTATTGGTATGGTATTGGTCTCTGATGGTGGTGTTAGTGGTGATGGTATTGATGTCTGATGGTGGTGTTAGGGGTGATGGTATTGGTCTCTGATGGTGGTATTGGTGGTGGTGGTATAGGTATGGTATTGATGTCTGATGGTGGTGTTAGTGGTGGTGGTATTGGTATGGTATTGGTCTCTGATGGTTGTGTTAGTGTTTGTGGTATTGGTACGCTATTGATGTCTGATGGTGGCTTAGTGGTGGTGCGATTGGTATGGTATTGATGTCTGATGGTGGTGTTAGTGGTGATGGTATTGGTATGGTATCGATCTCTGATGGTGGTGTTAGTGGTGGTGGTATTGGTATGGTATTGATGTCTGATGGTGGTGTTAGTGGTGGTGGTATTGGTATGGTATTGATGTCTGATGGTGGTGTTAGTCGTGATGGTATTGGTATGGTATCGATGTCTGATGGTGGTGTTAGTAGTG
>OZ024741.1:11880684-12058184 GCA_964016885.1 Eledone cirrhosa | reverse complement strand
CCTCACTTTCTAATATATATATATATATATATCCTTCTATGTTTGTTTACTTGTCTCGCTCGCTTTACGTGATTTACTTATCCCAATAGCTTTATTTAGCTATTGCTCGCACCAACTGGAGGTATATGATTTTTAAAGCGATGAAATACCAATGAAGGTTGGAAAATCACTGATGAAGGACTATTTTTCCCACGTGCAACCACGCAGTATTGATTCTTCTAATTTATTTATTTATATATATATATATATATATATATATATATATATATATATATATATATATATATATATATATATATATATACGGATTAACAAATAATAGTTAAATGCAGTCCACTTAGGTGAAGTCCAGTTATGGTATTCCAGGTAGTGGATGATATTAAATATGGGAATTGAAGGACAGCAACGCTAGCTACACTATCAACTGGTCGAAGTTGTTGGCTGCTAAAACCTATAGTACAGGGATGTCCTATTGCGGGCTGTGTGACCTTGAGCTATTGTATATCCTTAGAAATGTTAAAAGGCTACTTAATAATAAGTTAGAAAGATCTATCTTCTGCAGACATAGAATAGCCACTAAATTCATAAGATTCAAACCTCCGTGAATCGAACCAACATAACATAGCTTTAAATTAGGATACCTACTACCCACAGAAATATATTCATTAAGTATACTATTTCCTTCACAAGTCTATACCACACAATTGTCTGTAAATACCTCATCTACCAACAATCTTACTCCTTCTCAGCTGCTGCAATCATTTGATCCTAGATCCTAGTTTTTCTCATTTCACTACTACAATGTTACTTTACCTTCTTTTTGCCATAACTACAATTAGCACGCTTTTCTCTTTGCATGTATGTATATTTTTGTACGAGTGTATATTGATGTGTATGTATGTGTCTATGTACACATATATGTGTATATATATTTATATATATATGTGTGTGTGTGTGTGTGTGTGTGTGTGTGTGTGTGTGTGTGTGTAGATATATGCGTATATTAATTCGTTAACCTCTGTATTAACTCTACAACTATTGAGCTTTGACAGTGGTCCCACTCATGTATACTGTTGAAGATGAAGAGAAGGACTGTAAAAACTAGCTTATCTTTATAATTTAAAATTGATACACACTACGATACTTTTTGCCTTATGACAGCTGATTTTCACGCCGTAACATTAGATACATTATATACCCCCCACCTAAGTAATGTCAGGGTCTCCTTAAATAGTTTATTGATAGCATTGTTGTAATAATTGTTGTTGTTATTGTTCTAATTGAATGCCATAACTACTCCATATTTTCTTTTCTTTTCTTGCCTGTGTATTTTCTTCATTCTCGCATGCTCCGAAGATCTGACTGGTTATAATTCTGTATTGGCGATCGAGTGACGCAAAATTAGGCGGATAGCGATCTCTAGACAGACCAGTTCAGTGAAACAAATGTAAGCTATGTGATTAAAAACTTTTTTGTATAACAAACCATGTAAACCTTCTTTCCTGATATATATATATATATATACCCACGTGTAGTCAGTCCTGCAAAATTTTTGATGTGAGATAAACTAATCTTACTGGATTCCTGTTGATATGCACAGATGATTTGGATATTTCACTCTTTTATTTCTATTCCATTTCGATTCTCTTTATTTTTCAATTCACATTCCACCATTGCGAAACTTATTTGGGTTTCGAGGTTCAAATTCGTCTACAGAACAGGTTTGAATTTTGAAATTTAAATATGTCCAGGAATCATGGCAGTTGCCAATATAACCTTGTCTTTATTGACTTGTATCGAGACAGACAAATTGTATTCACTTTTATTAGTTTATTTCATTAATAGCTAACTTTGTCTGTTGCAATGTAAACACATTTCGTGTTTATCATCTATATATATAAAACTGTGGTTGTCTGTCTGTCTATCGATTTTCGGCACACATCTCCTCTTAGAATCTCTCACGGAATTGCACCGAAATTGCTATACTTGTACATTGAGCCCTAGCGAAGACATCGGAAAAAAAATAATTTCAAATTGACCCGCCCTATGTGACGAAATCGAATATAATGTATCGATTTTTGAGCGTAAGTGATCAGTTATTTCCCTTTGTTCTGTTTACATTGAGCGTCTTACGTAAAAAATTACAATACACGAACAGTTGTCGAGCCAGCAAAATATTGACCTGCAAAATTCATCAGTTCGAACACTAAGCTTCCGTTTTGCTTCATTTCCATTTAAAAGCATTTTAAAACAATATTTTTACTTGAAAACAAGTCTATTTAAAGACTACGTAAAACAAGCAAATATTTCGTCGTTAGGCGTGCAGACAGACAGTCGTGCAGAGAGGTGATATAGGCGTGCAGACAGACAGTCGTGCAGAGAGGTGATATAGGCGTGCAGACAGACATAACTGATAATTTGGTTACGCTAATATTTTTCTCTGCGTTGCAATGTTTACATTTTCGATCTTTGTTAATAAATAACCAGTGCAGTTTCTATCCCCAGCATCCTTTTTTGTTATAACATTCGGGTTATCGTTATGTTTTCTTAACTTCATAAGACATATTGTTGGTTGAGGGAATATTAATAAAAAACACGCTTCATTTCCATTTAAAAGCATTTTAAAACAATATTTTTACTTGAAAACAAGTCTATTTAAAGACTACGTAAAACAAGCAAATATTTCGTCGTTAGGCGTGCAGACAGACAGTCGTGCAGACAGACAGTCGTGCAGAGAGGTGATATACGCGTGCAGACAGATAGTCGTGCAGAGAGGTGATATAGGCGTGCAGACAGACAGTCATGCAGAGAGGTGATATATGCGTGCAGACAGACAGTCATGCAGAGAGGTGATATAGGCGATTATTTCCCTTTTATGGAATGAGCAGACGATTAGCGAATGTGCAGACGATTAAGTAAATCTTTAGTAGAGTGAATTGGAATCTCCAGTTTGTTTAATAGCTTCATTTGCACTGTACTGCCTTTGTATGCTACAACGCTTTAAAAGTTCGGCGAGTTCATTACTTCGTAAGTTATTGATATTTATTTTTTTATTACGACGGTTAGCAAACTTTCCCTATTAAACGTTTGGATTATTTTCAGTATAAGTTGGTTGATTTCACTATGGCGTTGGCGGTTAGGTCTTCTACTTAAATTAATTTTGCGGTCTTATAAGGCTGAATTTACTTTAATTTCATTTTATCTTGACGAAATGGAGGGATTGTTTGTTTTAGGTTTCAATCGTGCCCACCACCCTGATGCCTAAAAAAAGGACAACCTTATTACGACTGACGCGGTCTCAGATAACAAAAAGAAGGAGGCTGACTGAGGTGTCGTCGAGCATTAGACAGCCTGAAATAGCGGGGTGTTCAGTGAATACAACAGCTCTGTCTATCGATGAGCGTTGCTTGAGTCAACAGGACAGAAATGCTGCTTCCATTGCACCTTCACAGGCAACTGAGAATTATGACGAATGTTTATTCCGACGCACCAGAAATGCTTCTTCAATTGCATCCTTATGTGTTGCAGTGAAACACGTGGAACGTCAAACTCAGCTTGCAAGAAATGCAACGGCAAAAGCAGCTACGCGAGCTGCAGAGAATGATGTTCAACGTAAACTCCGTCAAAGCAGAGATGCGGCTGTTACTGCAACTGTTCGAGCTGCAGAGAATGCTATTGAACGTATACTTCGTCAGGGCAGAGATGCGGCTGCTACTGCAGCTGCGCGAGAAGCGGAGACAGCAGGTAACCGAACTATTCGACTGGGGGGTGTTTTTCAGTTTAAAGCCAATAAGCGGGGTATTTCGAGGGCTGCGAAATCACGGTGGTCATTGAAGGCTTTCAATTATGTCCCCGCTAATAATTATGCTACACACCTTCATATTCAAATTGGTGACATGTCTGGAATTTGCCAGTTTTGCAAAGCTAAAAAGTGGCCGGGCGAACCAGCCGGAATGTGCTGCTCTAATGGTAAGGTCAACTTGCACCCTCCTAGAGATCCACCACAGCCATTGAGGCTTCTTCTTACAGGCACCCATTCACTCTCCAGAGCTTTCCTTCTAGATATTCGACATTATAATTGTGCCTTCCAAATGACATCTTTTGGATCGAGTTATGAATATGAAGGTGGATTTATGCCCACTTTCAAAGTTCAAGGTCAGGTTTATCATCTTATCGGATCACTGGAGCCTGTAGATAATAAAGAGCCCCGATTTCTCCAGGTCTACTTCATGTCCAACTGCCTTCAACAAGCTACAAGGCGAAATACATTTGCCTTCCCAAAAGAAAAAACAAATAACTTAACTGACTGTCCACAAGCAACAAGGAAATATTCAATTGCCTATGACACTAGACAGGAGCTCCTTTTTGAACTTCAAGACATGCTTCATAGTCACAACAGCTATGTTCAGAGCTTTAAATATGCATTAGAAACAGCTCCTGTTGATAATTACTATGTTGTCATTGATGCTGACAAGCGGCCATCTGGAGAACATGCAGGCCGCTATAATTCACCTTCTTTGAATGAGGTTGCGATACTTCTCGCTGGTGATCAGCACAACAAACGTGACATTGTTATCAAGCATCGCGACCACGGACTTCAACGGATCAGTGAAACACACAGATCATACGACGCACTCCAATACCCACTGCTTTTTGTATATGGAGAGGATGGATACCATTTTGGCATTCCACAATGTAACTCTACCAATTCAGAGGTTCATTCTACCAAAACAGTTTCATGCAAGGACTTCTATGCATTTCGATTCATGATCCGAGATGACTGTTTTAATCACCTCCACCGCTCTCAAGACCTTTTCAACCAGTATGCAACTGACATGTGTGCAAAAATGGAATCAGAGAGATTGTGTTTTATCAAACTCAATCAAAAAAAGTTGCGTTGTGACAGCTACATACACCTTCGGGATGGAATGAACAATGATGCGGATCCTGAGAGTCTTGGAAAAGTATGCATTCTGCCCTCTACCTTCACGGGAAGCCCTCGATATATGCATGAAAGGACTCAGGACGCCATGACAATTGTACGACATTACGGTAGGCCAGACTTATTCATAACTTTTACATGTAACCCCAATTGGAAGGAGATTGAGGACGAACTCCTTCCTGGTCAGAACACCACACGCCGACATGATCTCGCAGCTAGAGTATTCCGTCTTAAGTTACTTAAGCTTATGGATCTTATGAAATTAGGTGAGGTTTTCGGACCAGTTCAATGTGACATGTACACAATCGAATGGCAAAAAAGGGGCCTCCCCCATGCTCATATTCTTATTTGGCTGACAACAAAGGTTAGTTCTAACGACATTGACAGGATCATCTCTGCAGAATTACCAGATCCTTCCACTGACAAGGACTTGTACATGAAAGTTAGGGCACATATGGTGCATGGTCCATGTGGGCCTGGCTTTAGAACCGACTTACCATGCGTTACAGGCAATAAAAGATGCACTAAAAAATTTCCCCGTCAATTTATTCGCGATACTCAGACTGGCAATGATGGCTACCCATTATATAGACGTAGGCGACCTGAAGATGGAGGTTTTACGGCTAGGGTTAAGAATGGCGAGGTTGACAACAGATGGATCATTCCCTATTGTCCACTCCTGCTCAGTACTTTCAACGCACACATTAATGTTGAATTCTGTAGCTCCGTCAAGTGCATCAAATACATATGTAAGTATGTTAATAAAGGTTCTGACGCTGCTTCGTTCGGTATACTCAACGAAAACAATAGAGACGAAGTAACACAATTCCAAGTAGGTCGATACATAAGTAGTAGCGAGGCCTTTTGGCGAATCTTTGGTTTTCCAATACATGATAGGCACCCTTCAATTGTAAAATTAGATGTACACCTAGAACACGGTCAACGGGTGTATTATACCAATGAAAATGCCACTGAATTAGCACAGACCCCAAGGGAGACAACTTTAACTGGATTCTTCAAACTGTGCAAATACGATGAGTTCGCAAAATCATTGCTGTATCCTCAGGTGTCATCATACTACACATGGAATAAAAAAACATGGTGTCGCAGAAAGACTGGCCAACCAGTTATTGGAGTTCCTGGAATCAAATTCACTAATTGCTTGGGGCGAGTGTATACGATTCCTCCAAATCAACACAGTTGCTTCTATCTTCGAATGCTACTGCATGAGGTCAAAGGACCGACCAGTTTTCAGGACCTCAGAACTTTCAGTAATCGTGTTTGGTCTACATACAGAGATGCCTGTTTGGCTCGTGGAATGCTTGAAGATGACTCACGATGGGATGCAACCTTGGTGGAGATCGCTTCATCACACTCAACTGGAAGCCTACGAGAGGTCTTTGCAAAGCTTCTTCACTTATGTAACATTTGTGATCCCTACACATTATGGTTGAAGTTTCGGAACCAACTGTCTGAGGACTTCCTTCACCAGGCTCAACTACTACTTCCTGACATAGAAATAGATTTCAGTGATGATTTATACAATAAAGGGCTTATAGATATAGAGGACAGGATTTTCCTTATGGGTGGGAATGCCTTGCCAGCATACGGTCTTCCACAAACCCACCGCACTGATTCTAATAAAATTCCAATTCTCATCATCCAAGAAACATCTTATGATGTCGATGCTCTAGCTAGATATGTGTTTGAAATGGAATCAAAACTACTTCCTGATCAACAATTAGCATACAACACTATCACTGATTATGTATTTCATCGATCGGGTGGTATCTTCTTTCTTGATGCCCCTGGAGGCACTGGAAAAACCTTTGTGACTAAACTTATTCTTGCCAAAGTTAGACAGAATGAAGTTATCGCAATAGCTGTTGCATCGTCTGGTATTGCTGCAACACTACTTCCTGGCGGTAGGACAGCACATTCTACCTTTAAGCTTCCGCTTAACTTGGTATCAGCTGAAACACCGCTCTGTGACATCACCAAGGATAGTCCCAGAGCAGAACTGCTACGGCGGTGCCAACTGATTGTGTGGGATGAATGTACCATGGCTCACAAAGGAGCTATTGAGGCCTTAGATAGAACGCTAAAAGACATTAGAGACTGTCAGGAGACCATGGGGGGTGTAACTCTTTTGCTTTCAGGGGACTTTCGACAAACTTTGCCGGTTATTCCAAAGGGCACCAGAGCGGATCAAGTTCGGGCCTGCCTGAAGTCTTCTCCATTGTGGCAACAGGTAACAACACTTCGTCTGACCACTAACATGCGTATTCAACTGCATGGCGATACTGTGTCTGAAAAATTTGCTGAAGACCTTCTCATTCTTGGCGACGGCAAAGTACCTTCAGATGTGCATAGAGACATTGCACTCGACAATATATGCTGTCTGGTTAACACTGTCGAAGATCTCAAGGCAGCCGTTTTTCCCAGCTTGGTAGATAATTACCGCAATCATGCATGGCTGTGTGAGAGGGCTATATTAGCTCCTACAAATGTCACTGTCTCCGCCATTAATCGCCAAATGCTTGAAAGTCTTCCTGGAAATGATAAGACTTTTAAGTCTATTGATACCAATGTTGATCCACATGATGCGGTCAGTTATCCCATTGAATTCCTCAATTCATTGGACATTCCTGGTCTACCTCAACATATTTTGTCTCTCAAGGAAGGATGTCCAGTTATATTTCTCAGGAATATAACTCCTCCCAAGCTTTGCAATGGTACACGCCTTGTTGTCAATAGGATGTCACAGCACATTATTTATGCTACGATTATGTCAGGGTGTGGAAAAGGAGAAGATGTTTTAATACCTATGGTAACTCTTACTACATCAGGAGTGGATGCACCCTATTCTTTTAAAAGAACTCAATTTCCCCTTCGTGCTGCCTTTGCTATGTCCATCAACAAGTCCCAGGGTCAGACTTTATCTGTTGCAGGACTTCACCTGGAGGAACCATGTTTCTCACATGGACAATTCTACGTTGGATGTTCTCGAGTTGGCAGCCGGAATAACCTTTTTGCCTTTGCTCCAAATGGAAAAACAAAGAATATTGTATACCGTGAGGTTTTATAGAGTTTTTATGTTCAAAATGGCAATGTTACACCAACTGCCTTAAATATATAGCATCTACGAAACCTGAAAAAAGGAGACTTATTCAACATTGACGCAGTGCATTCTATTGACACCTAGACATACCTTTCAGTGCATTTGCAGAGTAAATTACAGTTACCAATGCAACAGTGAATCACTTCTCATTTGAATTTTCTACCATTGTACAAATATATGTCAAACAACAGAACTATATACAAACTTATTCGCACTTCGTATTTGCACACACCGCCATCATATGCACCCACACATACGCCCACACACAGTTAAAAGAACGACATACATGCGTGCTCATGCATTAACACACACGCGACATCAGCAACTTCGAAACTGACGACATGACGCCAACTTCTTAACAAGCACAACGCCTCTGACACCATAGGACACATCACGAGACCTATAGGCCCGGCATTGCTTGCAAGTCAAAGTGGACTCTGGAATTGATGCTTTCGATTGTTAAGGACACCCTCCAGTCGCTGACAAGTCCGGCGTTTAATATGTAGACACACACAACTTGCCGCATACATACACAGATTGTTTCCGTCATTTCTTTCATTGTTTCAATATGCATTCCGACATGGACAACAAGCGACAACAGCATTTCTGGTGTGTCAAAGTAAACTTTCGTCATCATTCTCAGTTGCACCTGAAGATGCAATGGAAGCAGCATTTCTGTTTTGTTGATTTTAGTGATTCTTTTTGGTGAATATGGCTTTTGCTGCAGCTATCCATTTCGCATGCTGTGGCTGTCTATAATCTGCCCGTCAAACTCACCATGGGTATGTTATGAGCTCTTCATACTTTATACTTAAACATCTGAGCTATTACATTGTCAATATTTTTTATCACAAGTGCAAACCTATTTGATGCTGCCTGCCCCTCGACTTCAGATAACGCATTTTTTTTTTTGTTCTTCATGTCCATCCAATTTCTTTGTTTCAAAATAACTGATAATTTGGTTACGCTAATGTTTTTCTCTGCGTTGCAGTGTTTACATTTTCGATCTTTGTTAATAAATAACCAGTGCAGTTTCTATCCCCAGCATCCTCTTTTGTTATAACATTCGGTTTATCGTTATGTTTTCTTAACTTCATAAGGCATATTGTTGGTTGAGGGAATATTAATCAAAAACACCACATGCAAGTCTGCACAGTAGACACTACAGTTTTTAAGCCAAGAAAGAAACTTAACATTGTAACTTTTATTGACCTGCAAAATTCATCAGTTCGAACACTAAGTTTCCGTTTTGCTTCATTTCCATTTAAAAGCATTTTAAAACAATATTTTTACTTGAAAACAAGTCTATTTAAAGACTACGTAAAACAAGCAAATATTTCGTCGTTAGGCGTGCAGACAGACAGTCGTGCAGACAGACAGTCGTGCAGAGAGGTGATATACGCGTGCAGACAGATAGTCGTGCAGAGAGGTGATATAGGCGTGCAGACAGACAGTCGTGCAGAGAGGTGATATAGGCGTGCAAACAGACAGTCGTGCAGAGAGGTGATATAGGCGTGCAGACAGACATAACTGATAATTTGGTTACGCTAATGTTTTTCTCTGCGTTGCAGTGTTTACATTTTCGATCTTTGTTAATAAATAACCAGTGCAGTTTTTATCCCCAGCATCCTCTTTTGTTATAACATTCGGGTTATCGTTATGTTTTCTTAACTTCATAAGGCATATTGTTGGTTGAGGGAATATTAATCAAAAACACCACATGCAAGTCTGCACAGTAGACACTACAGTTTTTAAGCCAAAAAAAGAAACTTAACATTGTAACTTTAACACAGCTACTGAGCGACCCCGAGCAACGCCGGGCTTTACTGCTAGTATACTTTAAATGTATTTAACTGCTCGGAAGAGCCCCTTCCTGGAGCTTAATTATTGTAAACGACTGAGAGTTTATTCTCAAAATATAAAAATATATATATATATATATATATATATATATATATATATATGTAAGGAGAGCTGGATGATCATCAACGAGATCACAGGGAGGAAGAAAAGGTGTTCGAGTCAGATCCAGGGAACGGGGCCCGAGGATAGGAAGAGGAAATGGCTAGACCATTTTAGGACCCTACTAGGAGAGCCACCCTCCACAGCCCAGAGCACTGGGGAGATCAGGCGGCTGTTTGAGGAACTGGATGTTGAGACAGAGCCCTTCACCAGAGAGGAGCTTCAGAGAGCCAAGAAGAAGATCAAGGAGGGCAAGGCTCATGGAGAAGATGGAGTGGCATCAGAGGTGATGAAGTGGTGTGATTTTGATGATATCATCCTGGGGTTCTGTAACGGGGCACTGGAGAAAGGAGTTGCCCCGAATCAGTGGAGGATCAGTAACATCGTCCCAGTGCCAAAGAAGGGAGATCTCTCTAACACCAACAACTACCGGGGGGATCTCACTGACGTCACTTGTGGCAAAGACCCTCAACAGGATGATTCTTAACAGGATCCAACCTGAGATGGAGAAGAAGCTCAGGGACAACCAGAACGGCTTCAGAGAGGGTAGATCAACCACCAGTCACATCCTGATGCTGAGGAGGATATTAGAGGGAGCTAGAGCAAAGTGCCTTCCTGCGGTCATGGTTTTCATTGACTTTAGGAAGGCCTTTGATTCTGTGGACCGTTACTGCCTGATGAAGATCTTACAGGCTTATGGAATCCCCAAGAGGATAGTGGACCTGATATCACTGCTCTACACCAACACCAAAGCCCAAGTCATTACACCTGATGGGATGACAGAGTTCTTTGAGATACTGGCTGGAGTGCTCCAGGGAGATACATTGGCTCCCTACCTTTTTATCATCGTAGTGGACTATTGTATGCGCCTTGCACTGGAGAAACACCAGGACTCTGGCTTTACTGTAGCACCGGCTCAGAGCAGGAGAGTTGGGGCGAAAAAGGTATCGGATGCTGAATTTGCCGACGACATAGTTTTGGTGACAAATACAGTGAAGGAGGCAGAGGATTTGATGCGGGAGGTTGAGACTGTGTCGATGAGTGTGGGGCTGAGAATGAATGAGACTAAAACAAAATATCTGGTAGAGAATGTTGAGAAGCCAGAGGGGATCACTAATATAGGCGGGAAGCCGCTGGAATTGGTTGAGGACTTCCTGTATTTGGGAGCAAAGATTGGGAATACGGAAGATGATGTGGTTGAGAGGAAGAGCAAGGCCTGGGCGGCGTGCCACAGCTTGAGATCGGTGTGGAAGTCGGACCTTCGTAGAGACCTGAAAATTCGCCTCTTCATTGCTGTAGTGGAGTCTGTGCTGCTGTATGGGTCTGAGACTTGGACACTGACCAAGAAACTCACCCAGATGGTGGATGGGTGCTACACAAGAATGCTGAGGATGGCTCTGAACATTAATCAGTATACACTGAGGATGAAAAACTCAGAGCTGTATGGGAGCCTCCCAAAAGTCAGCTCAAAAGTGACACAGAGGAGACTGAGGTTGGCTGGACATGCTCACCGACATCCAGAGTTGACATTGCACTCAGTGCTCCTTTGGGAGCCCCTACATGGACACACTGGAAGAGGAAGACCAAGGTTGACATATGTTGATGCCCTAAGGACAGACACTGGTCTGTTGGAGACGCAGGACATGGCAGCGATAATGAGGGACAGAGACCGCTGAAGAGAACTCGTCCATGGATCTCGGGAATTTTACCCGCCTTAGATATATATATATATAATTTTACCCGCCTTATATATATATATATATATATATATATATATATATATATATATATATATATATATATATATATATATATATATATATATATATATATATATATATATATATATATATTATATATATATATATATATATATATATATATATATATATATATATATATATATATATATATAAATATATATATATATATATAAATATATATATAAATATATATATATATATATATATATATATATATATATATATATAGTGAAGGCGCGTGGCTGAGTCGTTAAAGTATTGGATTCACAATCTTGAGGTTGTGAGTTCGATTCCTGGACCGGGCAATGCGTTACGTCCTTGAGCAAGACACTTTATTTCACGTTGCTCCTTCTACCTGGAGTTGCGACCGATAGATAGTATTAGCAACTGGAAAGACCAACGGAAACATTGTTTCCTCGGTCGGAATTGATATATATATATATATATATATATAAAATAGAATAGCTTTCACCGTATTTTTGACTAAAGGAATTTTAGCCTGATAATGTGGTTTAGAACCCTCAGATAAATGGAAAAAGATGAGTATTGACGTACATGCTCATCTATGTTAGCTCCACTATATGTTAGCTCCACTATATATTAGCTACACTATATATTAGCTACACTATATGTTAGCTCCACTATATGTTAGCTCCACTATATATTGCTACACTATATATTAGCTACACTATATATTAGCTACACTAGATGTTAGCTACACTATATTATAGTTACACTATATATTAGCTCCACTATATGTTAGCTCCACTATATGTTACCTACACTATATGTTACCACCTACACTATATATTAGCTCCACTATATATTAGCTCCACTATATATTAGCTACACTATATGTTAGCTACATTATATATTAGCTCCACTATATATTAGCTACACTATTTGTTAGCTACACTATATATTAGCTACACTATATCTTAGCTCCACTATATGTTAGCTACACTATATGTTAGCTATATTATATATTAGCTCCACTATATATTAGTCCCACCATATATTAGCTCCACTATATATTAACTACACTATATGTTAGCTACACTATATGTTAGCTACACTATTTGTTAGCTCCACTATATGTTAGCTACACTATATATTAGCTACACTATATATTAGCTCCACTATATGTTAGCTCCACTATATATTAGCTACACTATATGTTAGCTCCACTATATATTAGCTACACAATATGTTAGCTCCACTATATGTTAGCTAGACTATATATTAGCTACACCATATGTTAGCTACACTATTTGTTAGCTACACTATATATTAGCTACACTATATGTTAGCTACACTATATGTTAGCTCCACTATATATTAGCTCCACTATATATTAGCTACACTATATGTTAGCTACACTATATATTAGCTATACTATATATTAGCTACACTATATATTAGCTCCACTATATTTTAGCTACACTATATGTTAGCTACACTATATTATAGCTACACTATATATTAGCTCCACTATATGTTAGCTCCACTGTATGTTACCTACGCTATATGTTAGCTACACTATATGTTAGCTACACTATATGTTAGCTACACTATATGTTAGCTACACTATATGTTAGTTAAACTATATGTGAGCTACACTATATATTAGCTACACTATATGTTAGCTACACTATATGTTAGCTCCACTATATGTTAACTCCACTATATGTTAGCTCCACTATATGTTAGCTACACTATATATTAGCTACACTATATGTTATCTACACTATATGTTAGCTACACTATATGTTAACTACACTATATATTAACTACACTATATATTAGCTACACTATATGTTAGCTACACTATATATTAGCTACACTATATGTTAGCTACACTATATGTTAGCTACACTATATTATAGCTACACTATATATTAGCTTTAAATTTATCTGGAAATTGTGAACTGTAAACTTTCATTTTTGTACCATTTTGTAGAGGGACTGCCAGGTCAAATTTTGATCTGGTCAGTCTCTCAAAATATTCTACGCCTTTAGGCGAAATAGTGTTGTAAACATATTATCTTTCGAAAAATTTCGAAAAATCCTATTTTGAGAAAAATGGCTGAAGCATCTTCACCAACAATCAAAGAAAGAAAAGTGAAGTCATACTCACAGCTTCCCCCTGCCACTGTCACAGCAGCAGATGCCAAAGGCAGAGGTCAGCCAGAGGAAGAATTATCTTCACCTGTTGACCGACAACTTGATGTAGCCACAACTATACAAGAAACTGAAACAACAACAACAACAGCAACAATAAAGACAACAAAAACAACAACAACACAAACGTCACAAGTATCCACACACCAAACGAGAAAGACAACAACAACAAAGATGAAAACAACTCAAACGACGAGAAACAAAACAATACAAACACCAACAACGAAAACAAAATATCTTTTGCACAAACGGCTAAATTATCAGTCACTTATGTGCTTGAAGATATTTCAAAAGCAAAAGAAATGCTGGAAAAAGCCAAAAAATATGTATCTTTTGGCGAAAACGGTTCGTTTTCTATAAATTCACCTCCAGAACTAAAAAAGACAGACGGAATTACGAACTGTCGTATTCCGTACAATTTTAAATAAAACAAAAAAACCAGCACAACCATCTCAAGCTGAAATTCAGTTAGTACTGAAAGAAGCGATGAAAGACATCACTTTCATACAAAAGGATAAACTCTATGGGAGTTTATCCATATTGATGAAAGACGAATTGGCGGCGAAAAAATACTCTGTGTCGCCAATTCGTTCCACACACTACACCTTCTTCCCCACCTACATGGGTAAAAAACCCCAGAGAATATAGATAACCACCATCACCCCAAACATAAACTACTGGTGGTTACTAACCGGTTTCCTCAATTTAGACGAGGACAACCTCATTTCAATAGGGAAGGCATCCGGCGACGCGTTCAGTGGAACGAGTATCGAAGTTCTGACCCAAATAAGGCCAGAACGTATCGTCCAAATCTCTGAGCGCGTCATGCTGGATGACCGTACCCACCTCAACATTCTTGTGGAGGGTTGGCGTCCCTCCTGTTACCTCTGTGGCAATAGAGGTCACCTGAGGGCTGCCTGTCCCCAGCTCACACAGAAAAAAACACTGCTACCAACAACAACAAAAGCAACCACAACAACAACAACAAAAACCAACAACACCACCACCACCACCACCACAACAACAACAACAACAAACACGTGAAAAAACAACACAGAATACTGTCCCACCCAACCCCTCCCCACCCAAAACAAATACAAAAAAACACACACCGCAAACACTACCAGAAAACATACCCCTCCCACCCAACAAGGAAGACGAACCCCTTTCGTCGCAAGATGAAAAAGATCCCTTCCAAACAGTAAAAAGAAAGAAGAGGAGACGCACCACAGACACACTTGTTAACATTAACCCTCCCCAAGAGAACACAAACTACACACAAACCACCCCTCCCTGTCACACAACACTAACTGCTACACAAAAAAAGACTTTACAATATACATACATGAACACAGACAACAAAGAACTAATGGACATAATTGCATCAAACCCTTCGGTCCAAACTGAAGGGCCTAACTTTATAACTGCTGTGGGACTACCTCATTTAAAAATGATTAAAGTCCCAATGAACTTTTATAAAACACTGAAAACAAATTTCACGGAGGACGTGCCCCCCCCCCCCCCCCCTGCGCCAATCAACCGCGTCCTCCTAAAAAAGTTCACCCCACTCCCACTCCACCCAGACACCCACTCAACCACAAACGCCCCAACCCCACAACACACTGATGCCCCTTCACTTCCACAAACCACCACCCCACCCAACAACCCATCCCAACCAGCATGGAAATTGAGCGGCCCGTTTCCCGGGACGCAGAGAGGTAAGTGCCTTTTCTCCTTACCACCAACATGGCTGTGCTAAGAAGAGGGTGTCTAAATGCGCGTGTCCTGGGCTCATCTTGGAAGCAAGCAATGCTTCTAAATGACCTCAGGTCACGATCTATAAATGTGATGGTTATCTGCGAGGCCCGGATCAGCAGCATGCGACAGCTAGCCCCCACCTTTGACGACTTTGAGATGCACGCATCTCTCTGTCAGCCCGGAGGTGGGGGTGGGGTTGTCGTTCTGCTGCAAAAACATCTGGGTCTTGCCACACAGATAGTTCACTTGGACCCAGGGGGTCGACTGGTGGTGCTGGACCTTGGCAGTGGTGAAGGTGGAGCCTTTAGGCTGGTAGCCGCGTATGCCCCTTTTGGGACAGAGCGGCCCGACTTTTTCCAGCGTCTGGAGTCTTTTCTAGGGATGTCCCGTTCCCTGCTTTTAGTGGGGGACTGGAATGGTATCCTGGATGCACGTTGGGATTATGCAGGGGCATGTCCCGATAGAGAGGGGTGCAACAGCCTCAAGGGGTTACTCGGCCGATTTGACCTGGCCGATAGATTTCGACTAGATTTTCCGACGGTGCCAACCTGGTCTTGGTCAAATCGCAGCGGATGATCTAGGTCGTACCTAGATAGATTTTTAGTTAGAAATAAGGACAGGGACTTTTTAAGTTGTCCAGAAATGCTCATGGTTGGCTATTCAGACCACAAGTTGGTGACCTGCATGGTCAACCTTGATAGAACGCATAGACAGGGCCCCGGTTACTGGAAGCTCAACTTGTCCTTGCCGGCAAGTAGAGCTTACAGGGATCGGATTAGTACGTTAGTTAAGGAACGGTTGACTGGAGCGATCGTCAACAGCAGGTGGTGGGTATCTCTAAAGAGAGAGATTAGAGTAGTCTCGATAGAATTTAGTAAGGTTCTAGCTGCGGATAGGAATAGGAAGGAAAGGGAGCTAATAGATAGAGTAGAAGAGGCAATTAGAAGCGGCGACGTGGCCAGAGTGCTAGCGTCGAGAACGGCTTTGAGCCAGTTTTTCGACGCGAAGCACGAAGGCTGCGTTGTCCGAAGTAAAATACGTGCTCTAGGGAACGAGGGGACCAAAGCTGTTAGCTGGGTCCGCGTGACAGAGGCCAAGAGTGGAACTAAATCCACCATCCGGTCTTTGCGAGACCAGGATGGACGGGCGATCCTTGAGCCTAAGCAGATGTGTGAGGCCTTTCAAAGGCACTTTGCCCGACTGTTCGGGAGGGGCTGGGAGCCGGTTGAGAATGTGGACTTCGGTCCATACCTCGTCGGCCTGCCGCGTCTCTCGGACAGGGAGGCGAAGTCCTGCGAGGAGCCGATTTCGGCCGCTGAGATAGAGGACGTGCTGAGACAATGCGGCAAACGCAAATTCCCGGGTCTCGATGGTCTTCCATACGAATTATATCTAGCTATGCCGGACTTGTTCCCCGATCTCCTCGAGGCGGTCTACTGCAACTGGCAACAGAACGGGAGAATTCCCTGTACTGTGACCAAGGGCGTAGTCACGCTAGTGAGGAAGGACGAGAACAAGGGGGACGAAATAAGTAACTTCAGGCCCATAACTCTACTAAATACAGAGTTACAGATGTTGGCCAAGGTGCTAGCAAAGAGGTTGGCGCTTGTCGTGGGCAACCTGGTGGGAGATGCGCAGACATGTGCTATCCCGTCCAGGTCCATCCATGACAACCTCCACCTCATGCGATACATCATAGAGAGGGTTGGGAACGAACCAGGCTTTGGTGGGGCTCTGATCAACTTGGATCAATCTAAGGCGTTCGATAGGGTCGACCATGGTTACATGGATGCGGTGCTAGCGGCGGCAGGCTTCGGACCCGTTTTCAGGGGCTGGATCACTGCTATGCACAGCAGCCGCATTTGCTCTAGGGTCAAGGTGAACGGCTACCTCTCGGAGCCGTTCGAAATCGCGCGGTCCATCCGACAAGGGTGCCCTCTCTCCTCCCTTCTGTATGTGTTGACTCTCGAGTCACTACTGCGGAAGTTGGAGTTGTTGCAGGGCATCCCTTTGGAACCGGGATTGCGGAAAGCGGTGTCGGCCTACGCCGATGACGTGACAGTAATGGTGTCGACGGCCTCCGAAATCGGGGCGGTCGGCACCTTACTGGAAGAGTACGAAAGGTTCACAGGGGCTAAGCTGAACCGGGACAAGTCGATCGGTTTGCAACTCGGCACGTGGAGGAGCAGAGCGATGCCCTCCGATGGCGTCGTCGGACGCTGGACGGAGGGCCCGGTGAAGTTGCTCGGGGTCTGGTTTGGACCGGGCCTCCAGGGGGAGAAGAACTGGGCGGAGGTTACGAACAGGGTGTTTGCACTGACCCAGAAGTGGGCCAGTTGCAAACTATCCCTGAAAGGTCGGGCGGAGGTGGCGAACACCTATATAGCGTCCGTCATCTACTACCGCCTGACCGTAGTGCCCTGCCCAAGGGAAACCCTCGCCAAGATGGAGCGCGCGCTCTTCCAATTCCTTTGGAAGAGGCGGGCTCCCTTGGTGAGGAGATCCATCTGCTGTCAACACCCTTCGAAAGGAGGGCTGGGGATGCTGTGGCTAATGACGCGTAAACACGCATTAAGGCTACGGCACCTCTACGTATTCCTCACCGGTCAACCGGTGTGGGCCTCGTTTGTGAGACGAACCTTTCCCAGACGCGTCTCACTCACCGAGCTGCAATCCTGGGTCAAGCAAAGACCGAGAAAACTGGGCGCCTGGCACACTGAGTGTGCCCAGGCGTTCACCGCCCTCTAGCAGGCGGATCCGGTTATCAGTGGAGACTCCACCGCAACATTCTATAGAGGGCTGGTACGCAGCAGGTGCGACGACGCCCTCGGAGAAGCCCTAGACACGGAGGAGGACGAACTGGCCAGCCTGTTCGGTAGGACATTCAGCCCGGGACCTATGGACAACTTCCAGAAGTCCCTGGCCTGGCAGTGCTACCGAGGGGCTCTACCCGTTCGAGAAAAGCTCTACAGACACGGGCGCCCGGGTAGGGACCTCGCCAAAAAGATCTGTCCCAGATGCGTGTGCGACGAGGAAACCGTTGCACACGCATTGGTACACTGCTCGGGCGTAGCCGATCTGTGGGGCTATGTCGAACAACTGCTGTCAAGTGTGGGACCGATCCGGTTGACCACCGAGTCTATTGTAATGATCAAGCCGCCCCCCCCCCCTTCAAAGATGAAGGAGAGGCGGTGTTTCTGTGCGTAATAGCCATGGTGAAAGAAGTTGTATGATGGACGCGTCTGAAAGGACTGAGGTCAGGCACCTTTCTCTCTGGCCAACAACTGGTCCGTTTCTTCCGATATCATTTCGGAAGAAGGATCAGGATAGAGAGAGAGGTGCTCCACCCCAGTCGTTTTTATGAAAGGTGGGTGAAAGTGGCGAGAATGGCCCGTGTGAATGGGCCTTCTCTTTACATAAGCCTGTAGGTGGAAAAGAGGAAGGAACGAGGGAGCACCCCCTCTCTGTGCTCCTGAGGAGAAGGGTTGCACACTTTTTTCGGGGGTGTGTGCGACCCCCCAAGGCGTCTCCTCTCTATTGAGGATTTTGTTATAATTTTATTTTTTGTTATATTTTATTTTATTTTTATATATTGTTATTGCCTCCTCCCTATTGAGGGCGCCTTGTTTTGTAAACTCCCCCATTGTACTTGTCCCACTTTTGATGCCCTGGTGGCAAATAAAAGAAACATATCTATATCTGGGATAGACACATGTGCTGAGCTCGCTCGGTAAGTTTCGTTTAAATTTATCTGGAAATTTTTGTACCATTTGGTAGAGAGACTGCCAGGTCAAATTTTGATCTGGTCAGTCTCTCAAAATATTCTACGCCTTTAGGCGAAATAGTGTTGTAAAAATTTTATCTTTCGAAAAATTTCGAAAAATCCTATTTTGATAAAAATGGCTGAAGCAGCTTCACCAAAATTCGAAGGAGGAAAGGGGAAGATAAGCTTACAGCTTCCCCTGCCTCTGTCACAGTAGCAGAGGTCAAAATGAAAGGTCAGCCAGAGGAAGGATCTTCTCCACCTGTTGACCGACAACTTGACGTTGCCATGGCAACAAACCAAAGAGCCAGCGGCACCAGCAACAACAACAACAACAATGCGACGGACGAAAACAACACCAATAACAATAACAACAACAACAAGACCAATAACTGTGATAACAACAACAATGATAACAACAACACCACCAACTACAACAGCAACACAAACAAAAAAAAATTTCTCCTTCGCCGAGACGTCAAGGAAAACCCTCGACTATCTGCCAGTAGATATAACCAAAGCGAAGGAGCTACTGGCTGATGCCAAAAAATATATAGTGTACGGGGAAAATGGTTCATTCACGATCCCCCCCCCCCCCCCGGAACTAAAAAGCCAGAGACTCCTAAACACTGTCATGTTTAGGACAATCTCAAATAAAAGCAAAAAACCAGCTCAACCATCACAGAGCGAGATAGAGCTGGTTTTAAAAGACGTCATGAAGGACATTACCTTCATTCAGAAGGATAGACTCTACGGGAGTCTATCCATTCTCATGAAGGACAGGGACACAGCAGTGAAACTGTCCATCAAACCAATCACATCCACCGCATACACCTTCTACCCTACGTACATGGGTAGAAGAACACAAAAAATAAAAATCCACACCATCCTGCCGATTATGGACATATGGTGGGTTTTGACAGGTTTCCTGGACCTGGATGATGACACGCTGGTGTCCATGGGAAAGGCATCAGGTGACGCGTTCAGTGGAACGAGCCTCGAACTTGTAGTTCAAATGAGGCCCGAAAGGATCGCCCAGATCCCTGAACGCGTCATACTGGATGACCAAACTTTCATCAACATTACCGTTGAGGGTAGGCGGCCCTCGTGTTACCTCTGAGGAACCAGAGGTCACCTGAGGGCTGTCTGTCCCCAACTTAATAAGAAAACCCCAATCCCGCCTACACCACCAACAACTGCACAACCAACACAATCACCACAACTACCACTACAAAAACAACAACCACAGCTCAAACCAGAACAAAACAATGTCCCACCCCCCACACTAAAAAAAAACAACAATTTCCAAAACACCCGCACCGCAAACACAACCCGAAAATATAACCCTCCCCTCCAACGCGGAAGATGACCCTAGTTCGTCGTCAGACGAGGCGGAGCACTTCCACACAATCAAAAGAAAAAAAAAGAAAACACACCTCAGACACACGAATGAAAACAACCCCTCCCCAAAACATAACACTCACACCAACACAAAAGAGTTCACAACAACAGCAAACAAAAAACACCACACAAAAACAAAAACATGCATACACATACATAAACACAAGAAACAAAAAATTGTTAAACATTGTGTACAACAACAATCTAATAAAAACCCAAGGGCCTAACTTCACCCAGGCAGGGGATTTCCCCCACCTCAAAATGATTAAGGCCCCACAGGACACCTATAAAACTTTAAAAAACAACTTTAAAGAGGACGTGGGTCCCCCTGCGTCGGGCCCATTAACCGCGTCCTCCTAAAAAACTACCCGCCCCCTTCCCAAACACCCACACAACTCCAAACTCCCCAACCACACAACACACTGATGCCCCTACACTTCCACAAACCACCACCCCACCCAACAAACCATCCCCCACCCTAATGGAAATTGTGCAGCCCGATACCCGGGACGCAGAGAGGTAAGTGCCTTTTCTCTTCACCACCAACATGGCTATGCTAAGAGTAGGCTGTTTAAATGCGATTGGCCTGGGCTCAACTTGGAAGCAAGCAATGCTTCTAAATGACCTCAGGTCACAACGTATAGATGTAATGGTTATTTGCGAGGCCCGGATCAGCAACGTGCGACAGTTGGCCCCCACCTTTGATGACTTTGAGATGCACGCATCTCTCTGTCAGCCCGGAGGTGCGGGTGGGGTTGTCGTTCTGCTGCAAAAACATCTGGGTCTCGCAACACAGATGGTACATTTAGACCCGGAGGGTCGACTAGTGGTTCTGGACCTTGGCAGTGGTAAAGGCGGAGCGTTTAGGTTGGTAGCCGCCTACGGCCCTTTCGGGTTAATGCGGCCGGACTTCTTCCATCGTCTGGAGACTTTTCTAGGGACGTCCCGCTCTTGCTATTAGTGGGGACTGGAATGGTATCCTAGATGCACGCTGGGACTACGTAGGGGCCTGTCCCGATAGAGAGGGGTGTAATAGCCTCAAAGGGTTAATCGGTCGATTTGACCTGGCCGATAGATATCGACTAGATTTTCCGACTGCGCCAACCTGGACTTGGACAAATCGTAGCGGATCATCTAGGTCGTACCTAGATAGGTTCTTAGTTAGAATTAAGGATAAGGACTTTTTAAGTTGTCCAAAAATACGCATGGTTGGCTATTCAGACCAAAAGTTAGTGACCTGCATGGTCAACCTTGACATAACTCAAAGACTGGGACCCGGTTACTGGAAGCTCAACTTGACCTTACCGGCAAGTAAGGCTTACAGGGACCGGATTAGCACTTTAGTTAAGGAGCGGTTGACGGGCGCCATCGTCAACAGCAGGTGGTGGGGATCTCTCAAAAGAGAGATTAGAGTAGTCTCTATAGAATTTAGTAAGGAGTTAGCCTCAAATAGAAATAGGAAGGAAAGGGAGTTGGTTGGTGGATAGTGTAGAAGAGGCAATTAGAAGCGGCGACGTGGCCAGAGTGCTAGCGTCAAGAACGGCCCTGGGCCAGTTATTCGACGCGAAACACGAAGGCTGCATCGTCCGAAGCAAAATACGTGCTCTGGAAAACGAGGGGACCAAAGCTGTTAGCTGGGCCCGCGTGACAGAAGCCAAAAGAGGGAGCAGATCCACTATCCGGTCTTTGCGAGACCAGGATGGACGGGTGATCCTTGAACCTAAGCAGATATGCGAGGCTTTTCAAAAGCACTTTGCCGAATTGTTCGGAAGGGGCGGGGGCCGGTTGGGGAAGTGGACTTCGGTCCATACCTCGACAGCCTGCCGCGTCTCTCGGACAGGGAGGCCAAGTCCTGCGAGGAGCCGATTTCAGCCGCTGAGATAGAGGACGTGCTGAGCCAATGCGGCAAACGCAAATCCCCGGGTCTCGATGGTCTTCCATACGAACTATATCTAGCTATGCCGGACTTGTTCCCCGATCTCCTCGAGGCAGTCTACTGCAACTGGCAACAGAACGGGAGAATTCCCTGTGCTGTGACCAAGGGCGTATTCACGCTAGTGGGGAAGGACGAGAACAAGGTGGACGATATAAATAATTTCAGGCCCATAACTCTGCTAAATACAGAGTTACAGATTTTGGCCAAGGTGCTAGCAAAGAGGTTGGCGCTTGTCGTGGGCAACCTGGTGGGGATGCGCAGACATGTGCTATCCCGTCCAGGTCCATCCATGACAACCTCCACCTCATGCGATACATCATAGAGAGGGTTGGGAACGAACCCGGCTTTGGTGGGGCCCTGATCAACTTGGATCAATCTAAGGCATTCGATAGGGTCGACCATGGTTACCTGGATGCGGTGCTAGCGGCGGCAGGCTTCGGACCCGTTTTCAGGGGCTGGATCAATGCCATGCACAGCAGCCGCATTTGCTCTAGGGTCAAGGTGAACGGCTACCTCTCGGAGCCGTTCGAAATCGCGCGGTCCATCCGACAGGGGTGCCCTCTCTCCTCCCTTCTGTATGTAATGACTCTAGAGCCACTGCTGCGGAAGTTGGAGTTGTTGCAGGGCATCCCGTTGGAACCGGGATTGCGGAAAGCGGTGTCAGCCTAAGCCGATGACATAACAGTAATGGTGTCGACGGCCCCGGAAATTGGGGCGATCGGCACCTTACTGGAGGAGTACGAAAGGTTTACAGGGGCTAACCTGAACCGGGACAAGTCGATCGGTCTGCAACTCAGCACGTGGAGGGGTAGATCCATGCGTAATAGCCATGGCGAAAGAGGTTATATGGTGGACGCGTCTGAAAGGACTGAGGTCAAACACCTTTCTATCTGGCCAACAACTGGTCCGTTTCTTCCGATAATATTTCGGAAGAAGGATCAGGATGGAGAGAGAGATGCTGCACCCTAACCGTTTTTATGAAAGATTGGTGAAAGTGGCGAGAATGGCCCGTGTGAATGGGCCTTCACTCTACATCAGACTATAGGTGAGGAGATGAAAGACCAAGGGAGCACCCCTTCTCTGTGCTCCTGAGGAAAAGGGCTGCACACTTTTTTTCGGGGGTGTGTGCGACCCCTCAAGGCGCCTCCTCTCTATTGAGGATTTTGTTATAAATTTTATTCTGTTATATTTTATTTTATTTTTATATTTTGTTATTGCCTCCTCCTTATTGAGGACGCCTTGTTTTGTAAACTCCCCCCCCATTGTAAATGTCCCACTTTTGATGCCCTGGTGGCAAATAAAAGAAACATATATATTAGCTCCACTATATATTAGCTACACTATATGTTACCTACACTATATATTCGCTACACTATTTATTAGCTACACTATATATTAGCTACACTATATGTTAGCTCCACTATATATTAACTACACTATATATTAACTACACTATATGTTAGCTACACTATATATTAGCTCCACTATATATTAGCTACACTATATATTAGCTACACTATATGTTAGCTCCACTATATATTAACTACACTATATATTAGCTCCACTATATATTAGCTCCACTATATATTAGCTACACTATATGTTAGATACACTATATGTTAGCTACACTATATATTAACTACACTATATATTATCTACACTATATGTTAGCTACACTATATGTTATCTACACTATATATTAACTACACTATATATTAACTACACTATATATTAGCTACACTATATATTAGCTACACTATATGTTAGCTACACTATATGTTAGCTACACTATATATTAGCTACACTATATGTGAGCTACTCTATATATTAACTACACTATATATTAGCTACACTATATGTTAGCTCCACTATATATTATCTACACTATATATTATCTACACTATATGTTAGCTCCACTATATATTAGCTACAATATATGTTAACTACACTATATATTAACTACACTATATATTAGCTACACTATATGTTAGCTACACTATATATTAACTACACTATATATTATCTACACTATATGTTAGCTACACTATATATTTGGTACAATATATGTTAACTCCACTATATATTAACTACACTATATATTAGCTACACTATATGTTAGCTACACTATATATTAACTACACTATATATTAACTACACTATATGTTAGCTATAATATATATTAGCTACACTATATATTATCTACACTATAAGTTAGCTCCACTATATAGTAGCTACACTATATGTATGCTCCTCTATATATTAGCCACACCATTTTTTAGCTACACTATATGTTACCTACACTATATGTTAGCTACACTATATATTAGCTACACTTTATGTTACCTATACTATATGTTAGCTCCACTATAAGTTTGCTACACTATATGTTAGCTACACTATATGTTGGCTACACTATATATTAGCTACACCATTTGTTAGCTACACTATATGTTACCTACACTATATATTAGCTCCACTATATATTAGCTACACTATATGTTAGCTACACTATATGTTAGCTACACTATTTGTTAGCTACACTATATTATAGCTACACTATATGTTGGCGCCACTATATGTTAGCTACACTATATGTTAGCTACACTATATGTTAGTTACACTATATATTAGCTACACTATATGTTAGCTCCACTATATATTAGCTACACTATATATTAGCTACACTATATATTAGCTACACTCTATATTAGCTACACTATATATTAGCTACACTATATATTAGCTACACTATATGTTAGCTACACTATATGTTAGCTACACTATATATCTTCTACACTATATGTTAGCTCCACTATATGTTAGCTCCGCTATATGTTAGCTACACTATATGTTAGCTACACTATATCTTAGCTCCGCTATATATTAGCTCCACCATATATTAGCTACACTATATGTTAGCTACACTATTTGTTAGCTACACTATATATTAGCTACATTATATGTTAGCTACACTATATATTAGCTACACCATATGTTAGTTACACTATGTTAGCTACACTATATAATAGCTACATTATATGTTAGCTACACTATATGTTAGTTACACTATATATTAACTACACTATATATTAGCTACACTATATGTTAGCTCCACTATATATTAGCCAAACTATATATTCGCTATACTATATATTAGCTACACTATATGTTAGCTACAAGATATTCTAGCTCTACTATATGTTAACTACACTATATATTAGCTACACCATATGTTAGCTATATTATTTGTTAGCTACACTATATATTAACTACACTATATGTTAGCTACACTATATGTTAGCTACACTATATATTAACTACACTATATGTTAGCTACACTATATATTAACTACACTATATGTTAGCTACACTATATGTTAGCTACACTATATATTAACTACACTATATGTTAGCTACACTATATATTAGCTACATTATATGTTAGCTACACTATATGTTAGCAACACTATATATTAGCTACACTATATGTTAGCTACAATATATATTAGCTACACTATATGTTAGGTACACTATATGTTAGCTACACTATATATTAGCTACACTATATGTTAGCTACACTATATATTAACTACACTATATGTTAGCTACACTATATATTAGCTACATTATATGTTAGCTACACTATATGTTAGCAACACTATATATTAGCTACACTATATGTTAGCTACAATATATATTAGCTACACTATATGTTAGGTACACTATATGTTAGCTACACTATATATTAGCTACACTATATGTTAGCTACACTAATGTTAGCTACACTATATATTAGCTACACTATATGTTAGCTACACTATATGTTAGCTCCACTATCTGTTAGCTACACTATATGTTAGCTACACAATATGTTAGCTACACTATATGTTAGCTACACTATATGTTAGCTACACTATATATTAGCTACACTATATGTTAGCTACACTATATATTAACTCCACTATATGTTAGCTACACTCTATGTTAGCTCCACTATGTATCAGCTCCACTATATGTTAGCTCCACTATATATTAGCTACACTATATGTTAGCCCCACTATATATTAGCACCACTATATATTAGCTCCACTCTATGTTAGCTACACTATATATATGCTCCACTATATGTTAGCTCCACTATATATATATGCTCCACTATATATTAGCTCCACTATATATTAGCTACACTATATATATTAGCTCCACTATATTTTAGCTACACTCTATGTTAGCTCCACTATATGTTAGCTACACTATATATATTAGCTATACTATATGTTAGCTACACTCTATGTTAGCTCCACTATGTATCAGCTCCACTATATGTTAGCTACACTATACTAAAGTACGCGGATGACATCAAGCTGTACCTTGAGATAAAAAGGACAGATCCTGAACACTATAGAACTAGCTTGCAGTCTTACCTGGACACAATGCAACAATGTATCTCAGACTGGCAACTCAAGCTAGCTGTGGACAAGTGCACCACCATGCATTTTGGGAGTAACAACCCAGCGTCCACATACTCCCTCCACAACACTAATATCAAGAAGTTTTCTTGTGAACGTGACCTGGGCATTACGGTCAGCAGCGATTTGCGTTGGACGAAGCACGTCTGTAAAATTGTAAAGAGGGCCGATGGTGTCTTAGCATCACTCAGCAAGACCTTTGTCAGCCGCTCCCTAGCTATCTATTTAAGGGTGAATTTGCATCACCAATCTGGAACCCCTATCTTGCTCAGAACATTGACCGCTTGGAAACTGTTCAGAGACGTGCAACCAAGAGAATACCCCCCATCAGGCATCTACCATACTCTGATCGCCTTGCTTCCCTGGGCATGGATACATTGAAGCTCCGATGCCTGGCAACTGACTTGGTAAACACCCACAAAATTGTTAACCATCTTGCCAACAACAACCCTTAGTACCTTTTTGAATTCCATGTGTCTAACACACGTGGGCATGCCCACAAAGTCAGAAAACAGTACATTTCCCATGACTTTCGGAAACATTTTTTTCACGCTCATAGTTGCTGAATCATGGAACAAACTACCTGCATCGGTTGTTAGCTGTCGAGACATTACATCCTTTAAAACCTCCATGCTTCCTGAGATTCGCCAACACTACACCTAATGTTCCCCTTCCATACACATACACACATGAATATCATCACTCATACACTATTCACTTCCCTGACATGTGTGTATTATTCTATGTACTATACATGCACCTTTGACGAGCTGTAGTGCACCTGAGCACTTTACACAATAATTTCATTATTATTATTATTATTATGTTTGCTACACTATATATTAGCTCCACTATATGATAGCTCCACTATATGTTACCTACACTATATGTTACCTATATTATATGTTAGCTCCACTATAAGTTTGCTACACTATATGTTAGCTCCACTATATGTTAGCTACACTATATATCAGCTACACTATATGTTAGCTCCACTATATGTTAGCTACACTATATGTTAGCTACACTATATGTTAGCTCCACTATATCTTAGCTACAATATATATTAGCTACACTATATGTTAGCTACACTATATGTTAGCTACACTATATATCAGCTACACTATATGTTAGCTACACTATATATTAGCTTCACTATATATTATCTCCACTCTGTGTTAGCTACACTACATGTTAGCTACACTATATATTAGCTACATTATATATCAGCTACACTATATGTTAGCTACACTATATATTAGCTTCACTATATATTATCTCCACTCTGTGTTAGCTACACTATATGTTAGCTACACTATATATTAGCTAGACTATATGTTAGCTCCACTATATGTTAGCTCCACTATACGTATTAGCTCCACTATATGTTAGCTACACTATATGTTAGCTCCACTATATATTAGCTACACTATATATTAGGTCCACTATATATTAGCTACACTATATGTTAGCTCCATTATATGTTAGCTACACTATATGTTAGCTATACTATATATTAGGTCCATTATATATTAGCTCCACTATATGTTAGCTCCACTATATATTAGGTCCACTATATATTAGCTACACTATATGTTAGCTAGACTATATATTAATTACACTATATATTAGCTCCACTATATGTTAGCTCCACTATATATTAGGTCCACTATATGTTAGCCACACTATATGTTAGCTAGACTATATATTAATTACACTATATATTAACTACACTATATATTAATTACACTATATGTTAGCTCCACTATATATTAGGTCCACTATATGTTAACTACACTATATGTTAGCTAGACTATATATTAATTACACTATATATTAGCTCCACTATATATTATCTCCACTCTGTGTTAGCTACACTATATGTTAGCTACACTATATATTAGCTACACTATATATTAGCTACACTATATGTTAGCTACACTATATGTTAGCTACACTATATGTTAGCTACACTATATGTTAGCTAAACTATATGTTAGCTACTCTATATGTTAGCTACACTATATATTAGCTCCACTATATGTTAGCTACACTATATATTAGCTACACTATATATTAGCTACACTATATATTAGCTACACTATATGTTAGCTACACTATATGCTAGCTCCACTATATGTTAGCTACACTATATGTTAGCTACACTATATGTTAGCTACACGATATGTTAGCTACACCATATGTTAGCTACACTATATGTTAGCTACACTATATATTAGCAACACTATATGTTAGCTCCACTATATGTTAGCTACACTTTATGTTAGCTACACTATATATTAGCTACACTATATGTTAGCTACACTATACATTAGCTACACTATATATTAGCTACACTATATATTAGCTACACTATATATTAGCTACACTATATGTTAGCTACACTATATATTAGCTACACTATATTTTAGCTACACCATATGTTAGCTACACTATATGTTAGCTACACTATATATTATCTACACTATAAGTTAGCTGCACTATATATTAGCTACAATATATGTTAGCTACACTATATATTAGCTACACTATATGTTAGCTACACTATATGTTAGCTACATTATATGTTAACTACACTATATATTAGCTACACTAAATGTTAACTACTGCATATATTAGCTACACTATATCTTAGCTACACTATATGTTAGCTACACTATATATTAGCTGCACTATATATTAGCTACACTATATGTTACCTACACTATATGTTAGCTACACTATATCTTAGCTACACTATATTTTAGCTACACTATATGTTAGCTACACTATATGTTAGCTACACTAAATGTTAACTACACTATATGTTAGCTACACTATATGTTAACTCCACTATATATTAGCTACACTATATGTTAGCTACACTATATATTAGCTAAACTATATGTTAGCTCCACTATATGTTAGCTACACTATATGTTAGCTCCACTATATGTTAGCTCCACTATATGTTAGCTACACTATATGTCAGCTCCACTATATATTAGCTCCACTATGAGCTTTCATACTGGTGGCCGTATATGCCCCGACCGGGACATCGTGACCAGAGTTCTTCAAGCGTCTGGAGCCATTCCTGGGAACGTCTTGCTCCTTAGTGTTATCGGGGAACTGGAATGGCATCTGAGACGCACGTTGGGACTATGTAGGAGTTCGTGATAATAGAGTGTGTGTGGGGGGGGAGAGGGGGGGGGGATAATAGCCTCATCAGCCAATTCCAACTGCCTGATAGATATCGACTAGACTTCCCTAGTGCACCACTGTGGACGTGGAGCAACCGCACTGGGTCTTCTAGATCGTATTTAGATGGATTTTTAATTAGACAGAATGATAAGGAAACATTAAACTGTCCACAAATGCACATGGTTGCCTATTCAGACCACAAATTAGTCACCTGCTTAGTCAACCTTGATAGAACACATAGACAGGGACGCGGATACCGGAAGCTAAACATGTCGCACCGGCGCGTAAGGTCTACAGTAAATGGATTAGCACCTTAATTAAGTGCCAGTTGACGGGGGCGATCGTCAACAACAGGTGGTGGAGCTCTCTCAAGAGAGCAATTAGAATAGAATCAATAGCATTTAGTAAGGAAGTAGCTTTAGAAAAATACAAAACTGAAAAGGGACTGGTAGCTAAAATAGAAGAGGCACTTAGGAATGGCAGTACAGCTGACGTGCTAGCGGCGAGAACGGCACTAGACCAGTTCTTCAACGTGAAACACGAAGGTTGTATTGTTATAAGTAGAACACGGTCTCTAAGAAACGAGGGAGCCAAAGATGTTAGCTGGGCCCGAGTGGCAGAGGCTAAAAGTGGCAAGAAATCCACAATTCGGTCTTTGCAAGACAAAGATGGACGCATTATACTTGAATCCAAGCAGATGTGCGCGGCCTTCCAGTAGCATTTTGCACAACTGTTCGGGCAAAGCGGTACATCGAGAGAGGTGATGGACATCAGCTCCTACCTCGACGGCGTACCGCGACTCTCGAGCACGGATGCGGAAAGCTGCGAAAGGCCGATCACAGCGGGCGAAATAGAAGATGCCCTAGGCCGCTGCGGGAAACGCAAATCACCCGGTTTAGATGGTCTACCCTATGAGTTTTACATAGGCATACCAGACCTGTTCTCTGGCGTCCTCGAAGCGGTCTACTGCAACTGGCAGCAGAACGGGAGGATTCCCAGTTCTGTAGGCAGAGGCGTAGTAATGCTGATCAGGAAAGATGAGAACAAGGGGGATGAGATAAGCAATTTCAGGCCCATAACTCTGCTCAACACAGAGTTAAAGATTTTGGACAAGATGTTAGCAGCAAGGCTGGCGCTTGTCGTCGAGAACCTGGTAGAGGAAGCCCAAACGTGTGCAATCCCGACCAGGTTCATACACGACAACCTCCACCTCATGCGATACATCATACAGAGGGTAGGGTGTAAACCTGGCTTTGGTGGGGATCTTATCAATTTAGATCAGTCTATAGGGTCGACCATCAATACTTGGAAGCAGTTCTCAAGGCGGCCGGCTTCGGTCCCATCTTCAGAGGCTGGATCGCTACCATGTACACCAGCATCTGCTCGGCACTCAAGGTGAATGGCTACCTATCAGAGCCATTCCAAATCATGCGTTCCATCCGTCAGGGATTCCCCCTCTCCTCCATTCTGTATGTACTGACTCTCGAGCCGTTACTGCGGAAATTGGAGCTGTTGCACGGCATCCCGATCGAACCAGGACTGCGGAAAGCAGCGTCAGCCTATGCCGACGACGTAACCGTAATGGTGTCGAAAACCTCGGAAATCAGGGTAATCGGCAACCTATTACAGGAATACGAAACGTTGACAGGAGCAAGACTAAACCCAAACAAGTCTGTCGGTTTGCAACTCCGCACATGGAGAGGCAAACCCATGCCTTCCGACAGTGTAGTTGGACGCTGGACGGAAGGACCGGTGAAATTGCTCGGGGTCTGGTTCGGTCCAGACCTCCAGGTGGACAAGAACTGAAACGAGGTCACGGCGAAGGTGTTTGCACTCACCCAGAAGTGGGCTGAGTACAAACTCTCCTTGAAAGGTCGAGCGGAGGTGGCGAACACTTACATAGCGTCCGTCATCTACTACCGCTTGACCCCGCAAATACCTTACCAAAATGGAACGCCTACTCTTCAAGTTCCTCTGGAAGAAACAGGCTCCATTGGGGAGGAGATCCAGCTGCTGTCAACACCCTTCTAACTGCGGGCTGGGCATGCCGTGGCTGATGATGCGCAAACATGCGCTGAGGCTATGCCATCTCCAGGTATTCCTGACCGGTTAACCGGTGTGGCTGTCGTTTGTGAGACAAGCTCTTCCACAACTCGTCTCACTAACACAGCTGCAGTCCTGGGTCAAGCGAAGACTGAAAATGGGTGCCTGGCACCTCGAGTGCCTACAGGCGCACACAGCCCTCTACCAAGCGGACACGGCAATCAGAGGAGACTCTATTTCGACATTCTATAGGGGATTAGTGGAGGATAAGTGCGACGACGTTCTCGGGGAAACTCTAGGCATCGAGGAGGACGAACTGACCGGTCTGTCGGGAGGACTTTCCGTCCAGGGCCTATGGATAACTTCCAGAGGTCTCTGGCCTGGCAGTGCTACCAACGACCTCTTCCAGTTCGAGACAAAATCTACAGGCACGGACGACCTGGCAGAGATCCTGCCAAAAGGACCTGTCCATGATGCGAGCAGGACATCGAAACCGTTCTGCACGCAATTGTTCAGTGCCCAGGAGTAACCGACCTGTGGAATTATGTCGAACAGCTGCTGTCACGTGTTGGACGCATCCAGTTGTCAGTCGAGTCCATCGTGAGGATCACCCCGCGGCCTTCATTTAAGAACGAAGGAGAGGCGGTTTTCCTCTGTCTGGTGTCTATGGCAAAAGAGGTAATATGGTGGACGAGGTTAAAAGGACTGAGGACAAACACCTTTCTCTCCGGACAACAACTTATCCCCTTCTTTAAGTATCACTTCAGAATGAAGATGAGAGTGGAGAGAGAAGTGCTACACCCCAGTAAATTCGCTGAAAGGTGGGTGAATGTGGCAAAAATGGCCCGAGTGAATGGGCCTTCCCTGTATATAAACCTGTAGGTTGAGGAAGATAAACAGAGGGAAGACAGGAACACCTACAAAACGTGTTCCTGGTGTTGAGGGTTGTTCTATCCACGGGGTCTAAAACAACCCTGCAGTAACGTTCCCCCCTACTGGGCATTCCAATTGTTATTTTATTATATATAGTTTATTGTTATTTATTAATGTTAAAGTTATTTTTATGTAAAACTCCCGCTGTCACGTCTTGTATTGTCCCATTTTTGTACACCCCTGTGGCAAATAAAGAAAGATATATATTTGCTCCACTATATATTAGTTACACTATATGTTAGCTACACTATATGTTAGCTCCACTATATATTAGCTACAGTATATGTTAGCTCCACTATCTCTTAGCTACACTATATGTAGAGCTAACATATAGTGTAGCTAATATATAGTGTAGCTAATATATAGTGTAGCTGATATATAGTGTAGCTAACATATAGTGTAGCTAATATATAGTATAGCTAATATATAGTGTAGCTAACATATGGTGTAGGTAACATATAGTGTAGCTAACATATAGTGTAGCTAACATATAGTGTAGCTAATATAGAGTGTAGCTAATATATAGTGTAGCTAACATATAGTGTAGCTAACATATAGTGTAGCTAACAAATAGTGTAGCTAATATATAGTGTAGCTAATATATAGTGTAGTTAATATATAGTGTAGCTAACATATAGTGGAGCTAACATATAGTGTAGCTAACATAGTGTAGCTAATATATAGTATAGCTAATATATAGTGTAGCTAATATATAGTGGAGCTAACATATAGTCTAGCTAATATATAGTGTAGCTAACACATAGTGTAGCTAACATATAGTGTAGCTAACATATAGTGTAGTTAACATATAGTGTAGCTAATATCAAGTGTAGCTAACATATAGTGTAGCTAACATATAGTGTCGCTAACATATAGTGTAGCTAACATATAGTGTAGCTAAAATATAGTGTAACTAATATATAGTGGAGCTTACGTATATTAGCTACACTATATGTTAGCTACACTAAATGTTAGCTACACTATATGTTAGCTACATTATATGTTAGCTACATTATATGTTAACTACACAATATATTAGATACACTATATGTTAGCTCCACTATCTGTTAGCTACACTATATATTAGCTAAACTATATATTAGCTACACTATCTGTTAGCTACACTATATATTAGCTACACTATATATTAGCTCCACTATATGTTACCTACACTATATGTTACATATACTATATGTTAGCTCCACTATCTGTTAGCTACACTATATATTAGCTAAACTATATATTAGCTCCACTATCTGTTAGCTACACTATATATTAGCTACACTATATAGTAGCTACACTACATGTTAGCTCCACTATATATTATCTACAATATATGTTAGCTACACTATATGTTAGCTACACTATATGTTAGCTACACTATATATTAGCTACACTATATGTTAGCTACACTATATATTAGCTACACTATATATTAGCTACACTATATGTTAGCTACACTATATGTTAACTACACTATATGTTAGCTACACTATATATTAGCTACACTATATATTAGCTACAATATATGTTAGCTACACTATATGTTAGCTACACTATATATTAGCTACACTATATGTTAGCTACACTATATGTTAGCTACACTATATATTAGCTACACTATATATTAGCTCCATTATATGTTAGCTACACTATATATTGGCTACACTATATGTTAGCTCCACTATATATTAACTACACTATATATTAGCTACACTATATGTTAGCTACACTATATATTAGCTATACTATATATTAGCTACACTATATGTTAGCTACACTATATGTTAGCTACACTATATGTTAGCTATAGTATATATTAGCTACACTATATGTTAGCTCCACTATATATTACCTATACTATATGTTAGCTCCACTATCTGTTAGCTACACTATATATTAGCTACACTATATATTAGCTACAATATATGTTAGCTACACTATATATTAGCTACACTATATATTAGCTCCACTATATGTTACCTACACTCTATGTTACCTATACTATATGTTGGCTCCAATATCTGTTAGCTACACTATATATTAGCTCCACTATATGTTAGCTACACTATATATTAGCTACACTATATGTTAGCTCCACTATTTGTTAGATACACTATATATTAGCTACACTATATGTTAGCTACACTATATGTTAGATCCACTATGTATTAGCTACAATATATGTTAGCTACACTATATGTTAGCTACACTATATATTAGCTACACTATATATTAGCTACAATGTATATTAGCTACACTATCTGTTAGCTACACTATATGTTAGCTACACTATATATTAGCTACACTATATGTTAGCTACACTATATATTAGCTACACTATATATTAGCTACACTATATGTTAGCTACACTATATGTTAACTACACTATATGTTAGCTACCCTATATATTAGCTACACTATATGTTAGCTCCACTATATGTTAGCTACACTATATATTAGCTACACTATATATTAGCTACAATATATGTTAGCTACACTATGTGTTAGCTACACTATATATTAGCTACACTATATGTTAGCTACACTATATGTTAGCTACACTATTTGTTAGCTACACTATATATTAGCTACACTATATGTTAGCTCCATTATATGTTAGCTACACTATATATTAGCTACACTATATGTTAGCTGCACTATATATTAGCTACACTATATATTAGCTACACTATATGTTAGCTACCCTATATATGAGCTACACTATATGTTAGCTACACTATATATTAGCTACACTATATATTAGCTACACTATATGTTAGCTACACTATATGTTAGCTACACTATATATTAGCTAAACTATATATTAGCTACACTATATATTAGCTACACTATATGTTAGCTACACTATATATTAGCTACACTATATATTAGCTACACTATATGTTAGCTACACTATATGTTAGCTATACTATATGTTAGCTACACTATATGTTAGCTACACTATATATTAACTACACTATATGTTAACTATATTAACTACACTATATGTTAGCTCCACTATATGTTAGCTACACTATATATTAACTACACTATATTTTAGCTACACTATATATTAGCTACACTATATATTAGCTACACTATATATTAGCTACACTATATATTAGCTGCACTATATATTAGCTATACTATATATTAGCTACACTATATGTTAGCTACACTATATGTTAGCTACACTATATGTTAGCTACACTATATGTTAACTACACTATATGTTAGCTTCACTATATATTAGCTACACTATATATTAGCTCCACTATATGTTAGCTACACTATATGTTAGCTACACTATATATTAGCTACACTATATGTTAGCTACACTATATATTAGCTACACTATATATTAGCTCCACTATATGTTAGCTACACTATATATTAGCTACACTATATATTAGCTCCACTATATATTAGCTACACTATATATTAGCTACACTATATGTTAGCTACACTATATGTTAGCTACACTAAGTGTTACTAACTATGTGTTAGCTCCACTATATGTTAGCTACACTATATGTTAGCTACACTATATGTTAGCTACACTATATGTTAATTACACTATATGTTAGCTACACTATATATTAGCTACACTATATATTAGCTCCACTATATGTTAGCTCCACTATATGTTAGCTACACTATATATTAGCTACACTATATGTTAGCTACACTATATGTTAGCTCCACTATATTATAGTTACACTATATATTAGCTCCACTATATGTTAGCTACACTATATTTTAGCTCCACTATATGTTAGCTACACTATATTTTAGCTACACTATACGTTAGCTACACTATATATTAGCTACACTATATGTTAGCTCCACTATATATTAACTACACTATATGTTAGCTACACTATATGTTAGCTCCACTATATGTTAGCTACACTATATGTTAGCTCCACTATATGTTAGCTACACTATGTTAGCTACACTATATGTTAACTCCACTATATGTTAGATACACTATATATTAGATACACTATTTATTAGCTACACTAAATATTAACTCCACTATAAGTTTGCTACACTATATGTTAGCTACACTATATGTTAGCTACACTATATGTTAGCTCCACTATATGTTAGCTACACTATGTTAGCTACACTATATGTTAGCTCCACTATATGTTAGATACACTATATGTTAGCTACACTATATATTAGCTACACTATATATTAACTCCACTATATGTTAGCTACACTATATGTTAGCTCCACTATATGTTAGATACACTATATATTAGCTACACTATATATTAGCTACACTATATATTAACTCCACTATAAGTTTGCTACACTATATGTTAGCTACACTATATGTTAGATACACTAAGTGTTACTAACTCTGTGTTAGCTCCAATATGTTCTAGCTACCCCGTCATTACTGAAGGTGTGTCGTGCCAGTTGTTATATGATATAGGTAAGTAGCCCTTAAATTAGCCGCTATTTTAATGGGATTTATACGACTCACTTAACCTGAACTGTGCGCATGTGGAGGACCGGCAATTGCCAGGAATAATCTACTACATGGAATACATGGAATACTTGTCTATCTAGCTATTCGAATCTCTTGCCTCACACCACTTTCTCCCCGCTTCTTTCTCTCCCCCCTCCCCCCTCTCTATCTCTTTCTCTCTCTCTCTCTCTATATATATATAGATATATATAAATATTCATATATATAAATATTCATATATATATATATATAATGTATATGACTCCGACGGCAGAGCTCAAGCCGTTTGGACGGCTATTTCTGGATAGCCGTCGAAACGGCTTGAGCTCTGCCGTCGGGGTCATACTTTTTCCTATTTCCCACTCTACTACCCTAAGTATTGAGTACTCTGGTGCGTTAAGGTCCATCTGGTTCCTTACCACAATTCCTTTGTTATATATATATATATATATATTTTTTTTTTTAAATAGGTAAACAAGATTCAATGAGTATGTCAAAGAATGAGTTTTACAGTAGGTTGGAAGCACTCTACGGCAAAAATAATTTTCCAGAGTTATTAATATTTGTATTTTAATATATATATATATATATATATATATATATATATATATATATATATATATATATATATATATATATATATATGTTTGTTTATATATATATATATATATATATATATATATATATATATGTTATATATATATATATATATATATATATATATATATATATATATATATATATATATATATATATATATATATATGTTATATATATATACATATGTTTGTATATATATATATATATATATACACAAACATATATATACAATATATATATATGTATATATATATATAAACATACAAACCTATATATGCAATATATATATATATATATATATATATACATACAAACATATACATATATGTATGTGTGTGTGTGTGTAACCTGGAAAATCCGGACATGGCTCATTTCCGTTTGTCCAGTTAGCTGTCCAGTAGTATTGTTAATAAGCACCTTGATAAGTGGTTCGATTCCTATAAATGGTAAACCGTTGGTCACGCTTCTGACCCGAGCTCTGACCATTGGTGTGGAGACATATTGATTGGTTTTTAAACAGGCTTAGATAATAGATAAATTTAACTTCTGTCATTTTCTGACCTCATCGATGTATGAGGTGGTGTGGATGGTGGAAGGTGGTGGAAAGTGGTGTAGTGGTTTAAGGTGGTGTAGCTAAACATTATACAAACACTCCCCCGCCACACAGATATCTGTAATAATAATAATAATGATAATAATAATAATGATAATAATAATAATAATAATAATAATGATTTCTTTATTAACCACAAGGGTTTACATAAAGTAGACATTAAGGACAGTGCAGGACAATGCAGGACGGTACAAATGGGCATTTCTGCGTGTAAAAAACAAAAACAGAGGATGTAACAAAAAATAACAATGAAAAATTCCCCAATAGGGGGAGACTTCGGAGGGACATTTGTGGAGAAAGCCCAGTAAAAAGCCACAATGACCCTGTTAGCTCCAACAAAATGGTGGGAAGAGAGCACTTCCCTCTCTACTCTGATTTTCCTTTTCAAATGAAATTTGAAAAAGTCAATCAGAGCATCACCGAAGAGGTAAGTGCTCGTCTTCAGCCCTTTCAAACGTGTCCACCATACTATCTTTTTCGCCATGGCCACCATACAGATAAAAACTGCCTGCCCTTCCCGGCTAAAGGAAGAGGGCGGAGCAATCCTCACGATGGACTCAGCTGATAGTTGGATCCGTCCTACACACGACAGCAGGTGTTCGACATAAACCCACAAGTCAGCAATGCTCGGACACTGGACGAGTGCGTGCAGGACAGTTTCGTCGCCCTGCGCGCATCTCGGACATGCCCGGCTGACGGCACCTCCATGCCTGTAGAGTTTATCCCGAACTGGCAAAGTTCCTCGGTAGCACTGCCAGGCCAGGGATTTCTGGAAGTTGTCCATAGGCCCCGGCCCGAAAGTCCTTCCGAAGAGATTGGCTAGTTGATTTTCGTCGACGCCTAGAGTTTCTCCAAGTACGTCGTCGCTCTTCCCCTCCACTAATCCTCTATAGAACGCCAAAGTGGAGTTTCCACCGATCACATTGCCCGATTGGTCGAGGGCTGTGAGCGCCTGCAGACGTTCCAGTCTCCAAGCGCAGCCTCTCGGTCTTCGCTTGACCCAGGACTGCATTCCGTCAAGGAGACGAGCTGGGGAAAGACGTGTCTAGCAAACGGCGACCACACCTGACCACCGTCGAGGAAGGGGTGGAGTTGTCGTAGCCTGAGCGCGTGTCTGCGCATCATCAGCCACGGCATGCCCAGCCCTCCACGTAGCGGGTGTTGACAGCAGCTGGACCGCCTTACCATCGGAGCGCGTCCCTTCCACAATAAGCGAAAGAGCAAACGCTCCAGCGCAGTCAGGCGGGGCTTAAGACAAGGTACGACGGTCAGGCGGTAGCAGATGACGGACGCGATGTACGCGTTAGCCACCTCCGCTCGACCTTTCAGGGATAGCTTCCTCTCGGCCCATTTCTGGGTGAGAGAAGCCACCCTGCTCGTCATCTCGTCCCAGTTTTTGTCCGTCTGGAGGTCCGGAACGAACCAGACCCCTAGCAATTTAGCCGCTCCGTCCGTCCAGCGCCCAACGACGCTGTTGGACGGCATGGAACTGCCTCTCCAGGTGCCGAGCTGCAGGCCCACTGACTTTTCCTGGTTGATCATTGCTCAGCGCTTCGTATTCTCTTAGTGTAGTGCCGATCGCCTCGATGTGTTTGGCGTTCGACACCACTACGGTGACATCGTCGGCATATGCTGACACGGATCTTCCGCATCCTAGTTCGGGCGTACCCCCCTCAACGTCTCCAGTTTGTGCAGTAATGGCTCGAGAGTCAATACGTACAAGAGGGACGAGAGGGGACATCCTTGGCGGACCGAGCGCATGATGTTGAACGGTTCCGAAAGGTGACCGTTCACTCTCACCACAGAGCAGATGTCGCTGTGCATGGCAGCGATCCAGCTTCTGAAGACGGGCCCAAAGCCAGCCGCCCTCAGGACTGCCGCCAGGTAACGATGGTCGACCCTATCGAAAGCTTTCGACTGATCTAAAATGATCAAGGACCCACCCGTGCCAGGTTCCCTAGCTACCCTCTCTACGATGTATCGCATGATGTGGAGGTTGTCGTGGATAGATCTGTCGGGAATGGCGCATGTCTGCGCCTCTCCCACCAGACCAGCAACGACAAGCGCCAACCTCTTTGCTAGCACCTTGGCCAAAATCTTGAACTCTGTGTTTAGCAGAGTTATGGGCCTAAAATCATCTGTTATCTCCCCTTTCTCAGCAGCGCCACAGCTCCTCGGCTCACAGAGCTGGGAATTCTCCGGTTCTGTTGCCAGTTGCAGTAGACGTCCGCCAAGAGGCCTCCGAACAAGTCTGGCATCTGTACGTAAAGTTCATAGGGCAGACCATCGAAACCAGGCGATTTACCCCTTGTGCAGCTAGTCATTGCCTCCCGTACTTCAGCGGCTGTTATCGGCTTTTCGTAACACTCCGCCTCAGTGGCCGAGAGCCGCGGCAGTCCGTCGAGGTAGACACTAAAGTCCATCCCTCGATCCGGCCCGCCGGATCGAGGGATGGACTTTAGTGTCTAATTCTTCTCTATTGCTAAAGCCTTACTAAACCTAATGGACTCTATTCTAATTGCTCACGAATTTGATCACGAATTTGTGGTCCGTGTAGCTGACTATCTTGAATTGTGGACAGCCTATGCTAGACCTATCTATTTCCCTACAAAATACTCTATCTAGATATGATCTGGATGACCCTATGCAATTTGTCCAAGTCCACATAGGCACATTCGGGAAATCCAATCGGTACCTGTCAGACAGTTCAAGACGCCTGAGCAGGTTGGTGCGGCTCTTGCACCCTCCTCCCCTATCCGCTGATTCCACACAGTCCCAGCGTGCATCTAAGATCCCGTTCCAGTCGCCCACTAACACTAAAGAGCGGGACGTTCCAAGAAAGGTCTCCAGACGCCGGAAGAAATCAGGCCGCCCTGCTCCTGTCGGGGCATAGACGGCCACTAGCCTGAAAGCTTGCCCGTCTCCGCTGGTCACGTCTAGCACCACCAACTTACCTTCTGGGTCCAGGAAGATGGCCCGTATGGCGAGATCCAAACATCTACGAAAAAGCACAGCAACTCCTCCCCCCGATCCCGGACGGCTGGGAGATGCGTACACATCGTAGCCGCCGAAGATCGGTGCGAAGGCCCGTACTTCGGAGATTCTGGTCTCGCTGATGGCCACTACATCTATGTTTAGTGACCTGAGCTCGTTGAGCAGGTGGCCCTGCTTCTATGACGACCCCAAGCCACGCGCATTTATGCTGCCTATTCTGAGTGAGGTCATGTTGAAAAGGAATGGAAAAGATGGGAAAGACCACTTACTTTACTTCTCGTAGAGGAAGGATGGTTTGTCCATCCTTATCACTGCTTGTGGCCTCCTCCGGAAGGATGTCCTTATAAATCCTTCTGGAGAGTGTTTGTCGGAAGTCTCCGATGTCTTTGGGGAATTTTTGTTTTAGTGTCGTGTACGTTTTCTGTGTGATGCGAGTGATTTGTATGTGTGGAGGTGGTGTGAACTTTTGGGTTGTTGTGTAGTCTTTTTCTGTGATGCTGGTGTTGTGTTGGATGTAGTGTAATAATTGGTTGTTGTTCAAATTTAATGCTGTGTAGTGTGTATCGTTTTGGTTGTTTTGTTTTGTTTGCGTTTGTTGTGAGTTTGTTTCTGTTTCGCTTTTTGGTGACTTTTGTGGTGTTGGTGATGGTGGTGTTGGGGTTAATGATGGTGATGGTGTTGGTGTTTGTGGTGATGGGGTTGGTGATGCTGGTGTGGATGGTGGCATATCTGTCCTAATTTTTTGGTTTGATAGTTTATTTGTTTCCCTCTGTATTTTGTTTTTGGAGGTGGAGGGAAGGGATTTTTTCTTTTTTGGTTTCTTTTTTTCTTTTTTCCTGATACCGTTTCCCACTCCTCGTCGTCACAATCTGTCTCCAGTTGTGATAGGCCGAAGAGTGGAAAATCCTCCACAGGTGTTGGTTTTGGTTGTGGCGTGGTGGATGATGTAGGCGCTGGTGTTAGTTCTGGCGCGTTGGGTGGTGGTGGTGTTGGTTTTGCTACTGTTGCTGGGGTTGTTGCTGTACAGTTGCTTCTGTTGTTGCTGCTACAGTTGTTGCTGCCATCTCTGCTGCTGGTGGTGTTGATGGTTGAGTCACTGGGGTGGGTAGGAGAGGTGGCCTCAACCTTTTAGCCTGAGGGCAGAAAGCCCTTAGGTGGGTTCCTTCACCACAAACGACACACATAGGCCATCTGCCCTCGACAATTACGGTGAGGTGGCTGCCGTCAGTGAGGTCTATTACCTCTGGGATCTCCTCAATGCTTTTTTGGTCCGCTTGGATTAGGAGCTCCATCCCAGATCCGGACCAGTTCTCCTGCTTTTCTTTCGCTATTTCGATTATCTTGGTGTTGGCTTCGATGCCGGCGAGGACGGCAGCTATTAGCCAGGAAATTTCGATGGCCGGTGGAACGTGGGTGACCATGATCTTTACGAGTCTCTGGCCACAATAGCTTGGGACGAGTGTGAAGTCGTCACTTCTTAATGGGGCCATGGAGTGTTCTCTAGCCCCCTGTGGGGTTTCAAAGAAATCGTCCACGGTTCCATACTTCTGCCCACGTCTGATGTGGGTTTTTTTTGCCCACACATGTCCCAAAGCTTTTTGGATTTGGGACTCGGATGCCCGTTCCACTCGGCGCGATTTTATATTAATTGTTCGATAAGACACGGTGCATAGGCGCCGATGCTCCATTTTATTAGGTGTGTGTGTGGGGGGGGGATGACCCTGTACCCATCTTTCCTTACCATTTTTTTGGATTCTTCTAATTCCTCCTGAGTTACCTGAAATGCTTCGCACTGTTTTGCTACTCTGGCAAAACTCAAGGTGGTTTTCTTAATGCCATTGTTGCTGTTGTTGTTATCGTTATTTTTGTTATTATTAATTTTAGTTTCAGTTGTGGTGGTGGTGGCGTCAGTGGTATTCGGTGTGGAAGAGTTCATTTTGGTTGAATTCATTTCGATATCACGAGTTGGTTTATTTTTTTCTTTTGTTTCTGTTGTCGCGGTGGTGGTGGGTTGTCGCGGTGGTGGTGGCGGCTTTAACACCTGCAGTCATTGGTAATGGCGGGAAATGAATTTCTGCCTGAGACAAATTTAAAATATTGCTACTGCTTATATTTTTAGTGTTGGCAAACGTAGTAATATTTACAATGGTGGTGTCGGTGTGAGGTGTTAGTTTGTGAGGAAGGCTGTCAGCTTCGTGTGGCTGTGAGTCGTCCATGTTTTTTTCAAAGAAATTTTTTTTTGATAATTATAAAAGTTTAAATTTTGGGCTCAAGGCCCCAATCTTTTTGAGTGTCCTTTTCGGAAAACAATGTATGTGCACTTATATACAGTTAATAATAAAAATGTTTCCATAAATGGCAATTTTAAACAAACGAAAACAACAAACCTTTGCGGAGCTCACGATGATACGATTTACTACGTAGGTCGCCAATAATAATAATAATAATAATAATAATAATAATAATGATTTCTTTATTAACCACAAGGGTTTACATAAAGTAGACATTAAGGACAGTGCAGGACAATACAGGACGCTATAAATGGGCATTTCTGCGTGTAAAAAACAAAAACAGAGGATGTAACAAAAAATAACAATGAAAAATTGCCAAATAGGGGGGAGACTTCGGAGGGACATTTGTGGAGAAAGGCCAGAATGACCCTGACCACCAAGGCAAGTGCCCTCTCCCAGTTTTCCACCTTTAATTTACAGATATATACTCAGAGTAGGCCCATTCACTCGGGCCATTCTTGCTTCTCTCACCCATCTTTCAACAAAATGGTGGGAAGAGAGCACTTCCCTCTCTACTCTGATTTTCATTTTCAAATGAAATTTGAAAAAGTTAATCAGAGCATCACCGAAGAGGTAAGTGCTCGTCTTCAGCCATTTCAAACGTGTCCACCATACTATCTCTTTCGCCATGGCCACCAGACAGATAAAAACTGCCTGCCCTTCCCGGCTAAAGGAGGAGGGCGGGGCAATCCTCACGATGGACTCAGATGATAGCCGGATCCGTCCTAAACGCGACAGCAGGTGTTCGACATAAACCCACAAGTCAGCAATTTTCGGACACTGGACGAGTGCGTGCAGGACGGTTTCGTCGCCCTGCGCGCATCTCGGACATGCCCGGCTGACGGCACCTCCATGCCTGTAGAGTTTATCCCGAACTGGCAAGGCTCCTCGGTGTAGCACTGCCAGTCCAGAGATTTCTGGAAGTTGTCCATAGGCCCTGGCCCGAAAGTTCTTCCGAAGAGATTGGCTAGTTGATATTCGTCGACGCCTAGAGTTTCTCCAAGTACGTCGTCGCTCTTCCCCTCCACTAATCCTCTATAGAACGCCGAGGTGGAGTTTCCACCGATCACATTGCCCGATTGGTCGAGGGCTGTGAGCGCCTGAAGACATTCCAGTCTCCAGGCGCTCCCTCTCGGTCTTCGCTTGACCCAGGACTGCAGCTCCGTCAAGGAAACGAGCTGGGGAAATACGTGTCTAGCAAACGGCGACCACACCTGATCACCGTCGAGGAAGAGGTGGTGATGTCGTAGCCTGAATGCGTGCCTGCGCATCATCAGCCACGGCATGCCCAGCCCTCCACGTAGCGGGTGTTGACAACAGATGGACCGCCTGACCATCGGAGCGCGTCCCTTCCACAAAAAGCGAAAGAGCAAGCGATCTAGCGCAGTCAGGCGAGGCTTAGGACAAGGTACGATGGTCAGGCGGTAGCTGATGACAGACGCGATGTACGCGTTAGCCACCTCCGCTCGACCTTTCAGGGATAGCTTCCTCTCCGCCCATTTCTGGGTGAGAGAAGCCACCCTGCTCGTCATCTCGTCCCAGTTTTTGTCCGTCTGGAGGTCCGGACCGAACCAGACCCCTATCAATTTAACCGGTCCGTCTGTCCAGCGTCCGACGACGCTGTTGGACGGCATCGACCTGCCTCTCCAGGTGCCGAGCTGCAGGCCCACTGACCTTTCCTGGTTGATCATTGCTCCCGTCACCGCTTCGTATTCTCTTAGTGTAGTGCCGATCGCCTCGATGTGTTTGGCGTTCGACACCACTGCGGTGACATCGTCCGCATATGCTGACACGGATCTTCCGCATCCTAGTTCGCGCGGGACGCCACTCAACGTCTCCAGTTTGTGCAGTAATGGCTCGAGAGTCAATACGTACAAGAGGGACGAGAGGGGACATCCTTGGCGGACCGAGCGCATGATGTTGAACGGTTCCGACAGGTGACCGTTCACTCTCACCACAGAGCAGATGTCGCTGTGGATGGCAGCGATCCAGCCTCTGAAGACGGGCCCAAAGCCAGCCGCCCTCAGGACTGCCGCTAGGTAACGATGGTCGACCCTATCGAAAGCTTTCGACTGATCTAAAATGATCAAGGACCCACCCGTGCCAGGTTCCCTAGCTACCCTCTCTACGATGTATCGCATGAGGTGGAGGTTGTCGTGGATGGATCTGTCGGGAATGGCGCATGTCTGCGCCTCTCCCACCAGACCAGCAACGACAAGCGCCAACCTCTTTGCTAGCACCTTGGCCAAAATCTTGAACTCTGTGTTTAGCAGAGTTATGGGCCTGAAATTATCTATGTTATCGCCCTTGTTCTGATCCTTTCTCAGCAGTGCCACCGCTCCTCGGCTCACAGAGCTGGGAATTCTCCCGTTCTGTTGCCAGTTGCAGTAGACTTCCACCAAGAGGCCTCCGAACAAGTCTGGCATCAGTACGTAAAGTTCATAGGGCAGACCATCCAAACCAGGCGATTTACCCCTTGTGCAGCTAGTCATTGCCTCCCGTACTTCAGCGGCTGTTATCGGCTTTTCGCAACACTCCGCCTCAGTGGCCGAGAGCCGCGGCAGTCCATCGAGCTAGACACCAAAGTTTATCCCTCGACCCGGCCCACCGCTGCCCCCGAACAGCTGAGCGGAGTGTCGCTGAAAAATTCACACATTTGCCCGGGATCGAGTAGCATGCGCCCGTTGTGGTCCACCAAAGACCGGATCGTGGCTTTGTTGCCACGACGCGCCTCTGCCACTCGGACCCATTAAACGGCTTTCGTCCCCTCGTGTCTGAGAGCACGCACCCTAGCTCTGACAACGCAGCCTTCGTGCTTTGCATTGAAGAATTGGTCAAGGGCCAATTTCGCCGCAAGTACGTCGGTCGCGATGCCTTTGCTAAGCGCCTCGTCTAATTTTCTAACTAATTCTCCCTCTGCTCTATTTTTCTCTATTGCTAAAGCCTTACTAAACCTAATGGACTCTATTCTAATTGCTCTTTTAAGAGCAAACAACCACTTGTTGTTGACGATGGCCCCCGTCAACGCCCGCTTAACTAGTTCACTAATCCGGTCTCTGTAGGCTTTGCACGCTGGTAAGGACGTGTTTAGCTTCCAGTAGCCGGGTCCTCGTTTATGAAGCCTATCTAAGTCAAGCACACAGATCACGAATTTGTGGTCCGTGTAGCTGACTATCTTGAATTGTGGACAGCCTATGCTAGACCTATCTATTTCCCTACAAAATACTCTATCTAGATATGATCTGGATGTCCCTATGCGATTTGTCCAAGTCCACATAGGCACATTCGGGAAATCCAATCGGTACCTGTCAGACAGTTCAAAACGCCTGAGCAGGCTGGTGAGGCTCTTGCACCCTCCACCCCTATCCGCTAATCCCACACAGTCCCAGCGTGCATCTAAGATCCCGTTCCAGTCGCCCACTAACACTAAAGAGCGGGACGTTCCAAGAAAGGTCTCCAGACGCCGGAAGAAATCAGGCCTCCCTGCTCCTGTCGGGGCATAGACGGCCACCTAGCCTGAAAGCTTGCCCGTCTCCGCTGGTCACGTCCAGCACCACCAACTTACCCTCTGGGCTCAGGAAGATGGCCCGTATGGCGAGATCCAAACCTCTCCGAAAAAGCACAGCAACTCCTCCCCCGATCCAGGACGACTGGGAGATGCGTACACATCGTAGCCCCGAAGATCGGTGCGAAGTCCTGTGCTTCGGTGATTCTGGTCTCGCTGAGGGCCACTACATCTATGTTTAGTGACCTGAGGTCGTTGAGCAGGTGACCCTGCTTCCATGACGACCCCAAGCCACGCGCATTTATGCTGCCTATTCTGAGTGAGGTCATGCTTAAAATAGAGTGGAAAATATGGGAAAGACCACTTACCGTACTTTTCGTAGAGGAAGGATGGTTTGTCCATCCCTTTTCACTTCATCGTCTGGTGAAGGGACCCTTGAATCGTCCCTTCGGCTGGTCGTCGGCTCTTCTATGAGTATGTCCGAATATACTCTCCGGTTGAGAGTCCCTCCTAGGTCTCTGAAATCACCAACTGCGTTGGGGAATTTCGTTTTAATGTTTGTGTATTGTTTCTGTGCTATTTTTAGCAGTCTTATGTTCGTTGGCGTTTTGATTGGTGTTGGTATTATGTAGCCGTGCTGTGAAATGTCTGTGTGTTCAATTATGTAAGTCATTAGTTTCTTGTTGTGTGTATTTATTGCCGTGCATTTGTTTTTCTGGGGGTGGGGTTTGGTTCTGCTATGTTCTTGTCGTTGTTGCTGGGTGTGTGTGTTTTGTTGTTGTGTTTGCGATGTTGGTGCTTGTGGTGGTGGTGTTGAAGGTGTTGTTGTTGTTGGCGGTGGGGTTGTCGCCGGTGGTGATGGTGGTGCTAGTGTGGGTGGTGATGGTGTTGGTGGTGTTTCTGCTGTGAGTCTCTTTGCAGTAGCCTTTACCCTTTTTTCATTTCTTTCCTCCCTTTTCGAAGGCAATGATGCGCTGCTTCTGCGTTTGTGCCTTCTTACGACCCTTTGCCATCCCTCTCCCACCTCACACTCCATGTCTGATTCTGTGAGGTCCGGGAGGGGTACCAGCTCCACTCTTTCACTTGTTGTTGTTGGTGATGTTTGCAGTGGAGTATCTGTTGCAGCTGCATTTGGTATTACTGTCGTTGTTGTTAATACTTCCACTGCTGCTGCTGTTCTTGATTTCCGTGGCGTGGGTATGGGTGCCACGAACCTATCGTTCCTGGTTGCCGCTTGTCCTGTTGCTGGTAGCCGTGGAGCCGGTTTCGGAAGGAGGGGGGTTTTCTCCTTTCTCGGGGTCTTCTCGTTGCAGAAGTCCCTGAGGTGAGTCTTCGATCCACAGCGAAAGCATTTCGGGCGTTTTTCCTCAACACTTATGGGCAGTTGAGTGCCGTTATCGAAGTCTATCACATCCGGGATAGCTTCGATGCACTCCTGGTTGGTTTGGATTAACATCTCAATGGAGGTGCCGACCCAATCTTCTCTTACTTTTTTCTGTACTTGCAGTACAGTTGTTTTGTCCTCGATTCCGACGAGGACAGACGCGGCCAGCCAAGAAGGGGCCATCCTGGGGGGGGGACGTGGGTCAGTTTGACCCTCACAATTTTTTGCCCGCAGTAGGAGGACTCCAACACCATTTCCTCGCTCCTTAGGGTCACTAAGGATTGAGCCTTTGCCTCCTGGGGTGTGGCAAAAAGCACGTCTACGGTGGTATATTTCTTGCCTCGGGTGATGTGCGTTTTCCGCTGCCACACAGACCCTAAGGCTTTTTGTATTTGAGCCTCTGTGGCTCTTTCAACCCTACGGGATTTTGTGCTTACTGTACGGTACGTGACCGTACAGTGCTGTTGGGTTTCGAAAAATGTTTCGGCTGCCTTGCAGATTGCTCGGTGTCCGGTTTTCGTCACCATCTTCTTCGCTTCCTCTAATTCCTCATTTGTTATGAGGATGGTTTCCAGGTTCTTTGCGATACCTGCAAACGAGATTGGTTTTTCTTTGCTGCTGTTGTTGTTGTTGTTGTTGTCGTCAGAGCTGCTGTTACTTTTGTTGTTGCTGCAGGTACTACGACTACTGCCGCCGCCGCTGTTGCTGTGGTTGTTGTTGTTGTTGCTGCTGCTGCTGTTGTTGTTGCTGTTGCTGCTAATGCTGTTGTTGTTTATGCTGCTGCTGATGCTTTTGCGGCTGCTACAGTTGTTTTCCTTGTCACTGTTGCTGCTGCTGCTGTTATTACGGCTGCTGCTGCTATTATTTCTGACGTCAGACGAATGAAATGGGTTTTCGTATTTGCCGCACACCTTTTTCGTCGTTGTCGTCGTCGTCGTGGAGAAATGTTGCACGCTTTGCTCGTGATTTTTCTTTTCTGGCGTCGCTTTCGAAAGAGAAGGGAGGGAGAGAGACACATTTAGAGAAGGGAGGGAGAGAGACAATCTTCTCTCTGCTGTAGTGACGATTGAGGAAGAAGAAGACGGAATGAGTGGGAGTGACCTATGAAAATTCTTTTTCGTAGCCATGTTTTTTTTGTTTAAAATAAATATTGGGCACAAAACCCCAATAAGCGGTTATTTAACCCCGAAGGGCCAAATAATGGGCAGAAAGACCCCTCTCACGAGGAGGAGGGTGTTTTTGTCTACAATTTGGTTAAAGTTTTAAACAATTTACAATTGTTATAGCGGTCAAAATTTACAATACCTTACAGAGTCGAGCCTCCGTCAACCATAGCATTCAATAATAATAATAATAATAATGCTTTCTTTATTAACCACAAGGGTTTACACAAAGTAGACATTAAGGACAGTACAGGACAATACAGGACGGTACAAAAGGGCATTTCTGCGTGCAAAAAAACAAAAAACAGAAGATGTAATAATAGAACAATGAAAAAATTCCCCAATAGGGGGGAGACTTCCGAGGGACATTCGTGGAGAAAGCCCATTAAAAAGCCACAGTGACCCTGACCACCAGGGCAAGTGCCCTCTCCCAGTTTTCCACCTTTAATTTACAGACACATACTCAGAGTAGGCTCATTCACTCGGGCCATTCTTGCCTCTCTCACCCATCTTTCAATAATAATGACAATAATAATAATGGTTTCTTTACTGGCCACAAGGGCTGACACGAAGAAAAACATTACAGACGGCACAGAACAGTACAGGACGATACACAGTGGGTTTTGGTCGTGTAAACAGGTTATAACAAAATCGGGCTAGAAATCCAAAAAATTCAAACAACAAAAATTCCCCAAGAAAGGGGAAACCTCCGAGGGTCACTCGTGATGAAAACCACACAAAAAACCACGGCCACCCTGACCACCAGAGCAAGAGCCCTCTCTCACTTTTCCTACTCCTCAGTCTACAGGTGTATACTCAGAGCGGGCCCGTTCACTCGGACCAGACTCGCCACTTTCACCCACATTTCAACAAACTTACTAGAAGACAGCACTTGCCTCTCCACCATGATTTTCCTCTTTAAGTGAAACTTGAAAAAGTTAATTAGGAATTGGCCGGAGAGGAAAGTGTCCGTCTTCAACCCTTTCAATCTTGTCCACCACACAATCTCTTTCGCCATTGCCACCAGGCAGATGGGAACTGCCTGCCCTTCCTCCGCTTTAAAGGAGGACGGCGGGGCTATCTGCACAATGGACTCAGTCGATAACCGGATCCGTCCTACACGCGACAGCAGCTGTTCGACATAGCTCCACAAGTCAACAATCCTCGGGCATTGAACGAGTGCGTGCAGGACGGTTTCGTCGCCCTGCGCGCATCTCGGACAGGCTCGGCTGACAGCACCTCCGTGCCTGTAGAGCTTATCCCGAACCGGCAACGCACCCCGGTAGCACTGCCAGGCCAGGGATTTCTGGAAGTTGTCCGTAGGCCCCGGTCTGAAAGTTCTCTTGAGGAGAACGAACAGCTGATCGTCTTCGACGCCCAGGGTCTCCCCAACAACGTCGTCGCTCTTTCCCTCCACTAGCCCTCAATAGAACGCCGAGGTGGATGTTTCACCGATACTAGTGCCTAGCCGGTAGAGGGCGGTGATCGCTTGGAGACATTCCAGCTTCCAAGCGCTATGCCTCGGTCTTTTCCTGATCCAGGACTGCAGCTCCGCCAAGGAGAAGAGCTGGGTAAAAGCGCGTCTGGCAAACGGCGACCACATCTGTTCACTGTCAAGGAAGCACCAGAGATGTCGCAGCCTCAGCACATGTTTGCGCATCATCAGCCACGGCATGCCTAGTCCTCCACGCAACGAGTGTTGATAGCAAATGGATCGTCTGACCATGAGAGCACGTCTCTTCCACAAAAAGCGGAAGACAAGGCGCATTTTGGTCAGAGTTGGGCGGGGGCAAGGTACGACGCTCAGGCGGTAGCAGATCACGGACAGCCTCCTCTCGGCCCATTTCTGGGTGAGAGAGGCCACTCTGCTCGTCACCTCGTTCCAGTTTTTCTCCATCTGGAGGTCCGGACCGAACCAGACCCCGAGCAATTTAACTGGTCCTTCCGTCCAGCGCCCACGACGCAGTCGGACGGCATGGACTTGCCTCTCCAGGTGCTGAGTTGCAAGCCCACCAACTTTTCCTGGTTTATCTTTGCTCCTGTCACCGCTTCGTATTCCTTGAGAGCGGTGCCGAGCATCTGGACGTGTTTGGTGCTCGATACAACCACGGTGACGTCGTCGGCGTAAGCTTACACGGATCTCCCGCATCCCAGTTCGCGTGGGACCCCCCTCATCGTCTCCAATTTGTGTAGTAAAGGCTCTAGGGCCAGTACGTACAAGAGGGACGAGAAGAGTCAACCCTGGCGGACCGAGCACATGATGCTGAATGGTTGCGACAGGTGACCATTCACCCTCACAATCGAGCAGATGTTGCTGTGCATCGCAGCGATCCAGCCCCTAAAAACGGGCCTGAAGCTGGCCGCCTCTAGGACCGCAACCAGGTACCGATGGTTGACCCTATCAAATGCTTTAGATTGATCCAAGTTGATCAGGGCCCCACTTGTGCCAGGTTCCTTAACCACCCTCTCTATTATGTATCGCATGAGATGGAGGTTGCCGTGGATGGATCTGTCCGGGATGGCGCATGTCTGCGCCTCTCCCACCAGATCACCGACGACAAGCTCCAATCTCTTTGCTAACACCTAAGCCAAAATCTTAAACTCTGTGTTTAGCAGAGTTATGGGCCTGAAGTTCTCTATAACGTCCCCCTTGTTCGGGTCTTTTCTCACCACCGCTCTCCGATTCACAGAGCTGGGAATGCTCCCGTTCTGCTGCCAGTTGCAGTAGACATCTGCCAAAAGGTCACCGAACAACTCTGGCATATACGCATAAAGCTCGTAGGGCAGACCATCCAAACCTGGCGTGCAGTCAGACATCGCGTATTTCACCTGCTGTTTCATCGGCTTTTCGCAGCGCTGCGCTGCGGTCGTCGAGAGCCGCGGCAGTCCGTCGAGGTATGCACCGAAGTCCATACTCCGATACGGCCCGCCGCCGCTGCCGAATAATTGAGCAAAGTGCTGTTGAAAAACCGCACACATCTGCTCGGGTTCGAGCAACATGCGCCCGTTTTGATCAGGCAAAGACCGAATTGTGTACTTGTTGCCACGTCGCGCCTCCACCACCCGGGCCCATTGAACGGCTTTCGTCCCCTCGTGTCTTAGAGCACGCGTTCTAGCTCTGACAACGCAGCCTTCATGCTTTGCGTTGAAGAATTAGTCGCGTGCTAATCTCGCCGCAAGCACGTCGGTTGCGATGCCTGTCCTAAACGCCTCTTCTAGCTTCTAACTAACCCTCCCTCTACTCTGTTTTCCTCTATCACTACTCCTTTGCTAAACCTTATCGATTCTACTCTAATAGCTCTTTTCAGAGTAAACCACCACCTGTTGTTGACGATCGCACCCATCAACGCACGCTTAACTAATTCGCTAATCCGGTCTCTGTAAGCTTCGCGCGCCGCGAACGACGCGTTCAGCTTCCAGTAGCCGGGCCCTTGCCTATGGAGTCTATCTAAGTCAACTTCCCAGATCACAAATTTGTGGTCCATGTAGTCGAATACTTTAAATTGTGGACAACCTACACTAGCCTTATCTGTTTCCCTACAGAATACCCTATCTAAGTAAGATCTGGATGACCTGCTGCGGTTAGCCCATGTCCTCATTGGCACATTCGGATAATCCAGTCTATACCTGTCAGACAGTTCAAAAGGTCTGAGCAGGTTGTTACGGATTTTACACCCTCCTGCCCTGTCTACTAGCCCCACATAATCCCAGTGTGCATCTAACATACCGTTCCAGTCACCCACTAACACTAAAGAGCAGGACGTTCCAAGAAAGGTCTCTAGACGTCTGAAGAAATCTGGCAGTCCTGCCCCTGTTGGGGCGTAGACGGCTACTAGCCTGAAAGCATTGCCTTCGCTTCCGGTCACGTCCAGCACCCCCGACTTATCTTCTGGGTCCAGGAAGATGGCCCGTATGGCGAGATCCAAGCCTCTCCGAAAAAGCACGGCAAACCGTTCCCCCGATCCTGGACGGCTGGGAGATGCGTATACATCGTAGCCGCCGAAGATCGGTGCGAAGGCTCGTGCTTCGGAGATTCTGGTCTCGCTGATGGCCACCACATCTATGTTTAGTAACCTGAGGTCGTTGAGCAGGTGACCCTGCATCCAAGATGACCCCAGGCCACGTACATTTATACTGTCTATTTTAAGTACGGCCATATTGGATGAGAAACGGGGTAAGTGAGAAAGGATCACTTACCTTGATCGTGTGGTGAAGGGACAGTAGAACCGTCCCTTTGGCTGGTCATGGGTGTTTCCAAGAGGATGTCGGTGTATATCCACTTGGTAGCCGATCCTCTGAAGTCTCCAACTGCGTTGGGGAATTTTTCTTTTACAGTTTGTAACGTTCTATTTTGATTTCAACTATGTTTATGTTTTTCGGGAGAGTTGTTGGTGTTGGTGGGGTGTAGTAGTTTTTCTGTGATGTCTGTGTGCTGCTTTATATGTTGTAAGAGAGTTCTTTATTTGCCATGTGTACTTTTTTTTTGGGGGGGGGGGGGGATTTGTTGCTACTTTCTTGTTGTTGCTGTTAGGTGTGTGTGTTTTGTTGTGTTTGCGATGTTGGTGTTTTTGCTGCTGCTGCTGGTGGTGCGGTTGTTGTTGGTGGTGATGCTTGTGGTGGTGATGGTGATGGTGGTGGTGTTGCTGCAAGTCTCCTTGCAGCCTTTACCCCTCTTTGCCTGCCTTCGCTTTTGGAGGGTGAACTAAGGGGTTTTTCCTTTTTTGTTTTTGTGACAGACCGTTTTCCACTTCCCTTCCGCCTCATACCCCATGTCGGATTCCGTGGCGTCTGGGAGGGGTATGAGCTCCACTGCTGTTGGTGGTGGTAGTGGAGTCCGCTCCGGCGATTTTGCCGCTAGTGTAGCTACTGCGACAATTGGTGTTGCCGCCACTGCTGCCGCTGCTTTAGTTGTCCGTGGCCTTGGTATGGATGCCACGGACGTTGCCCTCCTACTCACCATGGAAGGGTCTTCTGCCTCTGTTGCCTTCCCTGCTCTTGGTAACAGCCGATCAGGCGTCGGAAGGAGTGGGGGGGGGCCTCTTCTTGGCTGTCTTCTGCGGGTAGAAGGCCCTGAGGTGACTCTTCTGCCCACAGAGATAGCAATTTGGGCGCCTTCCTTCCACGATTATAGGGAGTTGGAGTCCTTCTTCGAGGTCTATGATGTCTGGGATGGCCTCGATGCACTCCTGGTCAGTCTGTATTAGCATTTCCTGACCAGTTCTCTCTTTCCATTCTCTGTATTTGCAGTATGGTGGTCTTCTCCTCGATTCCAGCCAGTACAGACGCGGCCAGCCAAGGTATGGGCACGTCGGGCGGAACCTGGGTCACTTTGACCCTCACAATTTTCGGCCCCCAGTAGAAAGGCACCAAGACTATCTCCTCACTCTTTAGGGTTTCTAAAGTGTGAGACTTCGCCTCTTGGGGGTTGGCGAAAAGTACGTCTACTGTGACAAGCACTGTCTCTATATCTCGGGCCACACCTGCGAAAGAAGTGACCCTTTTTCAGCGGCACCATCATTGCTGCCGCTACTGCTGCTACTGGTCTTGTTGTTGGTGCTGTTGCTGTTGCTACTGCTACAAACGGTGTTGTTGGTGTTGCTGTTATCACTGTTGTAGTTGGTTGTGTTTTTGGTGCCACCGTTGTTGTTGTTTTCGGTGCTATTTGTATTGTTGTTGTTGCTGTTGTTTATTTTCTTGTTAGTGGTGTTAATATCCTTGTTGCATTTGTTGTCATTTTTTTCTGTTGTCTGTATTTTGGTTGACGCTGTTATTGTTGTAGTTGGTGTGGTAACTTTTTCAAAATTAGTGTTTTCAGTGTTGTTGTCTTTGTTCACGTTATTTGTGGTGGTGTTTGTTGTATGAATTTCACTAACCCTCCTCACACGACAGCAGACATATTGCTGGGGGGCGTGACTCAGCCATGTTTTTTTTTTTTTTTTTATTTTAAAAAGTAAAATGTTCAAATATTGTTCAAATATATAGACCAAAAGGCCCAAATATTATACTTTCCCCTTCACAGGGCAAAGCCCAAGGGCTTCTATCCCTTACACAACAAGAACAATTAAACAAATTATTATAACAGGTAAATAAAGTTACTTGCTGGGAGCTAGCAAAAAGACGTCCGAACAGACCAATAATAATAATAATAATAATAATAATAATAATAATAGTAATAATAATAATAATATATATATATATATATATATATATATATATATATATATATATATATATATATTTTATATATACACACACACACACATATATATATCATTACAGATACTAGCAGAAAAACCACCCTTCGTGTGGTTTTCTGCTGGCATGTGTAGTGTGTATATTGATATTATACGCAAGTATATATACATATATATATGATACATCAAATAAAATCGTAATTGACAATATACACAGAAATTGAAGGAAGACTGTGTTACACTGTCTTATGTAATCAGTAACGTAATCCATGATACATTAAAAAAAGACGATATTATATATAAACTGCATTAGGAGAAAATTAGTGACGGAAATATATGAATGTTTATTTAAGCGATCGCTAACTGGAAGTGTTGACGTTTGAAAATTTTAAAGAAGTGAATCTTAAAATAAACAATAAAATATATTTAATCAACAGCCACGAAATTTAGTAGATAAATTATGTAACATTCATTCATTATCTATTCAAAGTAATCCAACTTATTTTACTAATGGGATAAAAAATTATAAACCGTACGCAGTCCCGCACTCCTTACTTTATTATAGTTTAGATACGTGTGTGTGTGTCTATAAGGATTAGCTACACACGCGCACACATACATACGTACACAAATACACTCACACACACCCATACACACAGACGTACCCACATAATCAGCCACATACATACCCACATACACATACACACATATTTACTGAATAAATGTTGGTGTTGTTGTTATTGCTGGTCCTCAGTCGGTTTCGATGAGGATTGTTACAGTTGTTCGTTCCATGGAACACCTTGCTCATGAAATTACCGTGTAAGTGTCTGAGCATTCCATATTCTCGTATGCCACAATTCACATAGTTCTCAGAGAGATTCAATGCGGCAGTGTGTGACAAAGCTGGCCCTTTGAATTACAGTTGCAACTGATTTTAGCTAACTAAATGGACTAGAGCATTAGAAAAGGAAGTATCTTGCTTAAGAACCTGCGCACTGCCCAGTTCAGAAATTGAACTTTTAATGGGAGGCAAGGGGAGAAATTGCCCCAGGCCCCATGCGATTTGAGAGTAGAAGGCATCAGCGACGGCTAAAGCAATTTACTTGTGGCTTTCGGACATATATATATAGAATCATTAGAACATCTGACGGATAAAATGATAAGTCAGCCAATCATATTGGTGGCCTCCCCACAGCCACGGCGGACAGAATGGGGAAGTGGTTTCCACGGAGGACGGCAAAGGAGACAAGCTGGAAAAGTCATTCCAGCTCGCAAGGCTCACACCTGTGGCTGGCCAGCTCAGCGCCTATGGTGGTGAATAGGGAGGTAGCTCTTGGTCCAAGGACACCAGAAGTCTCCACTGTCAAGGGTACAACCGCAAACCTGTCGGAAAGCAAAAATAAGGATGCAATTATCATAACAGAAATTATACTACTGTTAGTGTGGTTCTAGTTTTACGATTGGTTAGATTTCTGGAATATATTCCCTGTATGTATAACTTAGTGATACTCAACCAATCTGCCGCGAGATCTTCCTAAGTGTGCCGCGAAATTTTGAAAAGCCAGGCGCAAATTTCTCACTAAAGAAGTCAGCTATTTAACTTTTGAAACACTGCGATAAAGTAAGTTGATAGCTGTACGGTTGTATACCGACTATGACTAGTCTGTGTCTACAGTTGTATACCGTGTATGACTAGTCTATGTCTACAGTTGTATACCGTGTATGACTAGTCTGTGTCTACAGTTGTATACCGTCTATGACTAGTCTATGTCTACAGTTGTATACCGTCTATGACTAGTCTATGTCTACAGTTGTATACCGACTATGACTAGTCTATGTCTACAGTTATATACCGTCTATGACTAGTCTATGTCTACAGTTGTATACCGACTATGACTAGTCTATGTCTACAGTTATATACCGTCTATGACTAGTCTATGTCTACAGTTGTATACCGTCTATGACTAGTCTATGTCTACAGTTGTATACCGACTATGACTAGTCTATGTCTACAGTTATATACCGTCTATGACTAGTCTATGTCTACAGTTGTATACCGACTATGACTAGTCTATGTCTACAGTTGTATACCGTCTATGACTAGTCAATGTCTACAGTTGTATACCGTCTATGCCTAGTCTATGTCTACAGTTGTATACCGTCTATGGCTAGTCTGTGTCTACAGTTGTATACCGTGTATGACCAGTCTATGTCTACAGTTGTATACCGTCTATGACTAGTCTATGTCTACAGTTGTATACCGACTATGACTAGTCTATGTCTACAGTTGTATACCGTCTATGCCTAGTCTTTGTCTACAGTTGTATACAGTCTAAGAGTAGTCTATGTCTACAGTTAGATACCGTCTATGACTAGTCTGTGTCTACAGTTGTATACCCTCTATGACTAGTCTATGTCTACAGTTGTATACCGACTATGACTAGTCTATGTCTACAGTTGTATACCGTCTATGCCTAGTCTGTGTCTACAGTTGTATACCGTCTATGACTAGTCTGTGTCTACAGTTGTATACCGTCTATGACTAGTCTATGTCTACAGTTGTATACCGTGTATGACTCGTCTCTGTCTACAGTTGTATACCGTCTATGACTAGTTTATGTCTACCGTTGTATACCGACTATGAATTGTCTATGTCTACAGTTATATACCGTCTATGACTAGTCTATGTTTACAGTTGCATACCTCTATGCCTAGTCTGTGTCTACAGTTGTATACCGTCTATGACTAGTCTATGTTTACAGTTGTATACCGTCTATGCCTAGTCTGTGTCTACAGTTGTATACCGACTATGACTAGTCTATGTCTACATTTGTATACCGTCTATGACTAGTCAATGTCTACAGTTGTATACCGTGTATGACTAGTCTGTGTCTACAGTTGTATACCGTCTATGACTAGTCTGTGTCTACAGTTGTATACCTTCTATGACTAGTCTATGTCTACAGTTGTATACCGTCTATGACTAGTCTGTGTCTACAGTTGTATACCGACTATGACTAGTCTATTTCTACAGTTGTATACCGTCTATGAATAGTCTATGCCTACAGTTGTATACCGGCTATGACTAGTCTGTGTCTACAGTTGTATATCGTCAATGACTAGTCTATGTCTACAGTTGCATACCGTCTATGACTAGTCTATGTCTACGGATGTATACCGTCTATGAATAGACTATGTTTACAGTTGTATACCGTTTTATGCCTAGTCTGTGTCTACAGTTGTTTATCGTCAATGACTAGTCTATGTCTACAGTTGCATACCGTCTATGACTAGTCTATGTCTACGGATGTATACCGTCTATGACTAGACTATGTTTACAGTTGTATACCGTCTATGTCTAGTCTGTGTCTACAGTTGTATACCTTCTATGCCTAGTCTGTGTCTACAGTTGTATACCGTCTATGACTAGTTTGTATCTACAGTTGTATACCGTCTATGACTAGTCTATGTCTACAGTTGTATACCGTCTATGACTAGTCTATGTCTACAGTTGTATACAGACTATGACTAGTCTGTGTCTACAGTTGTATACCGTGTATGACTAGTCTATGTCTACAGTTGTATACCGTGTATGACTAGTCTGTGTCTACAGTTGTATACCGTCTATGACTAGTCTATGTCTACAGTTGTATACCGACTATGACTAGTCTATGTCTACAGTTATATACCGACTATGACTAGTCTATGTCTACAGTTATATACCGTCTATGACTAGTCTATGTCTACAGTTGTATACCGTCTATGACTAGTCTATGTCTACAGTTGTATACCGACTATGACTAGTCTATGTCTACAGTTATATACCGTCTATGACTAGTCTATGTCTACAGTTGTATACCGACTATGACTAGTCTATGTCTACAGTTGTATACCGTCTATGACTAGCCAATGTCTACAGTTGTATACCGTCTATGCCTAGTCTATGTCTGCAGTTGTATACCGTCTATGGCTAGTCTGTGTCTACAGTTGTATACCGTCTATGACTAGTCTATGTTTACAGTTGCATACCTCTATGCCTAGTCTGTGTCTACAGTTGTATACCGTCTATGACTAGTCTATGTTTACAGTTGTATACCGTCTATGCCTAGTCTGTGTCTACAGTTGTATACCGACTATGACTAGTCTATGTCTACATTTGTATACCGTCTATGACTAGTCTATGTCTACAGTTGTATACCGTGTATGACTAGTCTGTGTCTACAGTTGTATACCGTGTATGACTAGTCTATGTCCACAGTTGTATACCGTCTATGACTAGTCTATGTCTACATGTGTATACTGACTGACTAGTCTATGTCTACAGTTGTATACCGTCTATGACTAGTTTATGTCTACAGTTGTATACCGTCTATGACTAGTCTATGTCTACAGTTGTATACCGTCTATGACTAGTCTATGTCTACAATTGTATACCGTTTATGACTAGTCTATGTCTACAGTTGTATACCGTCTATGACTAGTCTATGTCTACAGTTGTTTACCGACTATGACTTGTCTATGTCTACAGTTGTATACCGACTATGACTAGTCTATGTCTACAGTTGTATACCGTCTATGACTAGTCTATGTCTACAGATGTATACCGACTATGACTTGTCTATGTCTACAGTTGCATACCGACTATGACTAGTCTATGTCTACAGTTGTATACCGTCTATGACTAGTCTATGTCTACAGTTGTATACCGTATATGACTAGTCTGTGTCTACAGTTGTATACCGTCTATAACTAGTCTGTGTCTACAGTTGTATACCGTCTATGACTAGTCTATGTCTACAGTTGTATACCGTCTATGACTAGTCTATGGCTACAGTTGTGTACCGTCTATGACTTGTCTATGTCTACAGTTGTATACCGTCTAAGAGTTCTCTATGTCTACAGTTGTATACCGTCTATGACTTGTCATATCTACGGTTGTATACCGTCTATTACTTGTCTACAGTCGTATACCATCTATGACTAGTCTATGTCTACAGTTGTATACCGTCTATGACTAGTCTATGTCTACAGTTTTATACCGACTATGACTTGTCTATGTCTACAGTTGTATACCGACTATGACTAGTCTATGTCTGCAGTTGTATACCGTCTATGACTAGTCTATGTCTACAGTTGTATACCGTGTATGACTAGTCTGTGTCTACAGTTGTATACCGTCTATGACTAGTCTATGTCTACAGTTGTATACCGACTATGACTAGTCTATGTCTACAGTTATATACCGACTATGACTAGTCTATGTCTACAGTTATATACCGTCTATGACTAGTCTATGTCTACAGTTGTATACCGTCTATGACTAGTCTATGTCTACAGTTGTATACCGACTATGACTAGTCTATGTCTACAGTTATATACCGTCTATGACTAGTCTATGTCTACAGTTGTATACCGACTATGACTAGTCTATGTCTACAGTTGTATACCGTCTATGACTAGCCAATGTCTACAGTTGTATACCGTCTATGCCTAGTCTATGTCTGCAGTTGTATACCGTCTATGGCTAGTCTGTGTCTACAGTTGTATACCGTCTATGACTAGTCTATGTTTACAGTTGCATACCTCTATGCCTAGTCTGTGTCTACAGTTGTATACCGTCTATGACTAGTCTATGTTTACAGTTGTATACCGTCTATGCCTAGTCTGTGTCTACAGTTGTATACCGACTATGACTAGTCTATGTCTACATTTGTATACCGTCTATGACTAGTCTATGTCTACAGTTGTATACCGTGTATGACTAGTCTGTGTCTACAGTTGTATACCGTGTATGACTAGTCTATGTCCACAGTTGTATACCGTCTATGACTAGTCTATGTCTACATGTGTATACTGACTGACTAGTCTATGTCTACAGTTGTATACCGTCTATGACTAGTTTATGTCTACAGTTGTATACCGTCTATGACTAGTCTATGTCTACAGTTGTATACCGTCTATGACTAGTCTATGTCTACAATTGTATACCGTTTATGACTAGTCTATGTCTACAGTTGTATACCGTCTATGACTAGTCTATGTCTACAGTTGTTTACCGACTATGACTTGTCTATGTCTACAGTTGTATACCGACTATGACTAGTCTATGTCTACAGTTGTATACCGTCTATGACTAGTCTATGTCTACAGATGTATACCGACTATGACTTGTCTATGTCTACAGTTGCATACCGACTATGACTAGTCTATGTCTACAGTTGTATACCGTCTATGACTAGTCTATGTCTACAGTTGTATACCGTATATGACTAGTCTGTGTCTACAGTTGTATACCGTCTATAACTAGTCTGTGTCTACAGTTGTATACCGTCTATGACTAGTCTATGTCTACAGTTGTATACCGTCTATGACTAGTCTATGGCTACAGTTGTGTACCGTCTATGACTTGTCTATGTCTACAGTTGTATACCGTCTAAGAGTTCTCTATGTCTACAGTTGTATACCGTCTATGACTTGTCATATCTACGGTTGTATACCGTCTATTACTTGTCTACAGTCGTATACCATCTATGACTAGTCTATGTCTACAGTTGTATACCGTCTATGACTAGTCTATGTCTACAGTTTTATACCGACTATGACTTGTCTATGTCTACAGTTGTATACCGACTATGACTAGTCTATGTCTGCAGTTGTATACCGTCTATGACTAGTCTATGTCTACAGTTGTATACCGTGTATGACTAGTCTGTGTCTACAGTTGTATACCGTCTATGACTAGTCTATGTCTACAGTTGTATACCGACTATGACTAGTCTATGTCTACAGTTATATACCGACTATGACTAGTCTATGTCTACAGTTATATACCGTCTATGACTAGTCTATGTCTACAGTTGTATACCGTCTATGACTAGTCTATGTCTACAGTTGTATACCGACTATGACTAGTCTATGTCTACAGTTATATACCGTCTATGACTAGTCTATGTCTACAGTTGTATACCGACTATGACTAGTCTATGTCTACAGTTGTATACCGTCTATGACTAGCCAATGTCTACAGTTGTATACCGTCTATGCCTAGTCTATGTCTGCAGTTGTATACCGTCTATGGCTAGTCTGTGTCTACAGTTGTATACCGTCTATGACTAGTCTATGTTTACAGTTGCATACCTCTATGCCTAGTCTGTGTCTACAGTTGTATACCGTCTATGACTAGTCTATGTTTACAGTTGTATACCGTCTATGCCTAGTCTGTGTCTACAGTTGTATACCGACTATGACTAGTCTATGTCTACATTTGTATACCGTCTATGACTAGTCTATGTCTACAGTTGTATACCGTGTATGACTAGTCTGTGTCTACAGTTGTATACCGTGTATGACTAGTCTATGTCCACAGTTGTATACCGTCTATGACTAGTCTATGTCTACATGTGTATACTGACTGACTAGTCTATGTCTACAGTTGTATACCGTCTATGACTAGTTTATGTCTACAGTTGTATACCGTCTATGACTAGTCTATGTCTACAGTTGTATACCGTCTATGACTAGTCTATGTCTACAATTGTATACCGTTTATGACTAGTCTATGTCTACAGTTGTATACCGTCTATGACTAGTCTATGTCTACAGTTGTTTACCGACTATGACTTGTCTATGTCTACAGTTGTATACCGACTATGACTAGTCTATGTCTACAGTTGTATACCGTCTATGACTAGTCTATGTCTACAGATGTATACCGACTATGACTTGTCTATGTCTACAGTTGCATACCGACTATGACTAGTCTATGTCTACAGTTGTATACCGTCTATGACTAGTCTATGTCTACAGTTGTATACCGTATATGACTAGTCTGTGTCTACAGTTGTATACCGTCTATAACTAGTCTGTGTCTACAGTTGTATACCGTCTATGACTAGTCTATGTCTACAGTTGTATACCGTCTATGACTAGTCTATGGCTACAGTTGTGTACCGTCTATGACTTGTCTATGTCTACAGTTGTATACCGTCTAAGAGTTCTCTATGTCTACAGTTGTATACCGTCTATGACTTGTCATATCTACGGTTGTATACCGTCTATTACTTGTCTACAGTCGTATACCATCTATGACTAGTCTATGTCTACAGTTGTATACCGTCTATGACTAGTCTATGTCTACAGTTTTATACCGACTATGACTTGTCTATGTCTACAGTTGTATACCGACTATGACTAGTCTATGTCTGCAGTTGTATACCGTCTATGACTAGTCTATGTCTACAGTTGTATACCGACTATGAATTGTCTATGTCTACACTTGTATACCGACTATGACTAGTCTATGTCTACAGTTGTATACGGTCTATGACTAGTCTATGTTTACAGTTGTATACCGACTATGACTTGTCTATATCTACAGTTGTATACTGACTGACTAGGCTATGTCTACAGTTGTATACCGTCTATACCTAGTCTGTGTCTACAGTTGTATACCGTCTATGACTAGCCTGTGTCTACAGTTGTATACCGTGTATGACTAGTCTATGTCTACAGTTGTATACCGACTATGACTAGTCTATGTCTCCAGTTGTATATCGTCTATGACTAGTCTGTCTACAGTTGTATACCGACTATGACTAGTCTATGTCTACAGTTGTATACGGTCTATGACAATCTATGTCTACAGTTGTATACCGTGTATGACTAGTCTGTGTCTACAGTTGTATACTGTCTATGACTAGTCTATATTTACAGTTGTATACCGTCTATGACTAGTCTATGTCTACAGTTGTATACCGTCTATGACTAGTTTGTATCTACAGTTGTATACCGACGATGACTAGTCTATGTCTACAGTTGTATACCGACTATGATTAGTCTATGTCTACAGTTGTATACCGTCTATGACTAGTCTATGTCTACAGTTGTATACCGTCTATGACTAGTCTATGTCTACATGTGTATACTGACTGACTAGTCTATGTCTACAGTTGTATACCGTCTATGCCTAGTCTTTGTCTACAGTTGTATACCGTCTATGAGTAGTCTATGTCTACAGTTGTATACGGTCTATGACAATCTATGTCTACAGTTGTATACCGTGTATGACTAGTCTGTGTCTACAGTTGTATACTGTCTATGACTAGTCTATATTTACAGTTGTATACCGTCTATGACTAGTCTATGTCTACAGTTGGATACCGTCTATGACTAGTCTGTGTCTACAGTTGTATACACTCTATGACTAGTCTATGTCTACAGTTGTATACCGTCTATGCCTAGTCTGTGTCTACAGTTGTATACCGTCTATGACTAGTCTGTGTCTACAGTTGTATACCGTCTATGACTACTCTATGTCTACAGTTGTATACCGTGTATGACTCGTCTGTGTCTACATTTGTATACCGTCTATGACTAGTCTATGTCTACAGTTGTATACCGACTATGACTAGTCTAAGTTTACAGTTGCATACAGCTATGCCTAGTCTGTGTCTACAGTTTTATACCGTCTATGATTAGTCTATGTCTTCAGTTGCATACGTCTATGTATAGTCTATGTCTACAGTTGTGTACCGTCTATGACTAGTCTATGTTTACAGCTGTATACCGTCTAAGACTTGTCTATGTCTACAGTTGTATATCGTCTATGACTTGTCATATCTCGGTTGTATAGCGTCTATGACATGTTTACAGTTCTATACCGTCTATGACTTGTCTATGTCTACAGTTTTATACCCTCTATGACTAGTCTGTTCTACGGTTGTATGCCTACTATGACTACTCTATGTCGACGGTTGTATACCGTCTATGACTTCTCTGTGTCTACGGTTGTATACCGTCTATGACTTGTCTGGTCTGTGTCTACAGTTGTATACCGACGATGACTAGTCTATGTCTACAGTTGTATACCGACTATGACTAGTCTATGTCTACAGTTGTATACTGTCTATGACTAGTCTATATCTACAGTTGTATACCGTCTATGACTTGTCTATGTCTAGAGTTGTATACCGTCTATGACTAGTCTATGTCTACAGTTGTATACCGTCTATGACTTGTCTATGTCTACAGTTGTATACCGTCTATGACTAGTCTATGTCTACAGTTGTATACCGTCTATGCATAGTCTGTGTCTACAGTTGTATACCGTCTATGACTAGTCTGTGTCTACATTTGTATACCGTCTATGACTAGTCTATGCCTACAGTTGTATACCGTGTATGACTAGTCTGTATCTACAGTTGTATACCGTCTATGACTAGTCTATGTCTACAGTTGTATACCCACTATGACTTGTCTATGTCTCCAGTTATATACCGTATATGACTTGTCATATTTACGATTGTATACCGTCTATGACTTGTCTATATCTACAGTTGTATACCGCCTATGACTAGTCTGTGTCTACGGTTGTATACCGACTATGACTAGTCTGTGTCTACAGTTGTATACCATCTATGACTTGTCTATGTCTACAGTTGTATACCGTCTATGACTTGTCTATGTCTACAGTTGTATACCGTCAATGACTATTCTATGTCTACAGTTGCAAACCGTCTATGACTAGTCTATGTCTACGGTTGTATACCGTCTATGACTAGTCTATGTCTACAGTTGTATACCGTCTAAGACTTCTCTATGTCTACAGTTGTATACTGACTGACTAGTCTATGTCTACAGTTGTATACCGTCAATGACTAGTCTATGTCTACAGTTGTGTACCGTCTATGACTAGTCTATGTTTACAGCTGTATACCGTCTAAGACTTCTCTATGTCTACAGTTGTATACCGTCTATGACTTAGCTATATCTAGAGTTGTATACCGTCTATGTCTAGTCTGTGTCTACAGTTGTATACCGTCTATGACTAGTCTATGTCTACAGTTGTATACCGTCTATGACTAGTCTATATCTACAGTTGTATACCGTCTATACCTAGTCTGTATCTACAGTTGTATACCGTCTATGACTAGCCTGTGTCTACAGTTGTATACCGTGTATGACTAGTCTATTTCTACAGTTTTATACCGACTATGACTAGTCTATGTCTACAGTTGTATACCGACTATGACTAGTCTATGTTTACAGTTGTATACCGTCTATGCCTAGTCTGTGTCTACAGTTGTATACCGTCTATGACTAGTCTGTGTCTACAGTTGTATACCGTCTATAACTAGTCTATGTCTACAGTTGTATACCGTCTATGACTAGTCTGTATCTACAGTTGTATACCGTCAATGACTAGTCTATGTCTACAGTTGTATACCGACTATGACTTGTCTATGTCTACAGTTATATACCGTCTATGACTAGTCTATGTTTACAGTTGCATACCGCTATGCCTAGTCTTTGTCTACAGTTGTATACCGTCTATGACTAGTCTGTATCTACAGCTGTATACCGTCTAAGACTTCTCTATATCTATAGTTGTATACCGTCTATGACTAGTCTATGTCTACAGTTGTATACCTTCTATGACTAGTCTATGTCTACAGTTGTATACCGTGTATGACTAGTCTGTGTCTACAGTTGTATACCGTCTATGACTAGTCAATGTCTACAGTTGTATACCATCTATGACTTGTCTATGTCTACAGTTGTATACCGTCTATGACTTGTCTATGTCTACAATTGTATACCGTTTATGACTAATCTATGTCTACAGTTGTATACCGTCTATGACTAGTCTATGTCTACAGTTGTTTACCGACTATGACTTGTCTATGTCTACAGTTGTATACCGACTATGACTAGTCTATGTCTACAGTTGTATACCGTCTATGACTAGTCTATGTCTACAGATGTATACCGACTATGACTTGTCTATGTCTACAGTTGCATACCGACTATGACTAGTCTATGTCTACAGTTGTATACCGTCTATGACTAGTCTATGTCTACAGTTGTATACCGTATATGACTAGTCTGTGTCTACAGTTGTAAACCGTCTATAACTAGTCTGTGTCTACAGTTGTATACCGTCTATGACTAGTCTATGTCTACAGTTGTATACCGTCTATGACTAGTCTATGTCTACAGTTGTATACCGTGTATGACTAGTCTGTGTCTACAGTTGTATTCCGTCTATGACTAGTCAATGTCTACAGTTGTATACCATCTATGACTTGTCTATGTCTACAGTTGTATACCGTCTATGACTTGTCTATGTCTACAGTTGTATACCGTCTATGACTAGTCTATGTCTACAGTTGCATACCGTCTATGACTAGTCTATATCTACGGTTGTATACCGTCTATGACTAGTCTATGTCTACAGTTGTATACCGTCTATGACTTGTCTGTGTCTACAGTTGTATACCGATTATAACTAGTCTGTGTCTACAGTTGTATACCGTCAATGACTAGTCTATGTCTATAGTTGTGTACCGTCTATGACTAGTCTAAGTTTACAGCTGTATACCGTCTTAGACTTCTCTATGTCTACAGTTGTATACCGTCTATGACTTGTCATATCTACGGTTGTATACCGTCTATTACTTGTCTACAGTCGTATACCATCTATGACTAGTCTATGTCTACAGTTGTATACCGTCTATGACTAGTCTATGTCTACAGTTTTATACCGACTATGACTTGTCTATGTCTACAGTTGTATACCGACTATGACTAGTCTATGTCTACAGTTGTATACCGTCTGTGACTAGTCTATGTCTACAGTTGTATACCGACTATGAATTGTCTATGTCTACAGTTGTATAACGACTATGACTAGTCTATGTCTACAGTTGTATACCGTCTATGACTAGTCTGTTTACAGTTGTATACCGACTATGACTTGTCTATATCTACAGTTGTATACCGTCTATGACTAGTCAATGTCTACAGTTGTATACCGTCTATGACTAGTCTATGTCTACAGTTGTATACTGACTGACTAGTTTATGTCTACAGTTGTATACCGTCTATACCTAGTCTGTGTCTACAGTTGTATACCGTCTATGACTAGCCTGTGTCTACAGTTGTATACCGTGTATGACTAGTCTATGTCTACAGTTGTATACCGTCTATGCCTAGTCTTTGTCTACAGTTGTATACCGTCTATGAGTAGTCTATGTCTACAGTTGTATACGGTCTATGACAATCTATGTCTACAGTTGTATACCGTGTATGACTAGTCTGTGTCTACAGTTGTATACTGTCTATGACTAGTCTATATTTACAGTTGTATACCGTCTATGACTAGTCTATGTCTACAGTTGGATACCGTCTATGACTAGTCTGTGTCTACAGTTGTATACACTCTATGACTAGTCTATGTCTACAGTTGTATACCGTCTATGCCTAGTCTGTGTCTACAGTTGTATACCGTCTATGACTAGTCTGTGTCTACAGTTGTATACCGTCTATGACTAGTCTATGTCTACAGTTGTATACCGTGTATGACTCGTCTGTGTCTACATTTGTATACCGTCTATGACTAGTCTATGTCTACAGTTGTATACCGACTATGACTAGTCTAAGTTTACAGTTGCATACAGCTATGCCTAGTCTGTGTCTACAGTTTTATACCGTCTATGATTAGTCTATGTCTTCAGTTGCATACGTCTATGTATAGTCTATGTCTACAGTTGTGTACCGTCTATGACTAGTCTATGTTTACAGCTGTATACCGTCTAAGACTTGTCTATGTCTACAGTTGTATATCGTCTATGACTTGTCATATCTCGGTTGTATAGCGTCTATGACATGTTTACAGTTCTATACCGTCTATGACTTGTCTATGTCTACAGTTTTATACCCTCTATGACTAGTCTGTTCTACGGTTGTATGCCTACTATGACTACTCTATGTCGACGGTTGTATACCGTCTATGACTTCTCTGTGTCTACGGTTGTATACCGTCTATGACTTGTCTGGTCTGTGTCTACAGTTGTATACCGACGATGACTAGTCTATGTCTACAGTTGTATACCGACTATGACTAGTCTATGTCTACAGTTGTATACTGTCTATGACTAGTCTATATCTACAGTTGTATACCGTCTATGACTTGTCTATGTCTAGAGTTGTATACCGTCTATGACTAGTCTATGTCTACAGTTGTATACCGTCTATGACTTGTCTATGTCTACAGTTGTATACCGTCTATGACTAGTCTATGTCTACAGTTGTATACCGTCTATGCATAGTCTGTGTCTACAGTTGTATACCGTCTATGACTAGTCTGTGTCTACATTTGTATACCGTCTATGACTAGTCTATGCCTACAGTTGTATACCGTGTATGACTAGTCTGTATCTACAGTTGTATACCGTCTATGACTAGTCTATGTCTACAGTTGTATACCCACTATGACTTGTCTATGTCTCCAGTTATATACCGTATATGACTTGTCATATTTACGATTGTATACCGTCTATGACTTGTCTATATCTACAGTTGTATACCGCCTATGACTAGTCTGTGTCTACGGTTGTATACCGACTATGACTAGTCTGTGTCTACAGTTGTATACCATCTATGACTTGTCTATGTCTACAGTTGTATACCGTCTATGACTTGTCTATGTCTACAGTTGTATACCGTCAATGACTATTCTATGTCTACAGTTGCAAACCGTCTATGACTAGTCTATGTCTACGGTTGTATACCGTCTATGACTAGTCTATGTCTACAGTTGTATACCGTCTAAGACTTCTCTATGTCTACAGTTGTATACTGACTGACTAGTCTATGTCTACAGTTGTATACCGTCAATGACTAGTCTATGTCTACAGTTGTGTACCGTCTATGACTAGTCTATGTTTACAGCTGTATACCGTCTAAGACTTCTCTATGTCTACAGTTGTATACCGTCTATGACTTAGCTATATCTAGAGTTGTATACCGTCTATGTCTAGTCTGTGTCTACAGTTGTATACCGTCTATGACTAGTCTATGTCTACAGTTGTATACCGTCTATGACTAGTCTATATCTACAGTTGTATACCGTCTATACCTAGTCTGTATCTACAGTTGTATACCGTCTATGACTAGCCTGTGTCTACAGTTGTATACCGTGTATGACTAGTCTATTTCTACAGTTTTATACCGACTATGACTAGTCTATGTCTACAGTTGTATACCGACTATGACTAGTCTATGTTTACAGTTGTATACCGTCTATGCCTAGTCTGTGTCTACAGTTGTATACCGTCTATGACTAGTCTGTGTCTACAGTTGTATACCGTCTATAACTAGTCTATGTCTACAGTTGTATACCGTCTATGACTAGTCTGTATCTACAGTTGTATACCGTCAATGACTAGTCTATGTCTACAGTTGTATACCGACTATGACTTGTCTATGTCTACAGTTATATACCGTCTATGACTAGTCTATGTTTACAGTTGCATACCGCTATGCCTAGTCTTTGTCTACAGTTGTATACCGTCTATGACTAGTCTGTATCTACAGCTGTATACCGTCTAAGACTTCTCTATATCTATAGTTGTATACCGTCTATGACTAGTCTATGTCTACAGTTGTATACCTTCTATGACTAGTCTATGTCTACAGTTGTATACCGTGTATGACTAGTCTGTGTCTACAGTTGTATACCGTCTATGACTAGTCAATGTCTACAGTTGTATACCATCTATGACTTGTCTATGTCTACAGTTGTATACCGTCTATGACTTGTCTATGTCTACAATTGTATACCGTTTATGACTAATCTATGTCTACAGTTGTATACCGTCTATGACTAGTCTATGTCTACAGTTGTTTACCGACTATGACTTGTCTATGTCTACAGTTGTATACCGACTATGACTAGTCTATGTCTACAGTTGTATACCGTCTATGACTAGTCTATGTCTACAGATGTATACCGACTATGACTTGTCTATGTCTACAGTTGCATACCGACTATGACTAGTCTATGTCTACAGTTGTATACCGTCTATGACTAGTCTATGTCTACAGTTGTATACCGTATATGACTAGTCTGTGTCTACAGTTGTATACCGTCTATAACTAGTCTGTGTCTACAGTTGTATACCGTCTATGACTAGTCTATGTCTACAGTTGTATACCGTCTATGACTAGTCTATGTCTACAGTTGTATACCGTGTATGACTAGTCTGTGTCTACAGTTGTATTCCGTCTATGACTAGTCAATGTCTACAGTTGTATACCATCTATGACTTGTCTATGTCTACAGTTGTATACCGTCTATGACTTGTCTATGTCTACAGTTGTATACCGTCTATGACTAGTCTATGTCTACAGTTGCATACCGTCTATGACTAGTCTATATCTACGGTTGTATACCGTCTATGACTAGTCTATGTCTACAGTTGTATACCGTCTATGACTTGTCTGTGTCTACAGTTGTATACCGATTATAACTAGTCTGTGTCTACAGTTGTATACCGTCAATGACTAGTCTATGTCTATAGTTGTGTACCGTCTATGACTAGTCTAAGTTTACAGCTGTATACCGTCTTAGACTTCTCTATGTCTACAGTTGTATACCGTCTATACCTAGTCTGTGTCTACAGTTGTATACCGTCTATGACTAGCCTGTGTCTACAGTTGTATACCGTGTATGACTAGTCTATGTCTACAGTTGTATACCGACTATGACTAGTCTATGTCTCCAGTTGTATATCGTCTATGACTAGTCTGTCCACAGTTGTATACCGACTATGACTAGTCTATGTCTACCGTTGTATACGGTCTATGACAATCTATGTCTACAGTTGTATACTGTCTATGACTAGTCTATATTTACAGTTGTATACCGTCTATGACAAGTCTATGTCTACAGTTGTATACCGTCTATGACTAGTTTGTATCTACAGTTGTATACCGAAGATGACTAGTCTATGTCTACAGTTGTATACCGACTATGACTAGTCTATGTCTACAGTTGTATACCGTCTATGACTAGTCTATGTCTACAGTTGTATACCGTCTATGACTAGTCTGTGTCTACAGATGTATACCGTGTATGACTAGTCTATGTCTACAGTTGTATACCGTCTATGACTAGTCTATGTCTACATGTGTATACTGACTGACTAGTCTATGTCTACAGTTGTATACCGTCTATGCCTAGTCTTTGTCTACAGTTGTATACCGTCTATGAGTAGTCTATGTCTACAGTTGGATACCGTCTATGACTAGTCTGTGTCTACAGTTGTATACACTCTATGACTAGTCTATGTCTACAGTTGTATACCGTCTATGACTTGTCATATCTCGGTTGTATAGCGTCTATGACATGTTTACAGTTCTATACCGTCTATGACTTGTCTATGTCTACAGTTGTATACCCTCTATGACTAGTCTGTTCTACGGTTGTATACCTACTATGACTACTCTATGTCGACGGTTGTATACCGTCTATGACTTCTCTGTGTCTACGGTTGTATACCGTCTATGACTTGTCTGGTCTGTGTCTACAGTTGTATACCGACGATGACTAGTCTATGTCTACAGTTGTATACCGACTATGACTAGTCTATGTCTACAGTTGTATACCGTCTATGACTAGTCTATGTCTACAGTTGTATACCGTCTATGACTTGTCTATGTCTAGAGTTGTATACCGTCTATGACTAGTCTATGTCTACAGTTGTATACCGTCTATGACTTGTCTATGTCTACAGTTGTATACCGTCTATGACTAGTCTATGTCTACAGTTGTATACCGTCTATGCATAGTCTGTGTCTACAGTTGTATACCGTCTATGACTAGTCTGTGTCTACATTTGTATACCGTCTATGACTAGTCTATGCCTACAGTTGTATACCATGTATGACTAGTCTGTGTCTACAGTTGTATACCGTCTATGACTAGTCTATGTCTACAGTTGTATACCCACTATGACTTGTCTATGTCTACAGTTATATACCGTATATGACTTGTCATATTTACGATTGTATACCGTCTATGACTTGTCTATATCTACAGTTGTATAACGTCTATGACTAGTCTGTGTCTACAGTTTTATACCGACTATGACTAGTCTGTGTCTACAGTTGTATACCATCTATGACTTGTCTATGTCTACAGTTGTATACCGTCTATGACTTGTCTATGTCTACAGTTGTATACCGTCAATGACTAGTCTATGTCTACAGTTGCAAACCGTCTATGACTAGTCTATGTCTACAGTTGTATACCGTCTATGACTAGTCTATGTCTATAGTTGTATACCGTCTAAGACTTCTCTATGTCTACAGTTGTATACTGACTGACTAGTCTATGTCTATAGTTGTATACCCTCAATGACTAGTCTATGTCTACAGTTGAGTACCGTCTATGACTAAGCTATATCTACAGTTGCAAACCGTCTATGACTAGTCTATGTCTACAGTTGTATACCGTCTATGACTTGTCTATGTCTACAGTTGTATACCGTCAATGACTAGTCTATGTCTACAGTTGCAAACCGTCTATGACTAGTCTATGTCTACAGTTGTATACCGTCTATGACTAGTCTATGTTTACAGCTGTATACCGTCTAAGACTTCTCTATGTCTACAGTTGTATACCGTCTATGACTAAGCTATATCTAGAGTTGTATACCGTCTATGACTAGTCTGTGTCTACAGTTGTATACCGTCTATGACTAGTCTATGTCTACAGTTGTATACCGTCTATGACTAGTCTATATCTACAGTTGTATACCGTCTATACCTAGTCTGTATCTACAGTTGTATACCGTCTATGACTAGCCTGTGTCTACGATTGTATACCGTGTATGACTAGTCTATTTCTACAGTTTTATACCGACTATGACTAGTCTATGTCTACAGTTGTATACCGACTATGACTAGTCTATGTTTACAGTTGTATACCGTTTATGCCTAGTCTGTGTCTACAGTTGTATACCGTCTAGGACTAGACTGTATCTACAGTTGTATACCGTCAATGACTAGTCTATGTCTACAGTTGTATACCGACTATGACTTGTCTATGTCTACAGTTATATACCGTCTATGAATAGTCTATGTTTACAGTTGCATACCGGTATGCCTAGTCTTTGTCTACAGTTGTATACCGTCTATGACTAGTCTGTATCTACAGCTGTATACCGTCTAAGACTTTTCTATGTCTACAGTTGTATACCGTCTATGACTTGTCATATCAACGGTTGTATACCGTCTATGAAATGTCTACAGTTGTATACCGTCTATGACTTGTCTATGTCTACGTTTGTATGCCGTGTATGCCTGGTCTGTATCTGCAGCTGTATACCGTCTATGACTAGTCAATGTCTACAGTTGTATACCGTCTATGACTAGTCTATGTCTACAGTTGTATACCGCTTATGACTAGTCTGTGTCTACAGTTGTATACCGTCTATGACTAGTCTGTGTCTATAGTTGTATACCGTCTATGGCTAGTCTGTGTCTACAGTTGTATACCGTCTATGACTAGTCAATGTCTACAGTTGTATACCGTCTATGACTAGTCAATGTCTACAGTTGTATACCGTCTATGACTAGTCTGTGTCTATAGTTGTATACCGTCTATGCCTAGTCTGTGTCTACAGTTGTATAGCGTCTATGACTAGTCTATCTCTACAGTTGTATACCGTCTATGACTAGTCAATGTCTACAGTTGTATACCGTCTATGCCTAGTCTATGTCTACAGTTGTATACCGTCTATGGCTACTCTGTGTCTACAGTTGTATACCGTGTATGACTAGTCTATGTCTACAGTTGTATACCGTCTATGACTAGTCTATGTCTACAGTTGTATACCGTCTATGCCTAGTCTTTGTCTACAGTTGTATACCGTCTATGCCTAGTCTGTGTCTACAGTTGTATACCGTCTATGACAAGTCTGTGTCTACAGTTGTATACCGTCTATGACTAGTCTATGTCTACAGTTGTATACCGTGTATGACTCGTCTCTGTCTACAGTTGTATACCGTCTATGACTAGTTTATGTCTACAGTTGTATACCGACTATGACTTGTCTATGTCTACAGTTATATACCGTCTATGACTAGTCTATGTTTACAGTTGCATACCTCTATGCCTAGTCTGTGTCTACAGTTGTATACCGTCTATGACTAGTCTATGTTTACAGTTGAATACTGTCTATGACTAGTCTATGTCTACAGTTGTATACCGTGTATGACTAGTCTGTGTCTACAGTTGTATACCGTCTATGACTAGTCTGTGTCTACAGTTGTATACCTTCTATGACTAGTCTATGTCTACATTTGTATACCGTATATGACAAGTCTGTGTCTACAGTTGTATACCGACTATGACTAGTCTATGTCTACAGTTGTATACCGTCTATGACTAGTCTATGTCTACAGTTGTATACCGTCTATGACTAGTCTGTGTCTACAGTTGTATACCGTCTATGACTAGTCTGTGTCTACAGTTGTATACCGACTATGACTAGTCTATGTCTACAGTTGTATACCGTCTATGACTAGTCTATGTCTACAGTTGTATACCGTGTATGACTAGTCTTTGTCTACAGTTGTATACCGACAATGACTAGTCTATATCTACAGTTGTATACCATCTATGACTAGTCTATGTCTACAGTTGCATACCGTCTATGACTAGTCTATGTCTACGGATGTATACCGTCTATGACTAGACTATGTTTACAGTTGTATACCGTTTTATGCATAGTCTGTGTCTACAGTTGTATATCGTCAATGACTAGTCTATGTCTACAGTTGCATACCGTCTATGACTAGTCTATGTCTACGGATGTATACCGTCTATGACTAGACTATGTTTACAGTTGTATACCGTCTATGTCTAGTCTGTGTCTACAGTTGTATACCTTCTATGCCTAGTCTGTGTCTACAGTTGTATACCGTCTATGACTAGTTTGTATCTACAGTTGTATACCGTCTATGACTAGTCTATGTCTACAGTTGTATACCGTCTATGACTAGTCTATGTCTACAGTTGTATACCGTGTATTACTAGTCTGTGTCTACAGTTGTATACCGTGTATGACTAGTCTATGTCTACAGTTGTATACCGTTTATGACTTGTCTATGTCTACATGAGTATACTGACTGACTAGTCTATGTCTACAGTTGTATACCGTCTATGACTAGTTTATGTCTAGAGTTGTATACCGTCTATGACTAGTCTATGTCTACAGTTGTATACCGTCTATGACTAGTCTATGTCTACAATTGTATACCGTTTATGACTAGTCTATGTCTACAGTTGTATACCGTCTATGACTAGTCTATGTCTACATTTGTTTACCGACTATGACTTGTCTATGTCTACAGTTGTATACCGACTATGACTAGTCTATGTCTACAGTTGTATACCGTCTATGACTAGTCTATGTCTACAGATGTATACCGACTATGACTTGTCTATGTCTACAGTTGCATACCGACTATGACTAGTCTATGTCTACAGTTGTATACCGTCTATGACTAGTCTATGTCTACAGTTGTATACCGTATATGACTAGTCTGTGTCTATAGTTGTATACCGTCTATAACTAGTCTGTGTCTACAGTTGTATACCGTCTATGACTAGTCTATGTCTACAGTTGTATACCGTCTATGACTAGTCTATGTATACAGTTGTATACCGTCTATGACTTGTCTATGTCTACAGTTGTATACCGTCTATGACTATTCTATGTCTACAGTTGCATACCGTCTATGACTAGTCTATGTCTACGGTTGTATACCGTCTATGACTAGTCTATGTCTACAGTTGTATACCGTCTATGACTTGTCTGTGTCTACAGTTGTATACCGACTATAACTAGTCTGTGTCTACAGTTGTATACCGTCAATGACTAGTCTATGTCTATAGTTGTGTAGCGTCTATGACTAGTCTTAGTTTACAGCTGTATACCGTCTAAGACTTCTCTATGTCTACAGTTGTATACCGTCTATGACTTGTCATATCTACGGTTGTATACCGTCTATTATTTGTCTACAGTCGTATACCATCTATGACTAGTCTATGTCTACAGTTGTATACCGTCTATGACTAGTCTATGTCTACAGTTTTATACCGACTATGACTTCTCTATGTCTACAGTTGTATACCGACTATGACTAGTCTACGTCTACAGTTGAATACCGTCTATGACTAGTCTATGTCTACAGTTGTATACTGACTGACTAGTCTATGTCTACAGTTGTATACCGTCTATACCTAGTCTGTGTCTACAGTTGTATACCGTCTATGACTAGCCTGTGTCTACAGTTGTATACCGTGTATGACTAGTCTATGTCTACAGTTGTATACCGACTATGACTAGTCTATGTCTCCAGTTGTATATCGTCTATGACTAGTCTGTCTACAGTTGTATACCGACTATGACTAGTCTATGTCTACAGTTGTATACGGTCTATGACAATCTATGTCTACAGTTGTATACCGTGTATGACTAGTTTGTGTCTACAGTTGTATACTGTCTATGACTAGTCTATATTTACAGTTGTATAACGTCTAAGACTAGTCTATGTCTACAGTTGTATACCGTCTATGACTAGTTTGTATCTACAGTTGTATACCGACGATGACTAGTCTATGTCTACAGTTGTATACCGACTATGACTAGTCTATGTCTACAGTTCTATACCGTCTATGACTAGTCTATGTCTACAGTTGTATACCGTCTATGACTAGTCTGTGTCTACATATGTATACCGTGTATGACTAGTCTATGTCTACAGTTGTATACCGTCTATGACTAGTCTATGTCTACATGTGTATACTGACTGACTAGTCTATGTCTACAGTTGTATACCGTCTATGCCTAGTCTTTGTCTACAGTTGTATACCGTCTATGAGTAGTCTATGTCTACAGTTGTATACCGTCTATGACTAGTCTGTGTCTACAGTTGTATACACTCCATGACTAGTCTATGTCTACAGTTGTATACCGTCTATGCCTAGTCTGTGTCTACAGTTGTATACCGTCTATGACTAGTCTGTGTCTACAGTTGTATACCGTCTATGACTAGTCTATGTCTACAGTTGTATACCGTGTATGACTCGTCTGTGTCTAGATTTGTATACCGTCTATGACTAGTCTATGTCTACAGTTGTATACCGACTATGACTAGTCTATGTTTACAGTTGCATACAGCTATGCCTAGTCTGTGTCTACAGTTTTATACCGTCTATGATTAGTCTATGTCTTCAGTTGCATACGTCTATGTCTAGTCTATGTCTACAGTTGTGTACCGTCTATGACTAGTCTATGTTTACACCTGTATACCGTCTAAGACTTGTCTATGTCTACAGTTGTATACCGTCTATGACTTGTCATATCTCGGTTGTATAGCGTCTATGACATGTTTACAATTCTATACCGTCTATGACTTGTCTATGTCTACAGTTGTATACCCTCTATGACTAGTCTGTTCTACGGTTGTATACCTACTATGACTACTCTATGTCGACGGTTGTATACCGTCTATAACTTCTCTGTGTCTACGGTTGCATACCGTCTATGACTTGTCTGGTCTGTGTCTACAGTTGTATACCGTCTATGACTAGTCTGTGTCTACAGCTTTATACAGTCTATGCCTTGTCTGTGTCTACAGTGGTATACCGTCTATGACTAGTCTATGTCTACAGTTGTATACCCACTATGACTTGTCTATGTCTACAGTTATATACCGTATATGACTTGTCATATTTACGATTGTATACCGTCTATGACTTGTCTATATCTACAGTTGTATACCGTCTATGACTAGTCTGTGTCTACTGTTGTATACCGTCTATGACTTCTCTGTGTCTACGGTTGTATACCGTCTATGCCTAGTCTGTGTCTACAGTTGTATAGCGTCTATGACTAGTCCATCTCTACAGTTGTCTACCGTGTATGACTAGTCTGTGTCTACAGTTGTATACCGTCTATGACTAGTCTGTGTCTACAGTTGTCTACCGTGTGTGACTAGTCTCTGTCTACAGTTGTATACCGTCTATGACTAGTCTATGTCTACAGTTGTGTACCGTGTATGACTAGTCTCTGTCTACAGTTGTATACCGTCTATGACTAGTCTATATCTACAGTTGTATACCGACTATGCCTAGTCTGTGTCTACAGTTGTATACCGTCTATGACTAGTCTATATCTACAGTTGTATACCGACTATGACTAGTGTATGTCTACATTTGTATACCGTCTATGCCTAGTCTGTGTCTACAGTTGTATACCGTCTATGACTAGTCTGTGTGTCCAGTTGTATACCGTCTATGACTAGTCTATATCTACAGTTGTATACCGTCTATGACTAGTCTATATCTACAGTTGTATACCGTCTATGACTAGTCTATATCTACAGTTGTATACCGACTATGACTAATATATGTCTACAGTTGTATACCGTCTATGCCTAGTCTGAGTCTACAGTTGTATACCGTCTATGACTCGTCTGTGTCTACAGTTGTATACCGTCTATGACTAGTCTGTGTCTACAGTTGTATACCGTGTATGACTAGTCTGTGTCTACAGTTGTATACCGTGTATGACTATTCTATGTCTACAGTTGTATACCGTCTATGATTAGTCTATGTCTACATGTGTATACTGACTGACTAGTCTATGTCTAGAGTTGTATACCGTCTATGACTAGTATATGTCTACAGTTGTATACCGTCTATGACTAGTCTATGTCTACAGTTGTATACCGTCTATGACTAGTCTATGTCTACAATTGTATACCGTTTATAACTAGTCTATGTCTACAGTTGTATACCGTCTATGACTAGTCTATGTCTACAGTTGTTTACCGACTATGACTTGTCTATGTCTACAGTTGTATACCGACTATGACTAGTCTATGTCTACAGTTGTATACCGTCTATGACTAGTCTATGTCTACAGATGTATACCGACTATGACTAGTCTATGTTTACAGATGCATACAGCTATGCCTAGTCTGTGTCTACAGTTTTATACCGTCTATGATTAGTCTATGTCTTCAGTTGCATACGTCTATGTCTAGTCTATGTCTACAGTTGTGTACCGTCTATGACTAGTCTATGTTTACAGCTGTATACCGTCTAAGACTTGTCTATGTCTACAGTTGTATACCGTCCATGACTTGTCATATCTCGGTTGTATAGCGTCTATGACATGTTTACAGTTCTATACCGTCTATGACTTGTCTATGTCTACAGTTGTATACCCTCTATGACTAGTCTGTTCTACGGTTGTATACCTACTATGACTACTCTATGTCGACGGTTGTATACCGTCTATGACTTCTCTGTGTCTACGGTTGCATACCGTCTATGACTTGTCTGGTCTGTGTCTACAGTTGTATGCCGTCTATGACTAGTCTGTATCTACAGCTTTATACCGTCTATGCCTTGTCTGTGTCTACAGTGGTATACCGTCTATGACTAGTCTATGTCTACAGTTGTATACCGTCTATGACTAGTTTGTATCTACAGTTGTATACCGACGATGACTAGTTTATGTCTACAGTTGTATACCGACTATGACTAGTCTATGTCTACAGTTGTATACCGTCTATGACTAGTCTATGTCTACAGTTGTATACCGTCTATGACTTGTCTATGTCTAGAGTTGTATACCGTCTATGACTAGTCTATGTCTACAGTTGTATACCGTCTATGACTTGTCTATGTCTACATTTGTATACCGTCTATGACTAGTCTATGTCTACAGTTGTATACCGTCTATGCATAGTCTGTGTCTACAGTTGTATACCGTCTATCTTTAGTCTGTGTCTACATTTGTATACCGTCTATGACTAGTCTATGCCTACAGTTGTATACTGTGTATGACTAGTCTGTGTCTACAGTTGTATACCGTCTATGACTAGTCTATGCCTACAGTTGTATACTGTGTATGACTAGTCTGTGTCTACAGTTGTATACCGTCTATGACTAGTCTATGTCTACAGTTGTATACCCAATATGACTTGTCTATGTCTACAGTTATATACCGTATATGACTTGTCATATTTACGATTGTATACCGTCTATGACTTTTCTATATCTACAGTTGTATACCGTCTATGACTAGTCTGTGTCTACGGTTGTATACCGACTATGACTAGTCTGTGTCTACTGTTGTATACCGTCTATGACTTCTCTGTGTCTACGGTTGTATACCGTCTATGTCTAGTCTGTGTCTACAGTTGTATAGCGTCTATGACTAGTCCATCTCTACAGTTGTCTACCGTGTATGACTAGTCTGTGTCTACAGTTGTCTACCGTGTATGACTAGTCTCTGTCTACAGTTGTATACCGTCTATGACTAGTCTATGTCTACAGTTGTGTACCGTGTATGACTAGTCTCTGTCTACAGTTGTATACCGTCTATGACTAGTCTATATCTACAGTTGTATACCGACTATGCCTAGTCTGTGTCTACAGTTGTATACCGATAATGACTAGTGTATGTCTACAGTTGTATACCGTCTATACCTAGTCTGTGTCTACAGTTGTATACCGTCTATGACTAGTCTGTGTCTACAGTTGTATACCGACTATGACTAGTCTATATCTACAGTTGTATACCGTCTATGACTAGTCTATATCTACAGTTGTATACCGACTATGACTAGTGTATGTCTACATTTGTATACCGTCTATGCCTAGTCTGTGTCTACAGTTGTATACCGTCTATGACTAGTCTGTGTGTCCAGTTGTATACCGTCTATGACTAGTCTATATCTACAGTTGTATACCGTCTATGACTAGTCTATATCTACAGTTGTATACCGACTATGACTAGTGTATGTCTACAGTTGTATACCGTCTATGCCTAGTGTGAGTCTACAGTTGTATACCGTCTATGACTCGTCTGTGTCTACAGTTGTATACCGTCTATGACTAGTCTGTGTCTACAGTTGTATACCGTGTATGACTAGTCTATGTCTACAGTTGTATACCGTCTATGATTAGTCTATGTCTACATGTGTATACTGACTGACTAGTCTATGTCTACAGTTGTATACCGTCTATGACTAGTATATGTCTACAGTTGTATACCGCCTATGACTAGTCTATGTCTACAGTTGTATACCGTCTATGACTAGTCTATGTCTACAATTGTATACCGTTTATGACTAGTCTATGTCTACAGCTGTATACCGTCTATGACTAGTCTATGTCTACAGTTGTTTACCGACTATGACTAGTCTGTGTCTACAGTTGTATACCGTCTATGACTAGTCTGTGTCTACAGTTGTATACCTTCTATGACTAGTCTATGTCTACATTTGTATACCGTCTATGACAAGTCTGTGTCTACAGTTGTATACCGACTATGACTAGTCTATGTCTACAGTTGTATACCGTCTATGACTAGTCTATGTCTACAGTTGTATACCGTCTATGACTAGTCTGTGTCTACAGTTGTATACCGTCTATGACTAGTCTGTGTCTACAGTTGTATACCGACTATGACTAGTCTATGTCTACAGTTGTATACCGTCTATGACTAGTCTATGTCTACAGTTGTATACCGTGTATGACTAGTCTTTGTCTACAGTTGTATACCGACAATGACTAGTCTATATCTACAGTTGTATACCATCTATGACTAGTCTATGTCTACAGTTGCATACCGTCTATGACTAGTCTATGTCTACGGATGTATACCGTCTATGACTAGACTATGTTTACAGTTGTATACCGTTTTATGCATAGTCTGTGTCTACAGTTGTATATCGTCAATGACTAGTCTATGTCTACAGTTGCATACCGTCTATGACTAGTCTATGTCTACGGATGTATACCGTCTATGACTAGACTATGTTTACAGTTGTATACCGTCTATGTCTAGTCTGTGTCTACAGTTGTATACCTTCTATGCCTAGTCTGTGTCTACAGTTGTATACCGTCTATGACTAGTTTGTATCTACAGTTGTATACCGTCTATGACTAGTCTATGTCTACAGTTGTATACCGCCTATGACTAGTCTATGTCTACAGTTGCATACCGTGTATTACTAGTCTGTGTCTACAGTTGTATACCGTGTATGACTAGTCTATGTCTACAGTTGTATACCGTTTATGACTTGTCTATGTCTACATGAGTATACTGACTGACTAGTCTATGTCTACAGTTGTATACCGTCTATGACTAGTTTATGTCTAGAGTTGTATACCGTCTATGACTAGTCTATGTCTACAGTTGTATACCGTCTATGACTAGTCTATGTCTACAATTGTATACCGTTTATGACTAGTCTATGTCTACAGTTGTATACCGTCTATGACTAGTCTATGTCTACATTTGTTTACCGACTATGACTTGTCTATGTCTACAGTTGTATACCGAATATGACTAGTCTATGTCTACAGTTGTATACCGTCTATGACTAGTCTATGTCTACAGATGTATACCGACTATGACTTGTCTATGTCTACAGTTGCATACCGACTATGACTAGTCTATGTCTACAGTTGTATACCGTCTATGACTAGTCTATGTCTACAGTTGTATACCGTATATGACTAGTCTGTGTCTACAGTTGTATACCGTCTATAACTAGTCTGTGTCTACAGTTGTATACCGTCTATGACTAGTCTATGTCTACAGTTGTATACCGTCTATGACTAGTCTATGTATACAGTTGTATACCGTCTATGACTTGTCTATGTCTACAGTTGTATACCGTCTATGACTATTCTATGTCTACAGTTGCATACCGTCTATGACTAGTCTATGTCTACGGTTGTATACCGTCTATGAGTAGTCTATGTCTACAGTTGTATACCGTCTATGACTTGTCTGTGTCTACAGTTGTATACCGACTATAACTAGTCTGTGTCTACAGTTGTATACCGTCAATGACTAGTCTATGTCTATAGTTGTGTAGCGTCTATGACTAGTCTTAGTTTACAGCTGTATACCGTCTAAGACTTCTCTATGTCTACAGTTGTATACCGTCTATGACTTGTCATATCTACGGTTGTATACCGTCTATTATTTGTCTACAGTCGTATACCATCTATGACTAGTCTATGTCTACAGTTGTATACCGTCTATGACTAGTCTATGTCTACAGTTTTATACCGACTATGACTTGTCTATGTCTACAGTTGTATACCGACTATGACTAGTCTACGTCTACAGTTGAATACCGTCTATGACTAGTCTATGTCTACAGTTGTATACTGACTGACTAGTCTATGTCTACAGTTGTATACCGTCTATACCTAGTCTGTGTCTACAGTTGTATACCGTCTATGACTAGCCTGTGTCTACAGTTGTATACCGTGTATGACTAGTCTATGTCTACAGTTGTATACCGACTATGACTAGTCTATGTCTCCAGTTGTATATCGTCTATGACTAGTCTGTCTACAGTTGTATACCGACTATGACTAGTCTATGTCTACAGTTGTATACGGTCTATGACAATCTATGTCTACAGTTGTATACCGTGTATGACTAGTTTGTGTCTACAGTTGTATACTGTCTATGACTAGTCTATATTTACAGTTGTATACCGTCTATGACTAGTCTATGTCTACAGTTGTATACCGTCTATGACTAGTTTGTATCTACAGTTGTATACCGACGATGACTAGTCAATGTCTACAGTTGTATACCGACTATGACTTGTCTATGTCTACAGTTGTATACCGTCTATGACTAGTCTATGTCTACAGTTGTATACCGTCTATGACTAGTCTATGTCTACAGTTGTATACCGTGTATGACTAGTCTATGTCTACAGTTGTATACCGTCTATGACTAGTCTATGTCTACATGTGTATACTGACTGACTAGTCTATGTCTACAGTTGCATACAGCTATGCCTAGTCTGTGTCTACAGTTGTATACCGTGTATGACTAGTTTGTGTCTACAGTTGTATACTGTCTATGACTAGTCTATATTTACAGTTGTATACCGTCTATGACTAGTCTATGTCTACAGTTGTATACCGTCTATGACTAGTTTGTATCTACAGTTGTATACCGACGATGACTAGTCAATGTCTACAGTTGTATACCGACTATGACTTGTCTATGTCTACAGTTGTATACCGTCTATGACTAGTCTATGTCTACAGTTGTATACCGTCTATGACTAGTCTATTTCTACAGTTGTATACCGTGTATGACTCGTCTGTGTCTAGATTTGTATACCGTCTACTACTAGTCTATGTCTACAGTTGTATACCGACTATGACTAGTCTATGTTTACAGTTGCATACAGCTATGCCTAGTCTGTGTCTACAGTTTTATACCGTCTATGATTAGTCTATGTCTTCAGTTGCATACGTCTATGTCTAGTCTATGTCTACAGTTGTGTACCGTCTATGACTAGTCTATGTTTACAGCTGTATACCGTCTAAGACTTGTCTATGTCTACAGTTGTATACCGTCTATGACTTGTCATATCTCGGTTGTATAGCGTCTATGACATGTTTACAGTTCTATACCGTCTATGACTTGTCTATGTCTACAGTTGTATACCCTCTATGACTAGTCTGTTCTACGGTTGTATACCTACTATGACTACTCTATGTCGACGGTTGTATACCGTCTATGACTTCTCTGTGTCTACGGTTGCATACCGTCTATGACTTGTCTGGTCTGTGTCTACAGTTGTATACCGTCTATGACTAGTCTGTGTCTACAGCTTTATACCGTCTATGCCTTGTCTGTGTCTACAGTGGTATACCGTCTATGACTAGTCTATGTCTACAGTTGTATACCCACTATGACTTGTCTATGTCTACAGTTATATACCGTATATGACTTGTCATATTTACGATTGTATACCGTCTATGACTTGTCTATATCTACAGTTGTATACCGTCTATGACTAGTCTGTGTCTACTGTTGTATACCGTCTATGACTTCTCTGTGTCTACGGTTGTATACCGTCTATGCCTAGTCTGTGTCTACAGTTGTATAGCGTCTATGACTAGTCCATCTCTACAGTTGTCTACCGTGTATGACTAGTCTGTGTCTACAGTTGTATACCGTCTATGACTAGTCTGTGTCTGCAGTTGTCTACCGTGTGTGACTAGTCTCTGTCTACAGTTGTATACCGTCTATGACTAGTCTATGTCTACAGTTGTGTACCGTGTATGACTAGTCTCTGTCTACAGTTGTATACCGTCTATGACTAGTCTATATCTACAGTTGTATACCGACTATGCCTAGTCTGTGTCTACAGTTGTATACCGTCTATGACTAGTCTATATCTACAGTTGTATACCGACTATGACTAGTGTATGTCTACATTTGTATACCGTCTATGCCTAGTCTGTGTCTACAGTTGTATACCGTCTATGACTAGTCTGTGTGTCCAGTTGTATACCGTCTATGACTAGTCTATATCTACAGTTGTATACCGTCTATGACTAGTCTATATCTACAGTTGTATACCGACTATGACTAATATATGTCTACAGTTGTATACCGTCTATGCCTAGTCTGAGTCTACAGTTGTATACCGTCTATGACTCGTCTGTGTCTACAGTTGTATACCGTCTATGACTAGTCTGTGTCTACAGTTGTATACCGTGTATGACTAGTCTGTGTCTACAGTTGTATACCGTGTATGACTAGTCTATGTCTACAGTTGTATACCGTCTATCATTAGTCTATGTCTACATGTGTATACTGACTGACTAGTCTATGTCTAGAGTTGTATACCGTCTATGACTAGTATATGTCTACAGTTGTATACCGTCTATGACTAGTCTATGTCTACAGTTGTATACCGTCTATGACTAGTCTATGTCTACAATTGTATACCGTTTATGACTAGTCTATGTCTACAGTTGTATACCGTCTATGACTAGTCTATGTCTACAGTTGTTTACCGACTATGACTTGTCTATGTCTACAGTTGTATACCGACTATGACTAGTCTATGTCTACAGTTGTATACCGTCTATGACTAGTCTATGTCTACAGATGTATACCGACTATGACTAGTCTATGTTTACAGTTGCATACAGCTATGCCTAGTCTGTGTCTACAGTTTTATACCGTCTATGATTAGTCTATGTCTTCAGTTGCATACGTCTATGTCTAGTCTATGTCTACAGTTGTGTACCGTCTATGACTAGTCTATGTTTACAGCTGTATACCGTCTAAGACTTGTCTATGTCTACAGTTGTATACCGTCTATGACTTGTCATATCTCGGTTGTATAGCGTCTATGACATGTTTACAGTTCTATACCGTCTATGACTTGTCTATGTCTACAGTTGTATACCCTCTATGACTAGTCTGTTCTACGGTTGTATACCTACTATGACTACTCTATGTCGACGGTTGTATACCGTCTATGACTTCCCTGTGTCTACGGTTGCATACCGTCTATGACTTGTCTGGTCTGTGTCTACAGTTGTATGCCGTCTATGACTAGTCTGTATCTACAGCTTTATACCGTCTATGCCTTGTCTGTGTCTACAGTGGTATACCGTCTATGACTAGTCTATGTCTACAGTTGTATACCGTCTATGACTAGTTTGTATCTACAGTTGTATACCGACGATGACTAGTTTATGTCTACAGTTGTATACCGACTATGACTAGTCTATGTCTACAGTTGTATACCGTCTATGACTAGTCTATGTCTACAGTTGTATACCGTCTATGACTTGTCTATGTCTAGAGTTGTATACCGTCTATGACTAGTCTATGTCTACAGTTGTATACCGTCTATGACTTGTCTATGTCTACATTTGTATACCGTCCATGACTAGTCTATGTCTACAGTTGTATACCGTCTATGCATAGTCTGTGTCTACAGTTGTATACCGTCTATCTTTAGTCTGTGTCTACATTTGTATACCGTCTATGACTAGTCTATGCCTACAGTTGTATACTGTGTATGACTAGTCTGTGTCTACAGTTGTATACAGTCTATGACTAGTCTATGTCTACAGTTGTATACCCACTATGACTTGTCTATGTCTACAGTTATATACCGTATATGACTTGTCATATTTACGATTGTATACCGTCTATGACTTTTCTATATCTACAGTTGTATACCGTCTATGACTAGTCTGTGTCTACGGTTGTATACCGACTATGACTAGTCTGTGTCTACTGTTGTATACCGTCTATGACTTCTCTGTGTCTACGGTTGTATACCGTCTATGCCTAGTCTGTGTCTACAGTTGTATAGCGTCTATGACTAGTCCATCTCTACAGTTGTCTACCGTGTATGACTAGTCTGTGTCTACAGTTGTATACCGTCTATGACTAGTCTGTGTCTACAGTTGTCTACCGTGTATGACTAGTCTCTGTCTACAGTTGTATACCGTCTATGACTAGTCTATGTCTACAGTTGTGTACCGTGTATGACTAGTCTCTGTCTACAGTTGTATACCGTCTATGACTAGTCTATATCTACAGTTGTATACCGACTATGCCTAGTCTGTGTCTACAGTTGTATACCGATAATACTAGTGTATGTCTACAGTTGTATACCGTCTATACCTAGTCTGTGTCTACAGTTGTATACCGTCTATGACTAGTCTGTGTCTACAGTTGTATACCGACTATGACTAGTCTATATCTACAGTTGTATACCGTCTATGACTAGTCTATATCTACAGTTGTATACCGACTATGACTAGTGTATGTCTACATTTGTATACCGTCTATGCCTAGTCTGTGTCTACAGTTGTATACCGTCTATGACTAGTCTGTGTGTCCAGTTGTATACCGTCTATGACTAGTCTATATCTACAGTTGTATACCGTCTATGACTAGTCTATATCTACAGTTGTATACCGACTATGACTAGTGTATGTCTACAGTTGTATACCGTCTATGCCTAGTGTGAGTCTACAGTTGTATACCGTCTATGACTCGTCTGTGTCTACAGTTGTATACCGTCTATGACTAGTCTGTGTCTACAGTTGTATACCGTGTATGACTAGTCTGTGTCTACAGTTGTATACCGTGTATGACTAGTCTATGTCTACAGTTGTATACTGTCTATGATTAGTCTATGTCTACATGTGTATACTGATTGACTAGTCTATGTCTACAGTTGTATACCGTCTATGACTAGTATATGTCTACAGTTGTATACCGCCTATGACTAGTCTATGTCTACAGTTGTATACCGTCTATGACTAGTCTATGTCTACAATTGTATACCGTTTATGACTAGTCTATGTCTACAGTTGTATACCGTCTATGACTAGTCTATGTCTACAGTTGTTTACCGACTATGACTTGTCTATGTCTACAGTTGTATACCTACTATGACTAGTCTATGTCTACAGTTGTATACCGTCTATGACTAGTCTATGTCTACAGATGTATACCGACTATGACTTGTCTATGTCTACAGTTGCATACCGACTATGACTAGTTATATGTCTACAGTTGTATACCGTCTATGACTAGTCTATGTCTACAGTTGTATACCGTATATGACTAGTCTGTGTCTACAGTTGTATACCGTCTATAACTAGTCTGTGTCTACAGTTGTATACCGTCTATGACTAGTCTATGTCTACAGTTGTATACCGTCTATGACTAGTCTATGTCTACAGTTGTATACCGTCTATGACTAGTCAATGTCTACAGTTGTATACCATCTATGACTTGTCTATGTCTACAGTTGTATACCGTCTATGACTTGTCTATGTCTACAGTTGTATACCGTCTATGACTAGTCTATGTCTACAGTTGCATACCGTCTATGACTAGTCTATGTCTACGCTTGTATACCGTCTATGACTAGTCTATGTCTACAGTTGTATACCGTCTATGACTTGTCTGTGTCTACAGTTGTATACCGACTATAACTAGTCTGTGTCTACAGTTGTATACCGTCAATGACTAGTCTATGTCTATAGTTGTGTACCGTCTATGACTAGTCTTAGTTTACAGCTGTATACCGTCTAAGACTTCTCTATGTCTACAGTTGTATACCGTCTATGACTAGTCTATGTCTACAGTTTTATACCGACTATGACTTGTCTATGTCTACAGTTGTATACCGACTATGACTAGTTCATGTCTACAGTTGTATACCGTCTATACCTAGTCTGTGTCTACAGTTGTATACCGTCTATGACTAGTCTGTGTCTACAGATGTATACCGAGTATGACTAGTCTGTGTCTACAGTTGTATACTGTCTATGACTAGTCTATATTTACAGTTGTATACCGTCTATGACTAGTCTATGTCTACAGTTGTATACCGTCTATGACTAGTTTGTATCTACAGTTGTATACCGACGATGACTAGTCTATGTCTACAGTTGTATACCGACTATGACTAGTCTATGTCTACAGTTGTATACCGTCTATGACTAGTCTATGTCTACAGTTGTATACCATCTAGGACTAGTCTGTGTCTACAGATGTATACCGTGTATGACTAGTCTATGTCTACAGTTGTATACCGTCTATGACTAGTCTATGTCTACATGTGTATACTGACTGACCAGTCGATGTCTACAGTTGTATACCGTCTATGCCTAGTCTTTGTCTACAGTTGTATACCGTCTATGACTAGTCTATGTCTACAGTTGTATACCGTGTATGACCCGTCTGTGTCTACATTTGTATACCGTCTATGACTAGTCTATGTCTACAGTTGTATACCGACTATGACTAGTCTATGTTTACAGTTGCATAGAGCTATGCCTAGTCTGTGTCTACAGTTTTATACCGTCTATGATTAGTCTATGTCTTCAGTTGCATACGTCTATGTCTAGTCTATGTCTACAGTTGTGTACCGTCTATGACTAGTCTATGTTTACAGCTGTATACCGTCTAAGACTTGTCTATGTCTACAGTTGTATACCGTCTATGACTTGTCATATCTCGGTTGTATAGCGTCTATGACATGTTTACAGTTCTATACCGTCTATGACTTGTCTATGTCTACAGTTGTATACCCTCTATGACTAGTCTGTTCTACGGTTGTATACCTACTATGACTACTCTATGTCGACGGTTGTATACCGTCTATGACTTCTCTGTGTCTACGGTTGCATACCGTCTATGACTTGTCTGGTCTGTGTCTTCAGTTGTATGCCGTCTATGACTAGTCTGTATCTACAGCTTTATACCGTCTATGCCTTGTCTGTGTCTACAGTGGTATACCGTCTATGACTAGTCTATGTCTACAGTTGTATACCGTCTATGACTAGTTTGTATCTACAGTTGTATACCGACGATGACTAGTTTATGTCTACAGTTGTATACCGACTATGACTAGTCTATGTCTACAGTTGTATACCGTCTATGACTAGTCTATGTCTACAGTTGTATACCGGCTATGACTTGTCTATGTCTAGAGTTGTATACCGTCTATGACTAGTCTATGTCTACAGTTGTATACCGTCTATGACTTGTCTATGTCTACATTTGTATACCGTCTATGACTAGTCTATGTCTACAGTTGTATACCGTCTATGCATAGTCTGTGTCTACAGTTGTATACCGTCTATCTCTAGTCTGTGTCTACATTTGTATACCGTCTATGACTAGTCTATGCCTACAGTTGTATACTGTGTATGACTAGTCTGTGTCTACAGTTGTATACCGTCTATGACTAGTCTATGTCTACAGTTGTATACCCACTATGACTTGTCTATGTCGTCAGTTATATACCGTATATGACTTGTCATATTTACGATTGTATACCGTCTATGACTTTTCTATATCTACAGTTGTATACCGTCTATGACTAGTCTGTGTCTACGGTTGTATACCGACTATGACTAGTCTGTGTCTACTGTTGTATACCGTCTATGACTTCTCTGTGTCTACGGTTGTATACCGTCTATGCCTAGTCTGTGTCTACAGTTGTATAGCGTCTATGACTAGTCCATCTCTACAGTTGTCTACCGTGTATGACTAGTCTCTGTCTACAGTTGTATACCGTCTATGACTAGTCTATGTCTACAGTTGTGTACCGTGTATAACTAGTCTCTGTCTACAGTTGTATACCGTCTATGACTAGTCTATATCTACAGTTGTATACCGACTATGCCTAGTCTGTGTCTACAGTTGTATACCGATAATGACTAGTGTATGTCTACAGTTGTATACCGTCTATACCTAGTCTGTGTCTACAGTTGTATACCGAATATGACTAGTCTATATCTACAGTTGTATACCGTCTATGACTAGTCTATATCTACAGTTGTATACCGACTATGACTAGTGTATGTCTACATTTGTATACCGTCTATGCCTAGTCTGTGTCTACAGTTGTATACCGTCTATGACTAGTCTGTGTGTCCAGTTGTATACCGTCTATGACTAGTCTATATCTACAGTTGTATACCGTCTATGACTAGTCTATATCTACAGTTGTATACCGACTATGACTAGTGTATGTCTACAGTTGAATACCGTCTATGCCTAGTGTGTGTCTACAGTTGTATACCGTCTATGACTCGTCTGTGTCTACAGTTGTATACCGTCTATGACTAGTCTGTGTCTTCAGTTGTATACCGTGTATGACTAGTCTGTGTCTACAGTTGTATACCGTGTATGACTAGTCTATGTCTACAGTTGTATACCGTCTATGATTAGTCTATGTCTACATGTGTATACTGACTGACTAGTCTATGTCTACAGTTGTATACCGTCTATGACTAGTATATGTCTACAGTTGTATACCGCCTATGACTAGTCTATGTCTACAGTTGTATACCGTCTATGACTAGTCTATGTCTACAATTGTATACCGTTTATGACTAGTCTATGTCTACAGTTGTATACCGTCTATGACTAGTCTATGTCTACAGTTGTTTACCGACTATGACTTGTCTATGTCTACAGTTGTATACCGACTATGACTAGTCTATGTCTACAGTTGTATACCGTCTATGACTAGTCTATGTCTACAGATGTATACCGACTATGACTTGTCTATGTCTACAGTTGCATACCGACTATGACTAGTTATATGTCTACAGTTGTATACCGTCTATGACTAGTCTATGTCTACAGTTGTATACCGTATATGACTAGTCTGTGTCTACAGTTGTATACCGTCTATAACTAGTCTGTGTCTACAGTTGTATACCGTCTATGACTAGTCTATGTCTACAGTTGTATACCGTCTATGACTAGTCTATGTCTACAGTTGTATACCGTCTATGACTAGTCAATGTCTACAGTTGTATACCATCTATGACTTGTCTATGTCTACAGTTGTATACCGTCTATGACTTGTCTATGTCTACAGTTGTATACCGTCTATGACTAGTCTATGTCTACAGTTGCATACCGTCTATGACTAGTCTATGTCTACGGTTGTATACCGTCTATGACTAGTCTATGTCTACAGTTGTATACCGTCTATGACTTGTCTGTGTCTACAGTTGTATACCGACTATAACTAGTCTGTGTCTACAGTTGTATACCGTCAATGACTAGTCTATGTCTATAGTTGTGTACCGTCTATGACTAGTCTTAGTTTACAGCTGTATACCGTCTAAGACTTCTCTATGTCTACAGTTGTATACCGTCTATGACTAGTCTATGTCTACAGTTTTATACCGACTATGACTTGTCTATGTCTACAGTTGTATACCGACTATGACTAGTTCATGTCTACAGTTGTATACCGTCTATACCTAGTCTGTGTCTACAGTTGTATACCGTCTATGACTAGTCTGTGTCTACAGATGTATACCGTGTATGACTAGTCTGTGTCTACAGTTGTATACTGTCTATGACTAGTCTATATTTACAGTTGTATACCGTCTATGACTAGTCTATGTCTACAGTTGTATACCGTCTATGACTAGTTTGTATCTACAGTTGTATACCGACGATGACTAGTCTATGTCTACAGTTGTATACCGACTATGACTAGTCTATGTCTACAGTTGTATACCGTCTATGACTAGTCTATGTCTACAGTTGTATACCATCTAGGACTAGTCTGTGTCTACAGATGTATACCGTGTATGACTAGTCTATGTCTACAGTTGTATACCGTCTATGACTAGTCTATGTCTACATGTGTATACTGACTGACCAGTCGATGTCTACAGTTGTATACCGTGTATGCCTAGTCTTTGTCTACAGTTGTATACCGTCTATGACTAGTCTATGTCTACAGTTGTATACCGTGTATGACCCGTCTGTGTCTACATTTGTATACCGTCTATGACTAGTCTATGTCTACAGTTGTATACCGACTATGACTAGTCTATGTTTACAGTTGCATAGAGCTATGCCTAGTCTGTGTCTACAGTTTTATACCGTCTATGATTAGTCTATGTCTTCAGTTGCATACGTCTATGTCTAGTCTATGTCTACAGTTGTGTACCGTCTATGACTAGTCTATGTTTACAGCTGTATACCGTCTAAGACTTGTCTATGTCTACAGCTGTATACCGTCTATGACTTGTCATATCTCGGTTGTAAAGCGTCTATGACATGTTTACAGTTCTACACCGTCTATGACTTGTCTATGTCTACAGTTGTATACCCTCTATGACTAGTGTGTTCTACGGTTGTATACCTACTATGACTACTCTATGTCGAAGGTTGTATACCGTCTATGACTTCTCTGTGTCTACGGTTGTATACCGTCTATGACTTGTCTGGTCTGTGTTTACAGTTGTATACCGTCTATGACTAGTCTGTGTCTACAGCTTTATACCGTCTATGCCTTGTCTGTGTCTACAGTGGTATACCGTCTGACTAGTCTATGTCTACAGTTGTATACCGTCTATGACTAGGTTGTATCTACAGTTGTATACCGACGATCACTAGTCTATGTCTACAGTTGTATACCGACTATGACTAGTCTATGTCTACAGTTGTATACCGTCTATGACTAGTCTATGTCTACAGTTGTATACCGTCTATGACTTGTCTACGTCTAGAGTTGTATACCGTCTATGACTAGTCTATATCTACAGTTGTATACCGTCTATGACTTGTCTATGTCTACAGTTGTATACCGTCTATGACTAGTCTATGTCTACAGTTGTATACCGTCTATGCATAGTCTGTGTCTACAGTTTTATACCGTGTATGACTAGTCTGTGTCTACAGTTGTATACCGTCTATGACTAGTCTATGTCTACAGTTGTATACCCACTATGACTTGTCTATGTCTACAGTTATATACCGTATATGACTTGTCATATTTACGATTGTATACCGTCTATGACTTGTCTATATCTACAGTTGTATACCGTCTATGACTAGTCTGTGTCTACGGTTGTATACCGACTATGACTAGTCTGTGTCTACTGTTGTATACCGTCTATGACTTCTCAGTGTCTACGGTTGTATACCGTCTATGCCTAGTCTGTGTCTACAGTTGTATAGCGTCTATGACTAGTCTATCTCTACAGTTGTCTACCGTGTATGACTAGTCTGTGTCTACAGTTGTATACCGTCTATGACTAGTCTGTGTCTACAGTTGTCTACCGTGTATGACTAGTCTCTGTCTACAATTGTATACCGTCTATGACTAGTCTATGTCTACAGTTGTGTACCGTGTATGACTAGTCTCTGTCTACAGTTGTATACCGTCTATGACTAGTCTATATCTACAGTTGTATACCGACTATGCCTAGTCTGTGTCTACAGTTGTATACCGACTATGACTAGTGTATGTCTACAGTTGTATACCGTCTATGCCTAGTCTGTGTCTACAGTTGTATACCGTCTATGACTAGTCTGTGTCTACAGTTGTATACCGACTATGACTAGTCTATATCTACAGTTGTATACCGTCTATGACTAGTCTATATCTACAGTTGTATACCGACTGTGACTAGTGTATGTCTACAGTTGTATACCGTCTATGCCTAGTCTGTATCTACACTTGTATACCGTCTATGACTAGTCTATGTCTACAGTTGTATACCGTCTATGACTAGTCTATATCTACAGTTGTATACCGTCTATGACTAGTCTATATCTACAGTTGTATACCGACTATGACTAGTGTATGTCTACAGTTGTATACCGTCTATGCCTAGTCTGAGTCTACAGTTGTATACCGTCTATTACTAGTCTGTGTCTACAGTTGTATACCGTGTATGACTAGTCTATGTCTACAGTTGTATACCGTGTATGACTAGTCTATGTCTACAGTTGTATACCGTGTATGACTAGTCTATGTCTACAGTTGTATACCGTCTATGTCTAGTCTATGTCTACAGTTGTATACGGTGTATGACTAGTCTATGTCTACAGTTGTATACCGTCTATGACTAGTTTATGTCTACAGTTGTATACCGTGTATGACTAGTCTGTGTCAACGGTTATATACCGTCTATGACTAGTCTATGTCTACAGTTGTATACCGTCTATGCCTAGTCTGTGTCTACAGTTGTATACCGTCTATGCCTAGTCTGTGTCTACAGTTGTATACCGTCTATGACTAGTCTATGTCTGCAGTTGTATACCGACTATGACTAGTCTGTGTCTACAGTTGTATACCGTCTATGGCTAGTCTGTGTCTACAGTTGTATACCGTCTATGACTAGTCTATGTTTACAGTTGTATACCGTCTATGGCTAGTCTGTGTCTACAGTTGTATACCGTCTATGACTAGTCTGTGTCTACAGTTGTATACCGTCTATGACTAGTCTATGTCTACAGTTGTATACCGTCTATGGCTAGTCTGTGTCTACAGTTGTATACCGTCTATGGCTAGTCTGTGTCTATAGTTGTATACCGTCTATGACTAGTCTATGTCTACAGTTGTATACCGACAATGACTAGTCTATGTCTACAGTTGTATACCGACAATGACTAGTCTATGTCTCCAGTTGTATACCGACAATGACTAGTCTATGTCTACAGTTGTATACCCACTATGACTAGTCTATGTCTACAATTGTGTACTGTCTATGACTAGTCTATGTTTACAGTTGTATACCCACTATGACTAGTCTGTGTCTGCAGTTGTATACCGTCTATGACTAGTCTATATTTACAGTTGCATACCGCTATGCCTAGTCTGTGTCTACAGTTGTGTACCGTCTATGACTAGTCTATGTTTACAGCTGTATACCGACTAAGACTTGTCTATGTCTACAGTTGTTTACCGTCTATGACTTGTCATATCTACGATTGTATACCGTCTATGACTTGTCTATGTCTACAGTTGTATGCCGTCTATGACTAGTCTACTGTTGTATACCTTCTATGACTTCTTTGTGTCTACGCTTGTATACCGGCTATGACTTGTCTGGTCTGTATCTACGGTTGTATGCCATCTATGCCTTATCTGTGTCTACAGTTGTATACCATCTATGACTTGTCTATGTCTACAGTTGTATACCGTCAATGACTAGTCTGTGTCTACAGTTGTATACCGTCTATGACTTGTCTGTGTCTACAGTTGTATACCGCTTACGACTAGTCTATGTCAACAGTTGTATACCGTTTATGACTAGTCTGTGTCTACAGTTGTATACCGTCTATGACTAGTCTGTGTCTGCAGTTGTATACCGTCTATGACTAGTCTATCTCTACAGTTGTATACCGTGTATGACTAGTCTGTGTCTACAGTTGTATACCGTCTATGACTAGTCTATGTCTACAGTTGTGTACCGACTATGACTTGTCTATGTCTACAGTTGTATACCGTCTATGACTAGTCTATATCTAAGGTTGTATACCGTCTATGACAAGTCTATGTCTACAATTGTATACCGTGTACGACTAGTCTGTGTCTACAGTTGTATACCGAATATGACTAGTCTATGTCTACAGTTGTATACCGTCTATGACTAGTCTATGACTAGTCTATGTTTACAGTTTTATACCGTCTATGACTAGTCTGTGTCTACAGTTTTATAACGACTATGACTAGTCTGTGTCTACAGTTGTATACCGTCTATCACTAGTCTATGTTTACAGTTGTATACCGTCTATGACTAGTCTGTGTCTACAGTTGTATACCGTCTATCACTAGTCTATGTTTACAGTTGTATACCGTCTATGCCTAGTCTGTGTCTACAGTTGTATAACGTCTATCACTAGTCTATGTTTACAGTTGTATACCGTCTATGACTAGTCTGTGTCTACAGTTGTATACCGTCTATCACTAGTCTATTTTTACAGTTGTATACCGTCAATGCCTAGTCTGTGCCTACAGTTGTATACCGTCTATCACTAGTCTATGTCTACAGTTGTATACCGTCTATGACTAGTCTGTGTCTACAGTTGTATACCGTATATGCCTAGACAGTGTCTACAGTTGTATACCGTCTATGACTAGTATATGTTTACAGTTGTATACCGTCTATGACTAGTCTGTGTCTACAGTTGTATACCGTATATGCCTAGACAGTGTCTACAGTTGTATACCGTCTATGACTAGTATATGTTTACAGTTGTATACCGTCTATGACTAGTCTATGTTTACAGTTGTATACCGTCTATGCCTAGTCTGTGTCTACAGTTGTATAACGTCTATCACTAGTCTATGTTTACAGTTGTATACCGTCTATGACTAGTCTGTGTCTACAGTTGTATACCGTCTATCACTAGTCTATTTTTACAGTTGTATACCGTCAATGCCTAGTCTGTGTCTACAGTTGTATACCGTCTATAACTAGTCTGTGTCTACAGTTGTATACCGTCTATGACTAGTCTATGTCTACAGTTGTATACCGTCTATGACTAGTCTATGTCTACAGTTGTATACCGTCTATGACTAGTCAATGTCTACAGTTGTATACCATCTATGACTTGTCTATGTCTACAGTTGTATACCGTCTATGACTTGTCTATGTCTACAGTTGTATACCGTCTATGACTAGTCTATGTCTACAGTTGCATACCGTCTATGACTAGTCTATGTCTACGCTTGTATACCGTCTATGACTAGTCTATGTCTACAGTTGTATACCGTCTATGACTTGTCTGTGTCTACAGTTGTATACCGACTATAACTAGTCTGTGTCTACAGTTGTATACCGTCAATGACTAGTCTATGTCTATAGTTGTGTACCGTCTATGACTAGTCTTAGTTTACAGCTGTATACCGTCTAAGACTTCTCTATGTCTACAGTTGTATACCGTCTATGACTAGTCTATGTCTACAGTTTTATACCGACTATGACTTGTCTATGTCTACAGTTGTATACCGACTATGACTAGTTCATGTCTACAGTTGTATACCGTCTATACCTAGTCTGTGTCTACAGTTGTATACCGTCTATGACTAGTCTGTGTCTACAGATGTATACCGAGTATGACTAGTCTGTGTCTACAGTTGTATACTGTCTATGACTAGTCTATATTTACAGTTGTATACCGTCTATGACTAGTCTATGTCTACAGTTGTATACCGTCTATGACTAGTTTGTATCTACAGTTGTATACCGACGATGACTAGTCTATGTCTACAGTTGTATACCGACTATGACTAGTCTATGTCTACAGTTGTATACCGTCTATGACTAGTCTATGTCTACAGTTGTATACCATCTAGGACTAGTCTGTGTCTACAGATGTATACCGTGTATGACTAGTCTATGTCTACAGTTGTATACCGTCTATGACTAGTCTATGTCTACATGTGTATACTGACTGACCAGTCGATGTCTACAGTTGTATACCGTCTATGCCTAGTCTTTGTCTACAGTTGTATACCGTCTATGACTAGTCTATGTCTACAGTTGTATACCGTGTATGACCCGTCTGTGTCTACATTTGTATACCGTCTATGACTAGTCTATGTCTACAGTTGTATACCGACTATGACTAGTCTATGTTTACAGTTGCATAGAGCTATGCCTAGTCTGTGTCTACAGTTTTATACCGTCTATGATTAGTCTATGTCTTCAGTTGCATACGTCTATGTCTAGTCTATGTCTACAGTTGTGTACCGTCTATGACTAGTCTATGTTTACAGCTGTATACCGTCTAAGACTTGTCTATGTCTACAGTTGTATACCGTCTATGACTTGTCATATCTCGGTTGTATAGCGTCTATGACATGTTTACAGTTCTATACCGTCTATGACTTGTCTATGTCTACAGTTGTATACCCTCTATGACTAGTCTGTTCTACGGTTGTATACCTACTATGACTACTCTATGTCGACGGTTGTATACCGTCTATGACTTCTCTGTGTTTACGGTTGCATACCGTCTATGACTTGTCTGGTCTGTGTCTACAGTTGTATGCCGTCTATGACTAGTCTGTATCTACAGCTTTATACCGTCTATGCCTTGTCTGTGTCTACAGTGGTATACCGTCTATGACTAGTCTATGTCTACAGTTGTATACCGTCTATGACTAGTTTGTATCTACAGTTGTATACCGACGATGACTAGTTTATGTCTACAGTTGTATACCGACTATGACTAGTCTATGTCTACAGTTGTATACCGTCTATGACTAGTCTATGTCTACAGTTGTATACCGTCTATGACTTGTCTATGTCTAGAGTTGTATACCGTCTATGACTAGTCTATGTCTACAGTTGTATACCGTCTATGACTTGTCTATGTCTACATTTGTATACCGTCTATGACTAGTCTATGTCTACAGTTGTATACCGTCTATGCATAGTCTGTGTCTACAGTTGTATACCGTCTATCTCTAGTCTGTGTCTACATTTGTATACCGTCTATGACTAGTCTATGCCTACAGTTGTATACTGTGTATGACTAGTCTGTGTCTACAGTTGTATACCGTCTATGACTAGTCTATGTCTACAGTTGTATACCCACTATGACTTGTCTATGTCGTCAGTTATATACCGTATATGACTTGTCATATTTACGATTGTATACCGTCTATGACTTTTCTATATCTACAGTTGTATACCGTCTATGACTAGTCTGTGTCTACGGTTGTATACCGACTATGACTAGTCTGTGTCTACTGTTGTATACCGTCTATGACTTCTCTGTGTCTACTGTTGTATACCGTCTATGCCTAGTCTGTGTCTACAGTTGTATAGCGTCTATGACTAGTCCATCTCTACAGTTGTCTACCGTGTATGACTAGTCTCTGTCTACAGTTGTATACCGTCTATGACTAGTCTATGTCTACAGTTGTGTACCGTGTATGACTAGTCTCTGTCTACAGTTGTATACCGTCTATGACTAGTCTATATCTACAGTTGTATACCGACTATGCCTAGTCTGTGTCTACAGTTGTATACCGATAATGACTAGTGTATGTCTACAGTTGTATACCGTCTATACCTAGTCTGTGTCTACAGTTGTATACCGACTATGACTAGTCTATATCTACAGTTGTATACCGTCTATGACTAGTCTATATCTACAGTTGTATACCGACTATGACTAGTGTATGTCTACATTTGTATACCGTCTATGCCTAGTCTGTGTCTACAGTTGTATACCGTCTATGACTAGTCTGTGTGTCCAGTTGTATACCGTCTATGACTAGTCTATATCTACAGTTGTATACCGTCTATGACTAGTCTATATCTACAGTTGTATACCGACTATGACTAGTGTATGTCTACAGTTGTATACCGTCTTTGCCTAGTGTGAGTCTACAGTTGTATACCGTCTATGACTCGTCTGTGTCTACAGTTGTATACCGTCTATGACTAGTCTGTGTCTTCAGTTGTATACCGTGTATGACTAGTCTGTGTCTACAGTTGTATACCGTGTATGACTAGTCTATGTCTACAGTTGTATACCGTCTATGATTAGTCTATGTCTACATGTGTATACTGACTGACTATTCTATGTCTACAGTTGTATACCGTCTATGACTAGTATATGTCTACAGTTATATACCGCCTATGACTAGTCTATGTCTACAGTTGTATACCGTCTATGAGTAGTCTATGTCTACAATTGTATACCGTTTATGACTAGTCTATGTCTACAGTTGTATACCGTCTATGACTAGTCTATGTCTACAGTTGTTTACCGACTATGACTTGTCTATGTCTACAGTTGTATACCGACTATGACTAGTCTATGTCTACAGTTGTATACCGTCTATGACTAGTCTATGTCTACAGATGTATACCGACTATGACTTGTCTATGTCTACAGTTGCATACCGACTATGACTAGTTATATGTCTACAGTTGTATACCGTCTATGACTAGTCTATGTCTACAGTTGTATACCGTATATGACTAGTCTGTGTCTACAGTTGTATACCGTCTATAACTAGTCTGTGTCTACAGTTGTATACCGTCTATGACTAGTCTATGTCTACAGTTGTATACCGTCTATGACTAGTCTATGTCTACAGTTGTATACCGTCTATGACTAGTCAATGTCTACAGTTGTATACCATCTATGACTTGTCTATGTCTACAGTTGTATACCGTCTATGACTTGTCTATGTCTACAGTTGTATACCGTCTATGACTAGTCTATGTCTACAGTTGCATACCGTCTATGACTAGTCTATGTCTACGGTTGTATACCGTCTATGACTAGTCTATGTCTACAGTTGTATACCGTCTATGACTTGTCTGTGTCTACAGTTGTATACCGACTATAACTAGTCTGTGTCTACAGTTGTATACCGTCAATGACTAGTCTATGTCTATAGTTGTGTACCGTCTATGACTAGTCTTAGTTTACAGCTGTATACCGTCTAAGACTTCTCTATGTCTACAGTTGTATACCGTCTATGACTAGTCTATGTCTACAGTTTTATACCGACTATGACTTGTCTATGTCTACAGTTGTATACCGACTATGACTAGTTCATGTCTACAGTTGTATACCGTCTATACCTAGTCTGTGTCTACAGTTGTATACCGTCTATGACTAGTCTGTGTCTACAGATGTATACCGTGTATGACTAGTCTGTGTCTACAGTTGTATACTGTCTATGACTAGTCTATATTTACAGTTGTATACCGTCTATGACTAGTCTATGTCTACAGTTGTATACCGTCTATGACTAGTTTGTATCTACAGTTGTATACCGACGATGACTAGTCTATGTCTACAGTTGTATACCGACTATGACTAGTCTATGTCTACAGTTGTATACCGTCTATGACTAGTCTATGTCTACAGTTGTATACCATCTAGGACTAGTCTGTGTCTACAGATGTATACCGTGTATGACTAGTCTATGTCTACAGTTGTATACCGTCTATGACTAGTCTATGTCTACATGTGTATACTGACTGACCAGTCGATGTCTACAGTTGTATACCGTGTATGCCTAGTCTTTGTCTACAGTTGTATACCGTCTATGACTAGTCTATGTCTACAGTTGTATACCGTGTATGACCCGTCTGTGTCTACATTTGTATACCGTCTATGACTAGTCTATGTCTACAGTTGTATACTGACTATGACTAGTCTATGTTTACAGTTGCATAGAGCTATGCCTAGTCTGTGTCTACAGTTTTATACCGTCTATGATTAGTCTATGTCTTCAGTTGCATACGTCTATGTCTAGTCTATGTCTACAGTTGTGTACCGTCTATGACTAGTCTATGTTTACAGCTGTATACCGTCTAAGACTTGTCTATGTCTACAGTTGTATACCGTCTATGACTTGTCATATCTCGGTTGTAAAGCGTCTATGACATGTTTACAGTTCTACACCGTCTATGACTTGTCTATGTCTACAGTTGTATACCCTCTATGACTAGTGTGTTCTACGGTTGTATACCTACTATGACTACTCTATGTCGAAGGTTGTATACCGTCTATGACTTCTCTGTGTCTACGGTTGTATACCGTCTATGACTTGTCTGGTCTGTGTTTACAGTTGTATACCGTCTATGACTAGTCTGTGTCTACAGCTTTATACCGTCTATGCCTTGTCTGTGTCTACAGTGGTATACCGTCTATGACTAGTCTATGTCTACAGTTGTATACCGTCTATGACTAGGTTGTATCTACAGTTGTATACCGACGATCACTAGTCTATGTCTACAGTTGTATACCGACTATGACTAGTCTATGTCTACAGTTGTATACCGTCTATGACTAGTCTATGTCTACAGTTGTATACCGTCTATGACTTGTCTACGTCTAGAGTTGTATACCGTCTATGACTAGTCTATATCTACAGTTGTATACCGTCTATGACTTGTCTATGTCTACAGTTGTATACCGTCTATGACTAGTCTATGTCTACAGTTGTATACCGTCTATGCATAGCCTGTGTCTACAGTTTTATACCGTGTATGACTAGTCTGTGGCTACAGTTGTATACCGTCTATGACTAGTCTATGTCTACAGTTGTATACCCACTATGACTTGTCTATGTCTACAGTTATATACCGTATATGACTTGTCATATTTACGATTGTATACCGTCTATGACTTGTCTATATCTACAGTTGTATACCGTCTATGACTAGTCTGTGTCTACGGTTGTATACCGACTATGACTAGTCTGTGTCTACTGTTGTATACCGTCTATGACTTCTCTGTGTCTACGGTTGTATACCGTCTATGCCTAGTCTGTGTCTACAGTTGTATAGCCTCTATGACTAGTCTATCTCTACAGTTGTCTACCGTGTATGACTAGTCTGTGTCTAGAGTTGTATACCGTCTATGACTAGTCTGTGTCTACAGTTGTCTACCGTGTATGACTAGTCTCTGTCTACAATTGTATACCGTCTATGACTAGTCTATGTCTACACTTGTGTACCGTGTATGACTAGTCTCTGTCTACAGTTGTATACCGTCTATGACTAGTCTATATCTACAGTTGTATACCGACTATGCCTAGTCTGTGTCTACAGTTGTATACCGACTATGACTAGTGTATGTCTACAGTTGTATACCGTCTATGCCTAGTCTGTGTCTACAGTTGTATACCGTCTATGACTAGTCTGTGTCTACAGTTGTATACCGACTATGACTAGTCTATATCTACAGTTGTATACCGTCTATGACTAGTCTATATCTACAGTTGTATACCGACTGTGACTAGTGTATGTCTACAGTTGTATACCGTCTATGCCTAGTCTGTATCTACACTTGTATACCGTCTATGACTAGTCTATGTCTACAGTTGTATACCGTCTATGACTAGTCTATATCTACAGTTGTATACCGTCTATGACTAGTCTATATCTACAGTTGTATACCGACTATGACTAGTGTATGTCTACAGTTGTATACCGTCTATGCCTAGTCTGAGTCTACAGTTGTATACCGTCTATTACTAGTCTGTGTCTACAGTTGTATACCGTGTATGACTAGTCTATGTCTACAGTTGTATACCGTGTATGACTAGTCTATGTCTACAGTTGTATACCGTGTATGACTAGTCTATGTCTACAGTTGTATACCGTCTATGTCTAGTCTATGTCTACAGTTGTATACCGTGTATGACTAGTCTATGTCTACAGTTGTATACCGTCTAAGACTAGTTTATGTCTACAGTTGTATACCGTGCATGACTAGTCTGTGTCAACGGTTATATACCGTCTATGACTAGTCTATGTCTACAGTTGTATACCGTCTATGCCTAGTCTGTGTCTACAGTTGTATACCGTCTATGCCTAGTCTGTGTCTACAGTTGTATACCGTCTATGACTAGTCTATGTCTGCAGTTGTATACCGACTATGACTAGTCTGTGTCTACAGTTGTATACCGTCTATGGCTAGTCTGTGTCTACAGTTGTATACCGTCTATGACTAGTCTATGTTTACAGTTGTATACCGTCTATGGCTAGTCTGTGTCTACAGTTGTATACCGTCTATGACTAGTCTGTGTTTACAGTTGTATACCGTCTATGACTAGTCTATGTCTACAGTTGTATACCGTCTATGGCTAGTCTGTGTCTACAGTTGTATACCGTCTATGGCTAGTCTGTGTCTATAGTTGTATACCGTCTATGACTAGTATATGTCTACAGTTGTATACCGACAATGACTAGTCTATGTCTACAGTTGTATACCGACAATGACTAGTCTATGTCTACAGTTGTATACCGACAATGACTAGTCTATGTCTACAGTTGTATACCCACTATGACTAGTCTATGTCTACAATTGTGTACTGTCTATGACTAGTCTATGTTTACAGTTGTATACCCACTATGACTAGTCTGTGTCTGCAGTTGTATACCGTCTATGACTAGTCTATATTTACAGTTGCATACCGCTATGCCTAGTCTGTGTCTACAGTTGTGTACCGTCTATGACTAGTCTATGTTTACAGCTGTATACCGACTAAGACTTGTCTATGTCTACAGTTGTTTACCGTCTATGACTTGTCATATCTACGATTGTATACCGTCTATGACTTGTCTATGTCTACAGTTGTATGCCGTCTATGACTAGTCTACTGTTGTATACCTTCTATGACTTCTTTGTCTCTACGCTTGTATACCGGCTATGACTTGTCTGGTCTGTATCTACGGTTGTATGCCATCTATGCCTTATCTGTGTCTACAGTTGTATACCATCTATGACTTGTCTATGTCTACAGTTGTATACCGTCAATGACTAGTCTGTGTCTACAGTTGTATACCGTCTATGACTTGTCTGTGTCTACAGTTGTATACCGCTTACGACTAGTCTATGTCAACAGTTGTATACCGTTTATGACTAGTCTGTGTCTACAGTTGTATACCGTCTATGACTAGTCTGTGTCTGCAGTTGTATACCGTCTATGACTAGTCTATCTCTACAGTTGTATACCGTGTATGACTAGTCTGTGTCTACAGTTGTATACCGTCTATGACTAGTCTATGTCTACAGTTGTGTACCGACTATGACTTGTCTATGTCTACAGTTGTATACCGTCTATGACTAGTCTATATCTAAGGTTGTATACCGTCTATGACTAGTCTATGTCTACAATTGTATACCGTGTACGACTAGTCTGTGTCTACAGTTGTATACCGACTATGACTAGTCTATGTCTACAGTTGTATACCGTCTATGACTAGTCTATGTTTACAGTTTTATACCGTCTATGACTAGTCTGTGTCTCCAGTTTTATAACGACTATGACTAGTCTGTGTCTACAGTTGTATACCGTCTATCACTAGTCTATGTTTACAGTTGTATACCGTCTATGACTAGTCTGTGTCTACAGTTGTATACCGTCTATCACTAGTCTATGTTTACAGTTGTATACCGTCTATGCCTAGTCTGTGTCTACAGTTGTATAACGTCTATCACTAGTCTATGTTTACAGTTGTATACCGTCTATGACTAGTCTGTGTCTACAGTTGTATACCGTCTATCACTAGTCTATTTTTACAGTTGTATACCGTCAATGCCTAGTCTGTGTCTACAGTTGTATACCGTCTATCACTAGTCTATGTCTACAGTTGTATACCGTCTATGACTAGTCTGTGTCTACAGTTGTATACCGTATATGCCTAGACAGTGTCTACAGTTGTATACCGTCTATGACTAGTATATGTTTACAGTTGTATACCGTCTATGACTAGTCTGTGTCTACAGTTGTATACCGTATATGCCTAGACAGTGTCTACAGTTGTATACCGTCTATGACTAGTATATGTTTACAGTTGTATACCGTCTATGACTAGTATATGTTTACAGTTGTATACCGTCTATGCCTAGTCAGTGTCTACAGTTGTATACCGTTTATCACTAGTCTATGTTTACAGTTGTATACCGTCTATGACTAGTCTGTGTCTACAGTTGTATACCGTCTATCACTAGTCTATGTTTACAGTTGTATACCGTCTATCACTAGTCTGTGTCTACAGTTGTATACCGTCTATGACTAGTCTATGTCTACAGTTGTATACCGACGATGACTAGTCTATGTCTACAGTTGTATACCGTCTATGACTAGTCTATGTCTACAGTTGTATACCGTCTATGACTAGTCTATGTCTACAGTTGTATACCGTGTATGACTAGTCTGTGTCTACAGTTGTATACCGTCTATGACTAGTCTATGTCTACAGTTGTATACTGTCTATGACTTGTCATATCTACGATTGTATACCGTCTATGAATTGTCTACAGTTGTATACCGTCTATGACTAGTCTATGTTTACAATTGTATACCGTCTATGCCTAGTCTGAGTCTTCAGTTGTATACCGTCTATGACTAGTCTATATATACAGTTGTGTACCGTGTATGACTAGTCTATGTCTATAGTTGTATACTGTCTATGACTAGTCTATGTCTACAGTTGTATACCGTCTATGACTAGTCTATGTCTACGGTTGTATACCGTCTATGACTAGTCTGTCTCTACAGTTGTATACCGTCTATGACTAGTCTATCTCTACAGTTGGATACCGTCTATCACTAGTCTGTGTCTACAGTTGTATGCCATCGATGCCTTATCTGTGTCTACAGTTGTATACCATCTATGACTTGTCTATGTCTACAGTTGTATACCGTCAATGACTAGTCTGTGTCTACAGTTGTATACCGTCTATGACTAGTCTGTGTCTACAGTTGTATACCGTCTACGACTAGTCTATGTCAACAGTTGTATACCGTTTATGACTAGTCTGTGTCTACAGTTGTATACCGTCTATGACTAGTCTGTGTCTACAGTTGTATACCGTCTATGACTAGTCTGTGTCTACAGTTGTATAGCGTCTATGACTAGTCTATCTCTACAGTTGTATACCGTGTATGACTAGTCTGTGTCTACAGTTGTATACCGTCTATGACTAGTCTATGTCTACAGTTGTGTACCGACTATGACTTGTCTATGTCTACTGTTGTATACCGTCTATGACTAGTCTATGTCTAAGGTTGTATACCGTCTATGACTAGTCTATGTCTACAATTGTATACCGTGTACGACTAGTCTGTGTCTACAGTTGTATACCGACTATGACTAGTCTATGTCTACAGTTGTATACCGTCTATGACTAGTCTATGTTTACAGTTTTATACCGTCTATGACTAGTCTGTGTCTACAGTTTTATAACGACTATGACTAGTCTGTGTCTACAGTTGTAGACCGTCTATCACTAGTCTATGTTTACAGTTGTATACCGTCTATGACTAGTCTGTGTCTACAGTTGTATTCCGTCTATTACTTATCTATGTTTACAGTTGTATACCGTCTATGCCTAGTCTGTGTCTACAGTTGTATACCGTCTATCACTAGTCTATGTTTACAGTTGTATACCGTCTATGACTATTCTGTGTCTACAGTTGTATACCGTCTATCACTAGTCTATTTTTACAGTTGTATACCGTCAATGCCTAGTCTGTGTCTACAGTTGTATACCGTCTATCACTAGTCTATGTCTACAGTTGTATACCGTCTATGACTAGTCTGTGTCTACAGTTGTATACCGTATATGCCTAGACAGTGTCTACAGTTGAATACCGTCTATGACTAGTATATGTTTACAGTTGTATACCGTCTATGACTAGTCTGTGTCTACAGTTGTATACCGTATATGCCTAGACAGTGTCTACAGTTGTATACCGTCTATGACTAGTATATGTTTACAGTTGTATACCGTCTATGACTAGTATATGTTTACAGTTGTATAGCGTCTATGCCTAGTCAGTGTCTACAGTTGTATACCGTTTATCACTAGTCTATGTTTACAGTTGTATACCGACTATGACTAGTCTGTGTCTACTGTTGTATACCGTCTATGACTAGTCTATGTCTACGGTTGTATACCGTCTATGATTTCTCTGTGTCTACGGTTGTATACCGTCTATGCTTAGTCTATGTCTACAGTTGTATACCGACTATGACTAGTGTATGTCTACAGTTGTATACCGTCTATGCCTAGTCTGTGTCTACAGTTGTATACCGTCTATGACTAGTCTGTGTCTACAGTTGTATACCGACTATGACTAGTCTATATCTACAGTTGTATACCGTCTATGACTAGTCTATATCTACAGTTGTATACCGTCTATGACTAGTGTATGTCTACAGTTGTATACCGTCTATGCCTAGTCTGTATCTACACTTGTATACCGTCTATGACTAGTCTGTGTCTACAGTTGTATACCGTCTATGACTAGTCTATATCTACAGTTGTATACCGTCTATGACTAGTCTATATCTACAGTTGTATACCGACTATGACTAGTCTATGTCTACAGTTGTATACCGTCTATGCCTAGTCTGAGTCTACAGTTGTATACCGTCTATGACTAGTCTGTGTCTACAGTTGTATACCGTGTATGACTAGTCTATGTCTACAGTTGTATACCGTGTATGACTAGTCTATGTCTACAGTTGTATACCGTGTATGACTAGTCTATGTCTACAGTTGTATACCGTCTATGTCTAGTCTATGTCTACAGTTGTATACCGTGTATGACTAGTCTATGTCTACAGTTGTATACCGTCTATGACTAGTCTATGTCTACAGTTGTATACCGTGTATGACTAGTCTGTGTCTACAGTTATATACAGTCTATGACTAGTCTATGTCTACAGTGGTATACCGTCTATGCCTAGTCTGTGTCTACAGTTGTATACCGTCTATGCCTAGTCTGTGTCTACAGTTGTATACCGTCTATGACTAGTCTATGTCTGCAGTTGTATACCGACTATGACTAGTCTGTGTCTACAGTTGTATACCGTCTATGGCTAGTCTGTGTCTACAGTTGTATACCGTCTATGACTAGTCTATGTCTACAGTTGTATACCGTCTATGGCTAGTCTGTGTCTACAGTTGTATACCGTCTATGACTAGTCTGTGTCTACAGTTGTATACCGTCTATGACTAGTCGGTGTTTACAGTTGTATACTGTCTATGACTAGTCTATGTCTACAGTTGTATACCGTCTATGACTATTCTATGTCTACAGTTGTATACCGTCTATGACTAGTCTATGTCTAGAATTGAATACCGTCTATGACTAGTCTATGTCTATAGGTGTATACCGTCTTTGACTAGTCTATGTCTACAGTTGTATAGCGACAATGACTAGTCTATGTCTACAGTTGTATACCGACAATGACTGTCTATGTCTACAGTTGTATACCGACAATGACTAGTCTATGACTACAGTTGTATACCCACTATGACTAGTCTATGTCTACAATTGTGTACTGTCTATGACTAGTCTATGTTTACAGTTGTATACCCACTATGACTAGTCTGTGTCTACAATTGTATACCGTCTATGACTAGTCTATATTTACAGTTGCATACCGCTATGCCTAGTCTGTGTCTACAGTTGTGTACCGTCTATGACTAGTCTATGTTTACAGCTGTATACCGTCTAAGACTTGTCTATGTCTACAGTTGTTTACCGTCTATGACTTGTCATATCTACGATTGTATACCGTCTATGACTTGTCTATGTCTACATTTGTATGCCGTCTATGACTATTCTACTGTTGTATACCTTCTATGACTTCTTTGTGTCTACGCTTGTATACCGGCTATGACTTGTCTGGTCTGTATCTACGGTTGTATGCCATCTATGCCTTATCTGTGTCTACAGTTGTATACCATCTATGACTTGTCTATGTCTACAGTTGTATACCGTCAATGACTATTCTGTGTCTACAGTTGTATACCCTCTATGACTAGTCTGTGTCTACAGTTGTATACCGTCTACGACTAGTCTATGTCAACAGTTGTATACCGTTTATGACTAGTCTGTGTCTACAGTTGTATACCGTCTATGACTAGTCTGTGTCTACAGTTGTATACCGTCTATGACTAGTCTGTGTCTACAGTTGTATAGCGTCTATGACTAGTCTATCTCTACAGTTGTATACCGTGTATGACTAGTCTGTGTCTACAGTTGTATACCGTCTATGACTAGTCCATGTCTACAGTTGTGTACCGACTATGACTTGTCTATGTCTACTGTTGTATACCGTCTATGACTAGTCTATGTCTAAGTTTGTATACCGTCTATGACTAGTCTATGTCTACAATTGTATACCGTGTACGACTAGTCTGTGTCTACAGTTGTATACCGACTATGACTAGTCTATGTCTACAGTTGTATACCGTCTATGACTAGTCTATGTTTACAGTTTTATACCGTCTATGACTAGTCTGTGTCTACAGTTTTATAACGACTATGACTAGTCTGTGTCTACAGTTGTATACCGTCTATCACTAGTCTATGTTTACAGTTGTATACCGTCTATGACTAGTCTGTGTCTACAGTTGTATACCGTCTATTACTAGTCTATGTTTACAGTTGTATACCGGCTATGCCTAGTCTGTGTCTACAGTTGTATACCGTCTATCACTAGTCTATGTTTACAGTTGTATACCGTCTATGACTATTCTGTGTCTACAGTTGTATACCGTCTATCACTAGTCTATTTTTACAGTTGTATACCGTCAATGCCTAGTCTGTGTCTACAGTTGTATACCGTCTATCACTAGTCTATGTCTACAGTTGTATACCGTCTATGACTAGTCCGTGTCTACAGTTGTATACCGTATATGCCTAGACAGTGTCTACAGTTGTATACCGTCTATGACTAGTATATGTTTACAGTTGTATACCGTCTATGACTAGTCTGTGTCTACAGTTGTATACCGTATATGACTAGACAGTTTCTACAGTTGTATACCGTCTATGACTAGTATATGTTTACAGTTGTATACCGTATATGACTAGTATATGTTTACAGTTGTATACCGTCTATGCCTAGTCTGTGTCTACAGTTGTATACCGTCTATTACTAGTCTATGTTTACAGTTGTATACCGTCTATGCCTAGTCTGTGTCTACAGTTGTATACCGTCTATCACTAGTCTATGTTTACAGTTGTATACCGTCAATGCCTAGTCTGTGTCTACAGTTGTATACCGTCTATCACTAGTCTATGCCTACAGTTGTATACCGTCTATGACTAGTCTATGTCTAAGGTTGTATACCGTCTATGACTAGTCTATGTCTACAATTGTATACCGTGTACGACTAGTCTGTGTCTACAGTTGTATACCGACTATGACTAGTCTATGTCTACAGTTGTATACCGTCTATGACTAGTCTATGTTTACAGTTTTATACCGTCTATGACTAGTCTGTGTCTACAGTTTTATAACGACTATGACTAGTCTGTGTCTACAGTTGTATACCGTCTATCACTAGTCTATGTTTACAGTTGTATACCGTCTATGACTAGTCTGTGTCTACAGTTGTATACCGTCTATCACTAGTCTATGTTTACAGTTGTATACCGTCTATGCCTAGTCTGTGTCTACAGTTGTATAACGTCTATCACTAGTCTATGTTTACAGTTGTATACCGTCTATGACTAGTCTGTGTCTACAGTTGTATACCGTCTATCACTAGTCTATGTTTACAGTTGTATACCGTCTATGACTATTCTGTGTCTACAGTTGTATACCGTCTATCACTAGTCTATTTTTACAGTTGTATACCGTCAATGCCTAGTCTGTGTCTACAGTTGTATACCGTCTATCACTAGTCTATGTCTACAGTTGTATACCGTCTATGACTAGTCTGTGTCTACAGTTGTATACCGTATATGCCTAGACAGTGTCTACAGTTGTATACCGTCTATGACTAGTATATGTTTACAGTTGTATACCGTCTATGACTAGTCTGTGTCTACAGTTGTATACCGTATATGCCTAGACAGTGTCTACAGTTGTATACCGTCTATGACTAGTATATGTTTACAGTTGTATACCGTCTATGACTAGTATATGTTTACAGTTGTATACCGTCTATGCCTAGTCAGTGTCTACAGTTGTATACCGTTTATCACTAGTCTATGTTTACAGTTGTATACCGTCTATGACTAGTCTGTGTCTACAGTTGTATACCGTCTATCACTAGTCTATGTTTACAGTTGTATACCGTCTATCACTAGTCTGTGTCTACAGTTGTATACCGTCTATGACTAGTCTATGTCTACAGTTGTATACCGACGATGACTAGTCTATGTCTACAGTTGTATACCGTCTATGACTAGTCTATGTCTACAGTTGTATACCGTCTATGACTAGTCTATGTCTACAGTTGTATACCGTGTATGACTAGTCTGTGTCTACAGTTGTATACCGTCTATGACTAGTCTATGTCTACAGTTGTATACCGTCTATGACTTGTCATATCTACGATTGTATACCGTCTATGAATTGTCTACAGTTGTATACCGTCTATGACTAGTCTATGTTTACAATTGTATACCGTCTATGCCTAGTCTGAGTCTTCAGTTGTATACCGTCTATGACTAGTCTATATATACAGTTGTGTACCGTGTATGAATAGTCTATGTCTATAGTTGTATACTGTCTATGACTAGTCTATGTCTACAGTTGTATACCGTCTATGACTAGTGTATGTCTACGGTTGTATACCGTCTATGACTAGTCTGTCTCTACAGTTGTATACCGTCTATGACTAGTCTATCTCTACAGTTGGATACCGTCTATTACTAGTCTGTGTCTACAGTTGTATGCCATCGATGCCTTATCTGTGTCTACAGTTGTATACCATCTATGACTTGTCTATGTCTACAGTTGTATACCGTCAATGACTAGTCTGTGTCTACAGTTGTATACCGTCTATGACTAGTCTGTGTCTACAGTTGTATACCGTCTACGACTAGTCTATGTCAACAGTTGTATACCGTTTATGACTAGTCTGTGTCTACAGTTGTATACCGTCTATGACTAGTCTGTGTCTACAGTTGTATACCGTCTATGACTAGTCTGTGTCTACAGTTGTATAGCGTCTATGACTAGTCTATCTCTACAGTTGTATACCGTGTATGACTAGTCTGTGTCTACAGTTGTATACCGTCTATGACTAGTCTATGTCTACAGTTGTGTACCGACTATGACTTGTCTATGTCTACTGTTGTATACCGTCTATGACTAGTCTATGTCTAAGGTTGTATACCGTCTATGACTAGTCTATGTCTACAATTGTATACCGTGTACGACTAGTCTGTGTCTACAGTTGTATACCGACTATGACTAGTCTATGTCTACAGTTGTATACCGTCTATGACTAGTCTATGTTTACAGTTTTATACCGTCTATGACTAGTCTGTGTCTACAGTTTTATAACGACTATGACTAGTCTGTGTCTACAGTTGTAGACCGTCTATCACTAGTCTATGTTTACAGTTGTATACCGTCTATGACTAGTCTGTGTCTACAGTTGTAAACCGTCTATTACTAGTCTATGTTTACAGTTGTATACCGTCTATGCCTAGTCTGTGTCTACAGTTGTATACCGTCTATCACTAGTCTATGTTTACAGTTGTATACCGTCTATGACTATTCTGTGTCTACAGTTGTATACCGTCTATCACTAGTCTATTTTTACAGTTGTATACCGTCAATGCCTAGTCTGTGTCTACAGTTCTATACCGTCTATCACTAGTCTATGTCTACAGTTGTATACCGTCTATGACTAGTCTGTGTCTACAGTTGTATACCGTATATGCCTAGACAGTGTCTACAGTTGTATACCGTCTATGACTAGTATATGTTTACAGTTGTATACCGTCTATGACTAGTCTGTGTCTACAGTTGTATACCGTATATGCCTAGACAGTGTCTACAGTTGTATACCGTCTATGACTAGTATATGTTTACAGTTGTATACCGTCTATGACTAGTATATGTTTACAGTTGTATAGCGTCTATGCCTAGTCAGTGTCTACAGTTGCATACCGTTTATCACTAGTCTATGTTTACAGTTGTATACCGACTATGACTAGTCTGTGTCTACTGTTGTATACCGTCTATGACTAGTCTATGTCTACGGTTGTATACCGTCTATGATTTCTCTGTGTCTACGGTTGTATACCGTCTATGCCTAGTCTATGTCTACAGTTGTATACCGACTATGACTAGTGTATGTCTACAGTTGTATACCGTCTATGCCTAGTCTGTGTCTACAGTTGTATACCGTCTATGACTAGTCTGTGTCTACAGTTGTATACCGACTATGACTAGTCTATATCTACAGTTGTATACCGTCTATGACTAGTCTATATCTACAGTTGTATACCGACTATGACTAGTGTATGTCTACAGTTGTATACCGTCTATGCCTAGTCTGTATCTACACTTGTATACCGTCTATGACTAGTCTGTGTCTACAGTTGTATACCGTCTATGACTAGTCTATATCTACAGTTGTATACCGTCTATGACTAGTCTATATCTACAGTTGTATACCGACTATGACTAGTCTATGTCTACAGTTGTATACCGTCTATGCCTAGTCTGAGTCTACAGTTGTATACCGTCTATGACTAGTCTGTGTCTACAGTTGTATACCGTGTATGACTAGTCTATGTCTACAGTTGTATACCGTGTATGACTAGTCTATGTCTACAGTTGTATACCGTGTATGACTAGTCTATGTCTACAGTTGTATACCGTCTATGTCTAGTCTATGTCTACAGTTGTATACCGTGTATGACTAGTCTATGTCTACAGTTGTATACCGTCTATGACTAGTCTATGTCTACAGTTGTATACCGTGTATGACTAGTCTGTGTCTACAGTTATATACAGTCTATGACTAGTCTATGTCTACAGTGGTATACCGTCTATGCCTAGTCTGTGTCTACAGTTGTATACCGTCTATGCCTAGTCTGTGTCTACAGTTGTATACCCTCTATGACTAGTCTATGTCTGCAGTTGTATACCGACTATGACTAGTCTGTGTCTACAGTTGTATACCGTCTATGGCTAGTCTGTGTCTACAGTTGTATACCGTCTATGACTAGTCTATGTCTACAGTTGTATACCGTCTATGGCTAGTCTGTGTCTACAGTTGTATACCGTCTATAACTAGTCTGTGTCTACAGTTGTATACCGTCTATGACTAGTCGGTGTTTACAGTTGTATACTGTCTATGACTAGTCTATGTCTACAGTTGTATACCGTCTATGACTATTCTATGTCTACAGTTGTATACCGTCTATGACTAGTCTATGTCTAGAATTGAATACCGTCTATGACTAGTCTATGTCTATAGTTGTATACCGTCTTTGACTAGTCTATGTCTACAGTTGTATAGCGACAATGACTAGTCTATGTCTACAGTTGTATACCGACAATGACTGTCTATGTCTACAGTTGTATACCGACAATGACTAGTCTATGACTACAGTTGTATACCCACTATGACTAGTCTATGTCTACAATTGTGTACTGTCTATGACTAGTCTATGTTTACAGTTGTATACCCACTATGACTAGTCTGTGTCTACAATTGTATACCGTCTATGACTAGTCTATATTTACAGTTGCATACCGCTATGCCTAGTCTGTGTCTACAGTTGTGTACCGTCTATGACTAGTCTATGTTTACAGCTGTATACCGTCTAAGACTTGTCTATGTCTACAGTTGTTTACCGTCTATGACTTGTCATATCTACGATTGTATACCGTCTATGACTTGTCTATGTCTACATTTGTATGCCGTCTATGACTAGTCTACTGTTGTATACCTTCTATGACTTCTTTGTGTCTACGCTTGTATACCGGCTATGACTTGTCTGGTCTGTATCTACGGTTGTATGCCATCTATGCCTTATCTGTGTCTACAGTTGTATACCATCTATGACTTGTCTATGTCTACAGTTGTATACCGTCAATGACTAGTCTGTGTCTACAGTTGTATACCGTCTATGACTAGTCTGTGTCTACAGTTGTATACCGTCTACGACTAGTCTATTTCAACAGACGTATACCGTTTATGACTAGTCTGTGTCTACAGTTGTATACCGTCTATGACTAGTCTGTGTCTACAGTTGTATACCGTCTATGACTAGTCTGTGTCTACAGTTGTATAGCGTCTATGACTAATCTATCTCTACAGTTGTATACCGTGTATGACTAGTTTGTGTCTACAGTTGTATACCGTCTATGACTAGTCTATGTCTACAGTTGTGTACCGACTATGACTTGTCTATGTCTACTGTTGTATACCGACTATGACTAGTCTATGTCTACAGTTGTATACCGTCTATGACTAGTCTATGTTTACATTTTTATACCGTCTATGACTAGTCTGTGTCTACAGTTGTATACCGTCTACGACTAGTCTATGTCAACAGTTGTACACCGTTTATGACTAGTCTGTGTCTACAGTTGTATACCGTCTATGACTAGTCTGTGTCTACAATTGTATACCGTCTATGACTAGTCTGTGTCTACAGTTGTATAGCGTCTATGACTAGTCTATCTCTACAGTTGTATACCGTGTATGACTAGTCAGTGTCTACAGTTGTATACCGACTATGACTAGTCTATGTCTACAGTTGTATACCGTCTATGACTAGTCTATGTTTACAGTTTTATACGGTCTATGACTAGTCTGTGTCTACAGTTTTATAACGACTATGACTAGTCTGTGTCTACAGTTGTATACCGTCTATCACTAGTCTATGTTTACAGTTGTATACCGTCTGTGACTAGTCTGTGTCTACAGTTGTATACCGTCTATTACTAGTCTATGTTTACAGTTGTATACCGTCTATGCCTAGTCTGTGTCTACAGTTGTATACCGTCTATCACTAGTCTATGTTTACAGTTGTATACCGTCTATGACTATTCTGTGTCTACAGTTGTATACCGTCTATCACTAGTCTATTTTTACAGTTGTATACCGTCAATGCCTAGTCTGTGTCTACAGTTGTATACCGTCTATCACTAGTCTATGTCTACAGTTGTATACCGTCTATGACTAGTCTGTGTCTACAGTTGTATACCGTATATGCCTAGACAGTGTCTACAGTTGTATAGCGTGTATGACTAGTATATGTTTACAGTTGTATACCGTCTATGACTAGTCTGTGTCTACAGTTGTATACCGTATATGCCTAGACAGTGTCTACAGTTGTATACCGTCTATGACTAGTATATGTTTACAGTTGTATACCGTCTATAACTAGTATATGTTTACAGTTGTATACCGTCTATGCCTAGTCAGTGTCTACAGTTGTATACCGTTTATCACTAGTCTATGTTTACAGTTGTATACCGTCTATGACTAGTCTGTGTCTACAGTTTTATAACGACTATGACTAGTCTGTGTCTATAGTTGTATACCGTCTATCACTAGTCTATGTTTAGAGTTGTATACCGTCTATGACTAGTCTGTGTCTACAGTTGTATACCGTCTATTACTAGTCTATGTTTACAGTTGTATACCGTCTATGCCTAGTCTGTGTCTACAGTTGTATACCGTCTATCACTAGTCTATGTTTACAGTTGTATACCGTCTATGACTATTCTGTGTCTACAGTTGTATACCGTCTATCACTAGTCTATTTTTACAGTTGTATACCGTCAATGCCTAGTCTGTGTCTACAGTTGTATACCGTCTATCACTAGTCTATGTCTACAGTTGTATACCGTCTATGACTAGTCTGTGTCTACAGTTGTATACCGTATATGCCTAGACAGTGTCTACAGTTGTATACCGTCTATGACTAGTATATGTTTACAGTTGTATACCGTCTATGACTAGTCTGTGTCTACAGTTGTATACCGTATATGCCTAGACAGTGTCTACAGTTGTATACCGTCTATGACTAGTATATGTTTACAGTTGTATACCGTCTATGACTAGTATATGTTTACAGTTGTATACCGTCTATGCCTAGTCAGTGTCTACAGTTGTATACCGTTTATCACTAGTCTATGTTTACAGTTGTATACCGTCTATGACTAGTCTGTGTCTACAGTTGTATACCGTCTATCACTAGTCTATGTTTACAGTTGTATACCGTCTATCACTAGTGTGTGTCTACAGTTGTATACCGTCTATGACTAGTCTATGTCTACAGTTGTATACCGACGATGACTAGTCTATGTCTACAGTTGTATACCGTCTATGACTAGTCTATGTCTACAGTTGTATACCGTCTATGACTAGTCTATGTCTACAGTTGTATACCGTGTATGACTAGTCTGTGTCTACAGTTGTATACCGTCTATGACTAGTCTATGTCTGCAGTTGTATACCGTCTATGACTTGTCATATCTACGATTGTATACCGTCTATGAATTGTCTACAGTTGTATACCGTCTATGACTAGTCTATGTTTACAATTGTATACCGTCTATGCCTAGTCTGAGTCTTCAGTTGTATACCGTCTATGACTAGTCTATATCTACAGTTGTGTACCGTGTATGACTAGTCTATGTCTACAGTTGTATACCGTCTATGACTAGTCTGTGTCTACAGTTGTATACCGTCTATGACTAGTCTGTGTTTACAGTTGTATACCGCCTATGACTAGTCTGTTTCTACAGTTGTATACCGTCTATGACTAGTCTATGTCTACATTTGTATACCGACTATGACTAGTCTGTGTCTACGGTTATATAGCGACTATGACTAGTCTATGTCTACGGTTGTATACCGTCTATGACTAGTCTGTCTCTACAGTTGTATACCGTCTATGACTAGTCTATCTCTACAGTTGGATACCGTCTATAACTAGTCTGTGTCTACAGTTATATACCGTCTATGAATAGTCTGTGTCTACCGTTGAATACCGACTATGACTAGTTTGTGTCTACAGTTGTATACCGTCTATGACTTGTCTATGTCTACAGTTGTATACCGTCTAAGACTAGTCTGTGTCTACGGTTGTATACCGACTATGACTAGTCTGTATCTACTGTTGTATACCGTCTATGACTAGTCTGTGTCTACTGTTGTATACCGTCTATGACTAGTCTATGTCTACGGTTGTATACCGTCTATGTTTTCTCTGTGTCTACGGTTGTATACCGTCTATGCCTAGTCTATGTCTACAGTTGTATACCGTGTATGACTACTCTGTGTCTACAGTTGTATACCGTCTATGCATAGTCTGTGTCTACAGTTGTATACCGTCTATGACTAGTCTATGCCTACAGTTGTATACCGTGTATGACTAGTCTATGTCTACAGTTGTATAGCGTCTATGACTAGTCTATCTCTACAGTGGTATACCGTCTATGACTAGTCTATGTCTACAGTTGTATACCGTGTATGACTAGTCTATGTCTACCGTTGTATACCGGCAATGACTAGTCTGTGTCTACAGTTGTATACCGTGTATGCCTAGTCTGTGTCTACAGTTGTATACCGTCTATGCCTAGTCTGTATCTACAGTTGTATACCGTCTATGACTAGTCAATGTCTACAGTTGTATACCATCTATGACATGTCTATGTCTACAGTTGTATACCATGTATGACTAGTCTATGTCTACAGTTGTATACCGTCAATAACTAGTCTGAGTCTACAGTTGTATACCGTCTATGGCTAGTCTATGTCTACAGTTGTATACCGTCTATGCCTAGTCTATGTCTACAGTTGTATACCGTCTATGACTAGTCTATGTCTACAGTTGTATACCGTCTATGCCTAGTCTTTGTCTACAGTTGTATACCGTCTAGGCCTAGTCTGTGTCTACAGTTGTATACCGTGTATGACTAGTCTGTGTCTACAGTTGTATACCGTCTATGCCTAGTCTGTGTCTACAGTTGTATACCGTGTATGACTAGTCTGTGTCTACAGTTGTATACCGTCTATGACTAGTCTGTATGTACAGTTGTATACCGTCTATGACTAGTGTATGTCTACAGTTGTATACCGTGTATGACTAGTCTGTGTCTACAGTTGTATACCGTCTATGACTAGTCTATGTCTACAGTTGTATACCGTGTATGACTAGTCTGTGTCTACAGTTGTATACCATCTATGCCTAGACTGTGTCTACAGTTGTATACCGTCTATGACTAGTGTATGTCTACAGTTGTATACCGTCTATGCCTAGTCTATGTCTACAGTTGTATACCGTCTATGACTAGTCTGTGTCTACAGTTGTATACCGTCTATGGCTAGTCTGTTTCTACAGTTGTATACCGTCTATGACTTGTGTATGTCTACAGTTGTATACCGTCTATGCCTAGTCTGTGTCTACAGATGTATACCGACTATGACTAGTGTATGTCTACAGTTGTATACCGTGTATGACTAGTCTGTGTCTACAGTTGTATACCGTCTATGGCTAGTGTATGTCTACAGTTGTATACCGTATATGGCTAGTCTGTCTACAGTTGTATACCGTCTATGGCTAGTCTGTGTCTACAGTTGTATACCGTCTATGACTAGTGTATGTCTACAGTTGTATACCGTCTATGCCTAGTCTATGTCTACAGTTGTATACCGTCTATGACTAGTCTGTGTCTACAGTTGTATACCGTCTATGGCTAGTCTGTGTCTACAGTTGTATACCGTCTATGACTAGTGTATTTCTACAGTTGTATACCGTCTATGCCTAGTCTGTGTCTACAGTTGTATACCGACTATGACTAGTGTATGTCTACAGTTGTATACCGTCTATGACTAGTCTGAGTCTACAGTTGTATACCGTCTATGACTAGTGTATGTCTACAGTTGTATACCGTCTATGACTAGTCTGTGTCTACAGTTGTATACCGTCTATGGCTAGTCTGTGTCTACAGTTGTATACCGTCTATGACTAGTCTGTGTCTACAGTTGTATACCGTCTATGACTAGTCTATGTCTACAGTTGTATACCGTCTATGACTAGTCTGTGTCTACAGTTTTATACCGTCTATGACTAGTCTATATCTACAGTTGTATACCGTCTATGCCTAGTCTGTGTCTACAGTTGTATACCGACTATGACTTGTCTATGTCTACAGTTGTATACCGTCTATGCCTAGTCTGTGTCTACAGTTGTATACCGACTATGACTAGTCTGTGTCTACAGTTGTATACCGTGTATGACTAGTCTGTGTCTACAGTTGTATACTGTGTATGACTAGTCTGTGTCTACAATTGTATACCGTCTATGACTAGTCTGTGTCTACAGTTGTATACCGTGTATGACTAGTCTGTGTCTACAGTTGTATACCGTCTATGCCTAGTCTATGTCTACAGTTGTATACCGTCTATGACTAGTGTATGTCTACAGTTGTATACCGTCTATGCCTAGTCTGTGTCTACAGTTGTATACCGTCTATGGCTAGTCTGTGTCTACAGTTGTATACCGTCTATGACTAGTCTGTGTCTACAGTTCTATACCGTGTATGACTAGTCTGTGTCTACAGTTGTATACCGTCTATGCCTAGTCTGTGTCCACAGTTGTATACCGTCTATGACTAGTCTATGTCTACAGTTGTATAGCGTCTATGGCTAGTCTGTGTCTACAGTTGTATACCGTCTATGACTAGTCTATGTCTACAGTTGTATACCGTCTATGGCTAGTCTGTGACTACAGTTGTATACCGTCTATGACTAGTCTATGTCTACAGTTGTATACCGTCTATGGCTAGTCTGTGTCTACAGTTGTATACCGTCTATGACTAGTCTATGTCTACAGTTGTATACCGTCTATGCCTAGTCTGTGTCTACAGTTGTATACCGTGTATGACTAGTCTGTGTCTACAGTTGTATACCGTCTATGCCTAGTCTGTGTCTACAGTTGTATGCCATCTATGACTAGTCAGTGTTTACAGTTGTATACCGTCTATGCCTAGTCTGTGTCTACAGTTGTATACCGTCTATGACTAGTCTGTGTCTACAGTTGTATACCGTCTATGACTAGTCTGTGTCTACAGTTGTATACCGTGTATGACTAGTCTATGTCTACAGTTGTATACCGTTTTATGCCTAGTCTGTGTCTACAGTTGTATACCGTCTATGACTAGTCTATGTCTACAGTTGTATACCGTCTATGCCTAGTCTGTGTCTACAGTTGTTTACCGTCTATGACTAGTCTATGTCTACAGTTGTATACCGTCTATGCCTAGTCTGTGTCTACAGTTGTATAGCGACTATGACTAGTCTGTGTCTACAGTTGTATACCGTCTATGACTTGTCTGTGTCTACAGTTGTATACCGTCTATGACTTGTCTGTGTCTACAGTTGTATACCGTCTATGCCTAGTCTGTGTCTACAGTTGTATACCGTGTATGACTAGTCTATGTCTACAGTTGTATACCGTCTATGACTAGTCTGTGTCTACAGTTGTATACCGTCTATGCCTAGTGTATGTCTACAGTTGTATACCGTCTATGACTAGTCTGTGTCTACAGTTGTATACCGTCTATGACTAGTCTATGTCTACAGTTGTATACCGTGTATGACTAGTCTATGTCTACAGTTGTATACCGTCTATGCCTAGTCTCTGTCTACAGTTGTATACCGTGTATGACTAGTCTATGTCTACAGTTGTATACCGTCTATGACTAGTCTATGTCTACAGTTGTATACCGTGTATGACTAGTCTATGTCTACAGTTGTATACCGTCTATGCCTAGTCTCTGTCTACAGTTGTATACCGTGTATGACTAGTCTATGTCTACAGTTGTATACCGTCTATGAGTAGTCTCTGTCTACAGTTGTATACCGTGTATAACTAGTCTGTCTAAAGTTGTATACCGTCTATGACTAGTCTGTGTCTACAGTTGTATACCGTGTATGACTAGTCTATGTCTACAGTTGTATACCGTCTATGACTAGTCTGTGTCTACAGTTGTATACCGTCTATGCCTAGTGTATGTCTACAGTTGTATACCGTCTATGACTAGTCTGTGTCTACAGTTGTATACCGTCTCTGACTAGTCTATGTCTACAGTTGTATACCGTGTATGACTAGTCTATGTCTACAGTTGTATACCGTCTATGACTAGTCTGTGTCTACAGTTGTATACCGTCTATGCCTAGTCTCTGTCTACAGTTGTATACCGTGTATGACTAGTCTATGTCTACAGTTGTATACCGTCTATGACTAGTCTGTGTCTACAGTTGTATACCGTCTATCACTAGTTTGTGTCTACAGTTGTATACCGTGTATGCCTAGTCTATGTCTACAGTTGTATACCGTCTATGCCTAGTCTATGTCTACAGTTGTATACCGTGTATGACTAGTCTATGTCTACAGTTGTATACCGTCTATGACTAGTCTGTGTCTACAGTTGTATACCGTCAATGACTAGTCTGAGTCTACAGTTGTATACCGTGTATGACTAGACTGTGTCTACAGTTGTATACCGTCAAAGACTAGTTTGAGTCTACAGTTGTATACCGTCTATGCCTAGTCTGTGTCTACTGTTGTATACCGTCTATGACTAGTCTGCGTCTACAGTTGTATACCGTCTATGACTAGTCTGTGTCTACAGTTGTATACTGTCAATGACTAGTCTGAGTCTACAGTTGTATACCGTCTATGACTAGTCTGTGTATACTGTTGTATACCGTCTATGACTAGTCTGTGTCTACAGTTGTATACCGTCTATGACTAGACTGTGTCTACAGTTGTATACCGTCTATGACTAGTCTGTGTCTACAGTTGTATACCGTCAATGACTAGTCTGAGTCTATAGTTGTATACCGTGTATGACTAGTCTGTGTCTACAGTTGTATACCGTCAATGACTAGTCTGAGTCTACAGTTGTATACCGTGTATGACTAGTCTGTGTCTACAGTTGTATACCGTCAATGACTAGTCTGAGTCTACAGTTGTATACCGTCTATGACTAGTCTATGTCTACAGTTGTATACCGTCTATGACTAGTCTGAGTCTACAGTTGTATACCGTGTATGACTAGTCTGTGTCTACAGTTGTATACCGTCAATGACTAGTCTGTGTCTTCAGTTGTATACCGTCTATGCCTAGTCTGTGTCTACAGTTGTATACCGTGTATGACTAGTCTGTGTCTACAGTTGTATACCGTCTATGACTAGTCTGTGTCTACAGTTGTATACCGTCTATGCCTAGACTGTGTCTACAGTTGTATACCGTCAATGACTAGTCTGAGTCTACAGTTGTATACCGTCAATGACTAGTCTATGTCTACAGTTGTATACCGTCTATGACTAGTCTATGTCTACAGTTGTATACCGTCTATGACTAGTCTGAGTCTACAGTTGTATACCGTGTATGCCTAGTCTGTGTCTACAGTTGTATACCGTCAATGACTAGTCTGAGTCTACAGTTGTATACCGTGTATGACTAGTCTGTGTCTACAGTTGTATACCGTCAATGACTAGTCTGAGTCTACAGTTGTATACCGTGTATGACTAGTCTGTGTCTACAGTTGTATACCGTCAATGACTAGTCTGAGTCTACAGTTGTATACCGTCTATGACTAGTCTATGTCTACAGTTGTATACCGTCTATGACTAGTCTGAGTCTACAGTTGTATACCGTGTATGACTAGTCTGTGTCTACAGTTGTATACCGTCAATGACTAGTCTGTGTCTTCAGTTGTATACCGTCTATGCCTAGTCTGTGTCTACAGTTGTATACCGTGTATGACTAGTCTGTGTCTACAGTTGTATACCGTCTATGACTAGTCTGTGTCTACAGTTGTATACCGTCTATGCCTAGTCTATGTCTACAGTTGTATACCGTGTATGACTAGTCTATGTCTACAGTTGTATACCGTCTATGACTAGTCTGTGTCTACACTTGTATACCGTCAATGACTAGTCTGTGTCTACAGTTGTATACCGTCTATGACTAGTCTGTGTCTACAGTTGTATACCGTCAATGACTAGTCTGAGTCTACAGTTGTATACCGTGTATGACTAGACTGTGTCTACAGTTGTATACCGTCAAAGACTAGTTTGAGTCTACAGTTGTATACCGTCTATGCCTAGTCTGTGTCTACTGTTGTATACCGTCTATGACTAGTCTGCGTCTACAGTTGTATACCGTCTATGACTAGTCTGTGTCTACAGTTGTATACCGTCAATGACTAGTCTGAGTCTACAGTTGTATACCGTCTATGACTAGTCTGTGTATACTGTTGTATACCGTCTATGACTAGTCTGTGTCTACAGTTGTATACCGTCTATGACTAGTCTGTGTCTACAGTTGTATACCGTCTATGACTAGTCTGTGTCTACAGTTGTATACCGTCAATGACTAGTCTGAGTCTATAGTTGTATACCGTGTATGACTAGTCTGTGTCTACAGTTGTATACCGTCAATGACTAGTCTGAGTCTACAGTTGTATACCGTGTATGACTAGTCTGTGTCTATAGTTGTATACCGTCAATGACTAGTCTGAGTCTACAGTTGTATACCGTCTATGACTAGTCTATGTCTACAGTTGTATACCGTCTATGACTAGTCTGAGTCTACAGTTGTATACCGTGTATGACTAGTCTGTGTCTACAGTTGTATACCGTCAATGACGAGTCTGTGTCTTCAGTTGTATACCGTCTATGCCTAGTCTGTGTCTACAGTTGTATACCGTGTATGACTAGTCTGTGTCTACAGTTGTATACCGTCTATGACTAGTCTGTGTCTACAGTTGTATACCGTCTATGCCTAGACTGTGTCTACAGTTGTATACCGTCAATGACTAGTCTGAGTCTACAGTTGTATACCGTCAATGACTAGTCTATGTCTACAGTTGTATACCGTCTATGACTAGTCTATGTCTACAGTTGTATACCGTCTATGACTAGTCTGAGTCTACAGTTGTATACCGTGTATGCCTAGTCTGTGTCTACAGTTGTATACCGTCAATGACTAGTCTGAGTCTACAGTTGTATACCGTGTATGACTAGTCTGTGTCTACAGTTGTATACCGTCAATGACTAGTCTGAGTCTACAGTTGTATACCGTGTATGACTAGTCTGTGTCTACAGTTGTATACCGTCAATGACTAGTCTGTGTCTACAGTTGTATGCCGTCTATGACTAGTCTGTGTCTACAGTTGTATACCGTCAATGACTTGTCTGAGTCTACAGTTGTATGCCGTCTATGACTAGTCTGTGTCTACAGTTGTATACCGTCAATGACTAGTCTATGTCTACAGTTGTATACCGTCTATGACTAGTCTGTGTCTACAGTTGTATGCCGACTATGACAAGTCTGTGTCTACAGTTGTATACCGTCAATGACTAGTCTGAGTCTACAGTTGTATGCCGTCTATGACTAGTCTGTGTCTACAGTTGTATATCGTCAATGACTAGTCTATGTCTACAGTTGTATACCGTCTATGACTAGTCTGTGTCTACAGTTGTATGCCGTCTATGACTAGTCTGTGTCTACAGTTGTATACCGTCTATGCCTAGTGTATGTCTACAGTTGTATACCGTGTATGACTAGTCTGTGTCTACAGTTGTATACCGTCTATGACTAGTCTGTGTCTACAGTTGTATACCGTCTATGACTAGTCTGTGTCTACAGTTGTATGCCGTCTATGACTAGTCTATGTCTACAGTTGTATACCGTCTATGCCTAGTGTATGTCTACAGTTGTATACCGTGTATGACTAGTCTGTCTACAGTTGTATACCGTCTATGACTAGTCTGTGTCTACAGTTGTATACAGTCTATGACTAGTCTGTGTCTACAGTTGTATGCCGTCTATGACTAGTCTATGTCTACAGTTGTATACCGTCTATGCCTAGTGTATGTCTACAGTTGTATACCGTGTATGACTAGTCTGTGTCTACAGTTGTATACCGTCTATGACTAGTCTGTGTCTACAGTTGTATGCCGTCTATGACTAGTCTATGTCTACAGTTGTATACCGTGTATGACTAGTCTGTGTCTACAGTTGTATACCGTCTATGACTAGTCTGTGTCTACAGTTGTATACCGTCTATGCCTAGTGTATGTCTACAGTTGTATACCGTCTATGCCTAGTGTATGTCTACATTGGCTACCGTGTATGACTAGTCTCTGTCTACAGTTGTATACCGTGTATGACTAGTCTGTGTCTACAGTTGTATACCGTCTATGCCTAATGTATGTCTACAGTTGTATACCGAGTAAGACTAGTCTATCTCTACAGTTGTCTACCGTGTATGACTAGTCTCTGTCTACAGTTGTATACCGTCTATGCCTAGTCTGTGTCTACAGTTCTATACCGTCTATGACTAGTCTATGTCTACAGTTTTATACCGTGTATGACTAGTCTGTGTCTACAGTTTTATACCGTCTATGCCTAGTCTATGTCTAAAGTTGTATACCGTATATGACTAATCTGTGTCTAGAGTTGTATACCGTGTATGACTAGTGTGTGTCTACAGTTGTATACCGTCTATGACTAGTCTGTGTCTACAGTTGTATACCATCTATGACTAGTGTATGTCTACAGTTGTCTACCATCTATGACTAGTCTATGTCTACAGTTTTATACCGTCTATGCCTAGTCTATGTCTACAGTTGTATACCCTCTATGACTAGTCTATGTCTACAGTTTTATACCGTGTATGACTAGTCTGTGTCTACAGTTGTATACCGTGTATGACTAGTCTATGTCTACAGTTGTATACCGTCTATGCCTAGTCTATGTCTACAGTTGTATACCGTCTATGACTAGTCTATGTCTACAGTTTTATACCGTGTATGACTAGTCTGTGTCTACAGTTGTATACTGTATATAACTAGTCTGTGTCTACAGTTGTATACCGTCTATGACTAGTCTATATCTACAGTTTTATACCGTGTATGACTAGTCTGTGTCTACAGTTGTATACCGTATATGCCTAGACAGTGTCTACAGTTGTATACCGTCTATGACTAGTATATGTTTACAGTTGTATACCGTCTATGACTAGTCTGTGTCTTCAGTTGTATACCGTATATGCCTAGACAGTGTCTACAGTTGTATACCGTCTATGACTAGTATATGTTTACAGTTGTATACCGTCTATGCCTAGTTAGTGTCTACAGTTGTATACCGACGATGACTAGTCTATGTCTACAGTTGTATACCGTCTATGACTAGTCTATGTCTACAGTTGTATACCGTCTATGACTAGTCTATGTCTACAGTTGTATACCGTGTATGACTAGTCTGTGTCTACAGTTGTATACCGTCTATGACTAGTCTATGTCTACAGTTGTATACCGTCTATGACTTGTCATATCTACGATTGTATACCGTCTATGAATTGTCTACAGTTGTATACCGTCTATGACTTGTCTATGTCTACAATTGTATACCGTCTATGACTTGTCTATGTCTACAGTTGTATACCGTATATGCCTAGACAGTGTCTACAGTTGTATACCGTCTATGACTAGTCTACATCTACAGTTGTGTACCGTGTATGACTAGTCTATGTCTATAGTTGTATACTGTCTATGACTAGTCTATGTCTACAGTTGTATACCGTCTATGACTAGTCTATGTCTACAGTTGTATACCGTCTATGACTAGTCTGTGTCTACAGTTGTATACCGTCTATGACTAGTCTGTGTTTACAGTTGTATACCGTCTATGACTAGTCTGTGTCTACAGTTGTATACCGTCTATGACTAGTCTATGTCTACAGTTGTATACCGACTATGACTAGTCTGTGTCTACGGTTATATACCGACTATGACTAGTCTATGTCTACGGTTGTATACCGTCTATGACTAGTCTGTCTCTACAGTTGTATACCGTCTATGACTAGTCTTTCTCTATAGTTGGATACCGTCTATAACTAGTCTATGTCTACAGTTATATACCGTCTATGACTAGTCTGTGTCTACCGTTGTATACCGACTATGATTAGTCTGTGTCTACGATTGTATACCGACTATGACTAGTGTGTGTCTACTGTTGTATACCGTCTATGACTAGTCTATGTCTACGGTTGTATACCGTCTATGATTTCTCTGTGTCTACGGTTGTATACCGTCTATGCCTAGTCTATGTCTACAGTTGTATACCGTGTATGACTACTCTGTGTCTACAGTTGTATACCGTCTATGCATAGTCTGTGTCTACAGTTGTATACCGTGTATGACTAGTCTATGTCTACAGTTGTATAGCGTCTATGACTAGTCTATCTCTACAGTGGTATACCGTCTATGACTAGTCTATGTCTACACTTGTATACCGTGTATGACTAGTCTATGTCTTCAGTTGTATACCGTCAATGACTAGTCTGTGTCTACAGTTGTATACCGTGTATGACTAGTCTGTGTCTACAGTTGTATACCGTCTATCACTAGTCTATGTTTACAGTTGTATACCGTCTATCACTAGTGTGTGTCTACAGTTGTATACCGTCTATGACTAGTCTATGTCTACAGTTGTATACCGACGATGACTAGTCTATGTCTACAGTTCTATACCGTCTATGACTAGTCTATGTCTACAGTTGTATACCGTCTATGACTAGTCTATGTCTACAGTTCTATACCGTGTATGACTAGTCTGTGTCTACAGTTGTATACCTTCTATGACTAGTCTATGTCTACAGTTGTATACCGTCTATGACTTGTCATATCTACGATTGTATACCGTCTATGAATTGTCTACAGTTGTATACCGTCTATGACTAGTCTATGTTTACAATTGTATACCGTCTATGCCTAGTCTGAGTCTTCAGTTGTATACCGTCTTTGACTAGTCTATATCTACAGTTGTGTACCGTGTATGACTAGTCTATGTCTATAGTTGTATACTGTCTATGACTAGTCTATGTCTACAGTTGTATACCGTCTATGACTAGTCTATGTCTACGGTTGGATACCGTCTATGACTAGTCTGTCTCTACAGTTGTATACCGTCTATGACTAGTCTATCTCTACAGTTGGATACCGTCTATAACTAGTCTGTGTCTACAGTTATATACCGTCTATGAATAGTCTGTGTCTACCGTTGAATACCGACTATGACTAGTTTGTGTCTACAGTTGTATACCGTCTATGACTTGTCTATGTCTACAGTTGTATACCGTCTAAGACTAGTCTGTGTCTACGGTTGTATACCGACTATGACTAGTCTGTGTCTACTTTTGTATACCGTCTATAACTAGTCTATGTCTACGGTTGTATACCGTCTATGTTTTCTCTGTGTCTACGGTTGTATACCGTCTATGCCTAGTCTATGTCTACAGTTGTATACCGTGTATGACTACTCTGTGTCTACAGTTGTATACCGTCTATGCATAGTCTGTGTCTACAGTTGTATACCGTCTATGACTAGTCTATGCCTAAAGTTGTATACCGTGTATGACTAGTCTATGTCTACAGTTGTATAGCGTCTATGACTAGTCTATCTCTACAGTGGTATACCGTCTATGACTAGTCTATGTCTACAGTTGTATACCGTGTATGACTAGTCTATGTCTACAGTTGTATACCGTCAATGACTAGTCTGTGTCTACAGTTGTATACCGTGTATGCCTAGTCTGTGTCTACAGTTGTATACCGTCTATGCCTAGTCTGTGTCTACAGTTGTATACCGTCTATGACTAGTCAATGTCTACAGTTGTATACCATCTATGACATGTCTATGTCTACAGTTGTATACCATGTATGACTAGTCTATGTCTACAGTTGTATACCGTCAATAACTAGTCTGTGTCTACAGTTGTATACCGTGTATGACTAGTCTGTGTCTACAGTTGTATACCGTCTATGCCTAGTCTGTGTCTACAGTTGTATACCGTGTATGACTAGTCTGTGTCTACAGTTGTATACCGTCTATGACTAGTCTGTGTGTACAGTTGTATACCGTCTATGACTAGTGTATGTCTACAGTTGTATACCGTGTATGACTAGTCTGTGTCTACAGTTGTATACCGTCTATGACTAGTCTATGTCTACAGTTGTATATCGTGTATGACTAGTCTGTGTCTACAGTTGTATACCATCTATGCCTAGTCTGTGTCTACAGTTGTATACCATCTATGACTAGTGTATGTCTACAGTTGTATACCGTCTATGCCTAGTCTATGTCTACAGTTGTATACCGTCTATGACTAGTCTGTGTCTACAGTTGTATACCGTCTATGGCTAGTCTGTTTCTACAGTTGTATACCGTCTATGCCTAGTCTCTGTCTACAGTTGTATACCGTGTATGACTAGTCTATGTCTACAGTTGTATACCGTCTATGACTAGTCTCTGTCTACAGTTGTATACCGTGTATAACTAGTCTATGTCTAAAGTTGTATACCGTCTATGACTAGTCTGTGTCTACAGTTGTATACCGTGTATGACTAGTCTATGTCTACAGTTGTATACCGTCTATGACTAGTCTGTGTCTACAGTTGTATACCGTCTATGCCTAGTGTATGTCTACAGTTGTATACCGTCTATGACTAGTCTGTGTCTACAGTTGTATACCGTCTCTGACTAGTCTATGTCTACAGTTGTATACCGTGTATGACTAGTCTATGTCTACAGTTGTATACCGTCTATGACTAGTCTGTGTCTACAGTTGTATACCGTCTATGCCTAGTCTCTGTCTACAGTAGTATACCGTCTATGACTAGTCTGTGTCTAGAGTTGTATACCGTCTATCACTAGTTTGTGTCTACAGTTGTATACCGTGTATGCCTAGTCTATGTCTACAGTTGTATATCGTCTATGCCTAGTCTATGTCTACAGTTGTATACCGTGTATGACTAGTCTATGTCTACAGTTGTATACCGTCTATGACTAGTCTGTGTCTACAGTTGTATACCGTCAATGACTAGTCTGTGTCTACAGTTGTATACCGTCTATGACTAGTCTGTGTCTACAGTTTTATACCGTCAATGACTAGTCTGAGTCTACAGTTGTATACCGTCTATGACTAGTCTGTGTCTACAGTTGTATACCGTCAATGACTAGTCTGAGTCTACAGTTGTATACCGTCTATGCCTAGTCTGTGTCTACTGTTGTATACCGTCTATGACTAGTCTGTGTCTACAGTTGTATACCGTCTATGACTAGTCTGTGTATATTGTTGTATACCGTCTATGACTAGTCTGTGTCTACAGTTGTATACCGTCTATGACTAGTCTGTGTCTACAGTTGTATACCGTCTATGACTAGTCTGTGTATATTGTTGTATACCGTCTATGACTAGTCTGTGTCTACCGTTGTATACCGACTATGACTAGTCTGTGTCTACGATTGTATACCGACTATGACTAGTGTGTGTCTACTGTTGTATACCGTCTATGACTAGTCTATGTCTACGGTTGTATACCGTCTATGATTTCTCTGTGTCTACGGTTGTATACCGTCTATGCCTAGTCTATGTCTACAGTTGTATACCGTGTATGACTACTCTGTGTCTACAGTTGTATACCGTCTATGCATAGTCTGTGTCTACAGTTGTATACCGTGTATGACTAGTCTATGTCTACAGTTGTATAGCGTCTATGACTAGTCTATCTCTACAGTGGTATACCGTCTATGACTAGTCTATGTCTACACTTGTATACCGTGTATGACTAGTCTATGTCTTCAGTTGTATACCGTCAATGACTAGTCTGTGTCTACAGTTGTATACCGTGTATGACTAGTCTGTGTCTACAGTTGTATACCGTCTATCACTAGTCTATGTTTACAGTTGTATACCGTCTATCACTAGTGTGTGTCTACAGTTGTATACCGTCTATGACTAGTCTATGTCTACAGTTGTATACCGACGATGACTAGTCTATGTCTACAGTTGTATACCGTCTATGACTAGTCTATGTCTACAGTTGTATACCGTCTATGACTAGTCTATGTCTACAGTTGTATACCGTGTATGACTAGTCTGTGTCTACAGTTGTATACCGTCTATGACTAGTCTATGTCTACAGTTGTATACCGTCTATGACTTGTCATATCTACGATTGTATACCGTCTATGAATTGTCTACAGTTGTATACCGTCTATGACTAGTCTATGTTTACAATTGTATACCGTCTATGCCTAGTCTGAGTCTTCAGTTGTATACCGTCTTTGACTAGTCTATATCTACAGTTGTGTACCGTGTATGACTAGTCTATGTCTATAGTTGTATACTGTCTATGACTAGTCTATGTCTACAGTTGTATACCGTCTATGACTAGTCTATGTCTACGGTTATATACCGTCTATGACTAGTCTGTCTCTACAGTTGTATACCGTCTATGACTAGTCTATCTCTACAGTTGGATACCGTCTATAACTAGTCTGTGTCTACAGTTATATACCGTCTATGAATAGTCTGTGTCTACCGTTGAATACCGACTATGACTAGTTTGTGTCTACAGTTGTATACCGTCTATGACTTGTCTATGTCTACAGTTGTATACCGTCTAAGACTAGTCTGTGTCTACGGTTGTATACCGACTATGACTAGTCTGTGTCTACTGTTGTATACCGTCTATAACTAGTCTATGTCTACGGTTGTATACCGTCTATGTTTTCTCTGTGTCTACGGTTGTATACCGTCTATGCCTAGTCTATGTCTACAGTTGTATACCGTGTATGACTACTCTGTGTCTACAGTTGTATACCGTCTATGCATAGTCTGTGTCTACAGTTGTATACCGTCTATGACTAGTCTATGCCTACAGTTGTATACCGTGTATGACTAGTCTATGTCTACAGTTGTATAGCGTCTATGACTAGTCTATCTCTACAGTGGTATACCGTCTATGACTAGTCTATGTCTACGGTTGTATACCGTGTATGACTAGTCTATGTCTACAGTTGTATACCGTCAATGACTAGTCTGTGTCTACAGTTGTATACCGTGTATGCCTAGTCTGTGTCTACAGTTGTATACCGTCTATGCCTAGTCTGTGTCTACAGTTGTATACCGTCTATGACTAGTCAATGTCTACAGTTGTATACCATCTATGACATGTCTATGTCTACAGTTGTATACCATGTATGACTAGTCTATGTCTACAGTTGTATACCGTCAATAACTAGTCTGTGTCTACAGTTGTATACCGTGTATGACTAGTCTGTGTCTACAGTTGTATACCGTCTATGCCTAGTCTGTGTCTACAGTTGTATACCGTGTATGACTAGTCTGTGTCTACAGTTGTATACCGTCTATGACTAGTCTGTGTGTACAGTTGTATACCGTCTATGACTAGTGTATGTCTACAGTTGTATACCGTGTATGACTAGTCTGTGTCTACAGTTGTATACCGTCTATGACTAGTCTATGTCTACAGTTGTATATCGTGTATGACTAGTCTGTGTCTACAGTTGTATACCATCTATGCCTAGTCTGTGTCTACAGTTGTATACCGTCTATGACTAGTGTATGTCTACAGTTGTATACCGTCTATGCCTAGTCTATGTCTACAGTTGTATACCGTCTATGACTAGTCTGTGTCTACAGTTGTATACCGTCTATGGCTAGTCTGTTTCTACAGTTGTATACCGTCTATGCCTAGTCTCTGTCTACAGTTGTATACCGTGTATGACTAGTCTATGTCTACAGTTGTATACCGTCTATGACTAGTCTCTGTCTACAGTTGTATACCGTGTATAACTAGTCTATGTCTAAAGTTGTATACCGTCTATGACTAGTCTGTGTCTACAGTTGTATACCGTGTATGACTAGTCTATGTCTACAGTTGTATACCGTCTATGACTAGTCTGTGTCTACAGTTGTATACCGTCTATGCCTAGTGTATGTCTACAGTTGTATACCGTCTATGACTAGTCTGTGTCTACAGTTGTATACCGTCTCTGACTAGTCTATGTCTACAGTTGTATACCGTGTATGACTAGTCTATGTCTACAGTTGTATACCGTCTATGACTAGTCTGTGTCTACAGTTGTATACCGTCTATGCCTAGTCTCTGTCTACAGTTGTATACCGTCTATGACTAGTCTGTGTCTAGAGTTGTATACCGTCTATCACTAGTTTGTGTCTACAGTTGTATACCGTGTATGCCTAGTCTATGTCTACAGTTGTATATCGTCTATGCCTAGTCTATGTCTACAGTTGTATACCGTGTATGACTAGTCTATGTCTACAGTTGTATACCGTCTATGACTAGTTTGTGTCTACAGTTGTATACCGTCAATGACTAGTCTGTGTCTACAGTTGTATACCGTCTATGACTAGTCTGTGTCTACAGTTTTATACCGTCAATGACTAGTCTGAGTCTACAGTTGTATACCGTCTATGACTAGTCTGTGTCTACAGTTGTATACCGTCAATGACTAGTCTGAGTCTACAGTTGTATACCGTCTATGCCTAGTCTGTGTCTACTGTTGTATACCGTCTATGACTAGTCTGTGTCTACAGTTGTATACCGTCTATGACTAGTCTGTGTATATTGTTGTATACCGTCTATGACTAGTCTGTGTCTACAGTTGTATACCGTCTATGACTAGTCTGTGTCTACAGTTGTATACCGTCTATGACTAGTCTGTGTCTACAGTTGTATACCGTCAATGACTAGTCTGAGTCTACAGTTGTATACCGTGTATGACTAGTCTGTGTCTACAGTTGTATACCGTCAATGACTAGTCTGAGTCTACAGTTGTATACCGTGTATGACTAGTCTTTGTCTACAGTTGTATACCGTCAATGACTAGTCTGAGTCTACAGTTGTATACCGTCTATGACTAGTCTATGTCTACAGTTGTATACCGTCTATGACTAGTCTGAGTCTACAGTTGTATACCGTGTATGACTAGTCTGTGTCTACAGTTGTATACCGTCAATGACTAGTCTGTGTCTTCAGTTGTATACCGTCTATGCCTAGTCTGTGTCTACAGTTGTGTACCGTGTATGACTAGTCTGTGTCTACAGTTGTATACCGTCTATGACTAGTCTGTGTCTACAGTTGTATACCGTCTATGCCTAGACTGTGTCTACAGTTGTATACCGTCAATGACTAGTCTGAGTCTACAGTTGTATACCGTCAATGACTAGTCTATGTCTACAGTTGTATACCGTCTATGACTAGTCTATGTCTACAGTTGTATACCGTCTATGACTAGTCTGAGTCTACAGTTGTATACCGTGTATGCCTAGTCTGTGTCTACAGTTGTATACCGTCAATGACTAGTCTGAGTCTGCAGTTGTATACCGTGTATGACTAGTCTGTGTCTACAGTTGTATACCGTCAATGACTAGTCTGAGTCTACAGTTGTATACCGTGTATGACTAGTCTGTGTCTACAGTTGTATACCGTCAATGACTAGTCTGTGTCTACAGTTGTATACCGTCTATGACTAGTCTGTGTCTACAGTTGTATACCGTCTATGACTAGTCTATGTCTAGAGTTGTATACCGTCAATGACTAGTCAATGTCTACAGATGTATACCGTCTATGACTAGTCTGTGTCTACAGTTGTATGCCGTCTAGGACTAGTCTGTGTCTACAGTTGTATACCGTCAATGACTTGTGTGAGTCTACAGTTGTATGCCGTCTATGACTAGTCTGTGTCTACGGTTGTATACCGTCAATGACTAGTCTATGTCTACAGTTGTATACCGTCTATGACTAGTCTGTGTCTACAGTTGTATGCCGTCTATGACAAGTCTGTGTCTACAGTTGTATACCGTCAATGACTAGTCTGAGTCTACAGTTGTATGCCGTCTATGACTAGTCTGTGTCTACAGTTGTATACCGTCAATGACTAGTCTATGTCTACAGTTGTATACCGTCTATGACTAGTCTATGTTTACAATTGTATACCGTCTATGCCTAGTCTGAGTCTTCAGTTGTATACCGTCTATGACTAGTCTATATCTACAGTTGTGTACCGTGTATGACTAGTCTATGTCTATAGTTGTATACTGTCTATGACTAGTCTATGTCTACAGTTGTATACCGTCTATGACTAGTCTATGTCTACAGTTGTATACCGTCTATGACTAGTCTGTGTCTACAGTTGTATACCGTCTATGACTAGTCTGTGTTTACAGTTGTATACCGTCTATGACTAGTCTGTGTCTACAGTTGTATACCGTCAATGACTAGTCTGAGTCTACAGTTGTATACCGTCTATGCCTAGTCTGTGTCTACTGTTGTATACCGTCTATGACTAGTCTGTGTCTACAGTTGTATAGCGTCTATGACTAGTCTGTGTATATTGTTGTATACCGTCTATGACTAGTCTGTGTCTACAGTTGTATACCGTCTATGACTAGTCTGTGTCGACAGTTGTATACCGTCTATGACTAGTCTGTGTCTACAGTTGTATACCGTCAATGACTAGTCTGAGTCTACAGTTGTATACCGTGTATGACTAGTCTGTGTCTACAGTTGTATACCGTCAATGACAAGTCTGAGTCTACAGTTGTATACCGTGTATGACTAGTCTGTGTCTACAGTTGTATACCGTCAATGACTAGTCTGAGTCTACAGTTGTATACCGTCTATGACTAGTCTATGTCTACAGTTGTATACCGTCTATGACTAGTCTGAGTCTACAGTTGTATACCGTGTATGACTAGTCTGTGTCTACAGTTGTATACCGTCAATGACTAGTCTGTGTCTTCAGTTGTATACCGTCTATGCCTAGTCTGTGTCTACAGTTGTGTACCGTGTATGACTAGTCTGTGTCTACAGTTGTATACCGTCTATGACTAGTCTGTGTCTACAGTTGTATACCGTCTATGCCTAGACTGTGTCTACAGTTGTATACCGTCAATGACTAGTCTGAGTCTACAGTTGTATACCGTCAATGACTAGTCTATGTCTACAGTTGTATACCGTCTATGACTAGTCTATGTCTACAGTTGTATACCGTCTATGACTAGTCTGAGTCTACAGTTGTATACCGTGTATGCCTAGTATGTGTCTACAGTTGTATACCGTCAATGACTAGTCTGAGTCTGCAGTTGTATACCGTGTATGACTAGTCTGTGTCTACAGTTGTATACCGTCAATGACTAGTCTGAGTCTACAGTTGTATACCGTGTATGACTAGTCTGTGTCTACAGTTGTATACCGTCAATGACTAGTCTGTGTCTACAGTTGTATACCGTCTATGACTAGTCTGTGTCTACAGTTGTATACCGTCTATGACTAGTCTATGTCTAGAGTTGTATACCGTCAATGACTAGTCTATGTCTACAGATGTATACCGTCTATGACTAGTCTGTGTCTACAGTTGTATTCCGTCTAGGAATAGTCTATGTCTACAGTTGTATACCGTCTATGACTAGTCTGTGTCTACAGTTGTATGCCGTCTATGACAAGTCTGTGTCTACAGATGTATACCGTCAATGACTAGTCTGAGTCTACAGTTGTATGCCGTCTATGACTAGTCTGTGTCTACAGTTGTATACCGTCAATGACTAGTCTATGTCTACAGTTGTATACCGTCTATGACTAGTCTATGTTTACAATTGTATACCGTCTATGCCTAGTCTGAGTCTTCAGTTGTATACCGTCTATGACTAGTCTATATCTACAGTCGTGTACCGTGTATGACTAGTCTATGTCTATAGTTGTATACTGTCTATGACTAGTCTATGTCTACAGTTGTATACCGTCTATGACTAGTCCATGTCTACAGTTGTATACCGTCTATGACTAGTCTGTGTCTACAGTTGTATACCGTCTATGACTAGTCTGTGTTTACAGTTGTATACCGTCTATGACTAGTCTGTGTCTACAGTTGTATACCGTCTATGACTAGTCTATGTCTACAGTTGTATACCGACTATGACTAGTCTGTGTCTACGGTTATATACCGACTATGACTAGTCTATGTCTACGGTTGTATACCGTCTATGACTAGTCTGTCTCTACAGTTGTATACCGTCTATGACTAGTCTTTCTCTATAGTTGGATACCGTCTATAACTAGACTATGTCTACAGTTATATACCGTCTATGATTAGTCTGTGTCTACCGTTGTATACCGACTATGACTAGTCTGTGTCTACGATTGTATACCGACTATGACTAGTGTGTGTCTACTGTTGTATACCGTCTATGACTAGTCTATGTCTACGGTTGTATACCGTCTATGATTTCTCTGTGTCTACGGTTGTATACCGTCTATGCCTAGTCTATGTCTACAGTTGTATACCGTGTATGACTACTCTGTGTCTACAGTTGTATACCGTCTATGCATAGTCTGTGTCTACAGTTGTATACCGTGTATGACTAGTCTATGTCTACAGTTGTATAGCGTCTATGACTAGTCTATCTCTACAGTGGTATACCGTCTATGACTAGTCTATGTCTACACTTGTATACCGTGTATGACTAGTCTATGTCTACAGTTGTATACCGTCAATGACTAGTCTGTGTCTACAGTTGTATACCGTGTATGACTAGTCTGTGTCTACAGTTGTATACCGTCTATCACTAGTCTATGTTTACAGTTGTATACCGTCTATCACTAGTGTGTGTCTACAGTTGTATACCGTCTATGACTAGTCTATGTCTACAGTTGTATATCGACGATGACTAGTCTATGTCTACAGTTGTATACCGTCTATGACTAGTCTATGTCTACAGTTGTATACCGTCTATGACTAGTCTATGTCTACAGTTGTATACCGTGTATGACTAGTCTGTGTCTACAGTTGTATACCGTCTATGACTAGTCTATGTCTACAGTTGTATACCGTCTATGACTTGTCATATCTACGATTGTATACCGTCTATGAATTGTCTACAGTTGTATACCGTCTATGACTAGTCTATGTTTACAATTGTATACCGTCTATGCCTAGTCTGAGTCTTCAGTTGTATACCGTCTTTGACTAGTCTATATCTACAGTTGTGTACCGTGTATGACTAGTCTATGTCTATAGTTGTATACTGTCTATGACTAGTCTATGTCTACAGTTGTATACCGTCTATGACTAGTCTATGTCTACAGTTGTATACCGTCTATGACTAGTCTGTGTCTACAGTTGTATACCGTCTATGACTAGTCTGTGTTTACAGTTGTATACCGTCTATGACTAGTCTGTGTCTACAGTTGTATACCGTCTATGACTAGTCTATGTCTACAGTTGTATACCGACTATGACTAGTCTGTGTCTACGGTTATATAGCGACTATGACTAGTCTATGTCTACGGTTGTATACCGTCTATGACTAGTCTGTCTCTACAGTTGTATACCGTCTATGACTAGTCTATCTCTACAGTTGGATACCGTCTATAACTAGTCTGTGTCTACAGTTATATACCGTCTATGAATAGTCTGTGTCTACCGTTGAATACCGACTATGACTAGTTTGTGTCTACAGTTGTATACCGTCTATGACTTGTCTATGTCTACAGTTGTATACCGTCTAAGACTAGTCTGTATCTACGGTTGTATACCGACTATGACTAGTCTGTGTCTACTGTTGTATACCGTCTATGACTAGTCTATGTCTACGGTTGTATACCGTCTATGTTTTCTCTGTGTCTACGGTTGTATACCGTCTATGCCTAGTCTATGTCTACAGTTGTATACCGTGTATGACTACTCTGTGTCTACAGTTGTATACCGTCTATGCATAGTCTGTGTCTACAGTTGTATACCGTCTATGACTAGTCTATGCCTACAGTTGTATACCGTGTATGACTAGTCTATGTCTACAGTTGTATAGCGTCTATGACTAGTCTATCTCTACAGTGGTATACCGTCTATGACTAGTCTATGTCTACAGTTGTATACCGTGTATGACTAGTCTATGTCTACAGTTGTATACCGTCAATGACTAGTCTGTGTCTACAGTTGTATACCGTGTATGCCTAGTCTGTGTCTACAGTTGTATACCGTCTATGCCTAGTCTGTGTCTACAGTTGTATACCGTCTATGACTAGTCAATGTCTACAGTTGTATACCATCTATGACATGTCTATGTCTACAGTTGTATACCATGTATGACTAGTCTATGTCTACAGTTGTATACCGTCAATAACTAGTCTGTGTCTACAGTTGTATACCGTGTATGACTAGTCTGTGTCTACAGTTGTATACCGTCTATGCCTAGTCTGTGTCTACAGTTGTATACCGTGTATGACTAGTCTGTGTCTACAGTTGTATACCGTCTATGACTAGTCTGTGTGTACAGTTGTATACCGTCTATGACTAGTGTATGTCTACAGTTGTATACCGTGTATGACTAGTCTGTGTCTACAGTTGTATACCGTCTATGACTAGTCTATGTCTACAGTTGTATATCGTGTATGACTAGTCTGTGTCTACAGTTGTATACCATCTATGCCTAGTCTGTGTCTACAGTTGTATACCGTCTATGACTAGTGTATGTCTGCAGTTGTATACCGTCTATGCCTAGTCTATGTCTACAGTTGTATACCGTCTATGACTAGTCTGTGTCTACAGTTGTATACCGTCTATGGCTAGTCTGTTTCTACAGTTGTATACCGTCTATGCCTAGTCTCTGTCTACAGTTGTATACCGTGTATGATTAGTCTATGTCTACAGTTGTATACCGTCTATGACTAGTCTCTGTCTACAGTTGTATACCGTGTATAACTAGTCCATGTCTAAAGTTGTATACCGTCTATGACTAGTCTGTGTCTACAGTTGTATACCGTGTATGACTAGTCTATGTCTACAGTTGTATACCGTCTATGACTAGTCTGTGTCTACAGTTGTATACCGTCTATGCCTAGTGTATCTCTACAGTTGTATACCGTCTATGACTAGTCTGTGTCTACAGTTGTATACCGTCTCTGACTAGTCTATGTCTACAGTTGTATATCGTGTATGACTAGTCTATGTCTACAGTTGTATACCGTCTATGACTAGTCTGTGTCTACAGTTGTATACCGTCTATGCCTAGTCTCTGTCTACAGTTGTATACCGTCTATGACTAGTCTGTGTCTAGAGTTGTATACCGTCTATCACTAGTTTGTGTCTACAGTTGTATACTGTGTATGCCTAGTCTATGTCTACAGTTGTATATCGTCTATGCCTAGTCTATGTCTACAGTTGTATACCGTGTATGACTAGTCTATGTCTACAGTTGTATACCGTCTATGACTAGTCTGTGTCTACAGTTGTATACCGTCAATGACTAGTCTGTGTCTACAGTTGTATACCGTCTATGAGTAGTCTGTGTCTACAGTTGTATACCGTCAATGACTAGTCTGAGTCTACAGTTGTATACCGTCTATGACTAGTCTGTGTCTACAGTTGTATACCGTCAATGACTAGTCTGAGTCTACAGTTGTATACCGTCTATGCCTAGTCTGTGTCTACTGTTGTATACCGTCTATGACTAGTCTGTGTCTACAGTTGTATACCGTCTATGACTAGTCTGTGTATATTGTTGTATACCGTCTATGACTAGTCTGTGTCTACAGTTGTATACCGTCAATGACTAGTCTGAGTCTACAGTTGTATACCGTGTATGACTAGTCTGTGTCTACAGTTGTATACCGTCAATGACTAGTCTGAGTCTACAGTTGTATACCGTGTATGACTAGTCTGTGTCTACAGTTGTATACCGTCAATGACTAGTCTGAGTCTACAGTTGTATACCGTCTATGACTAGTCTATGTCTACAGTTGTATACCGTCTATGACTAGTCTGAGTCTACAGTTGTATACCGTGTATGACTAGTCTATGTCTACAGTTGTATACCGTCTATGACTAGTCTCTGTCTACAGTTGTATACCGTGTATAACTAGTCCATGTCTAAAGTTGTATACCGTCTATGACTAGTCTGTGTCTACAGTTGTATACCGTGTATGACTAGTCTATGTCTACAGTTGTATACCGTCTATGACTAGTCTGTGTCTACAGTTGTATACCGTCTATGCCTAGTGTATGTCTACAGTTGTATACCGTCTATGCCTAGTCTGTGTCTACAGTTGTGTACCGTGTATGACTAGTCTGTGTCTACAGTTGTATACCGTCTATGACTAGTCTGTGTCTACAGTTGTATACCGTCTATGCCTAGACTGTGTCTACAGTTGTATACCGTCAATGACTAGTCTGAGTCTACAGTTGTATACCGTCAATGACTAGTCTATGTCTACAGTTGTATACCGTCTATGACTAGTCTATGTCTACAGTTGTATACCGTCTATGACTAGTCTGAGTCTACAGTTGTATACCGTGTATGCCTAGTCTGTGTCTACAGTTGTATACCGTCAATGACTAGTCTGAGTCTACAGTTGTATACCGTGTATGACTAGTCTGTGTCTACAGTTGTATACCGTCAATGACTAGTCTGAGTCTACAGTTGTATACCGTCTTTGACTAGTCTATATCTACAGTTGTGTACCGTGTATGACTAGTCTATGTCTATAGTTGTATACTGTCTATGACTAGTCTATGTCTACAGTTGTATACCGTCTATGACTAGTCTATGTCTACAGTTGTATACCGTCTATGACTAGTCTGTGTCGACAGTTGTATACCGTCTATGACTAGTCTGTGTTTACAGTTGTATACCGTCTATGACTAGTCTGTGTCTACAGTTGTATACCGTCTATGACTAGTCTATGTCTACAGTTGTATACCGACTATGACTAGTCTGTGTCTACGGTTATATAGCGACTATGACTAGTCTATGTCTACGGTTGTATACCGTCTATGACTAGTCTGTCTCTACAGTTGTATACCGTCTATGACTAGTCTATCTCTACAGTTGGATACCGTCTATAACTAGTCTGTGTCTACAGTTATATACCGTCTATGAATAGTCTGTGTCTACCGTTGAATACCGACTATGACTAGTTTGTGTCTACAGTTGTATACCGTCTATGACTTGTCTATGTCTACAGTTGTATACCGTCTAAGACTAGTCTGTATCTACGGTTGTATACCGACTATGACTAGTCTGTGTCTACTGTTGTATACCGTCTATGACTAGTCTATGTCTACGGTTGTATACCGTCTATGTTTTCTCTGTGTCTACGGTTGTATACCGTCTATGCCTAGTCTATGTCTACAGTTGTATACCGTGTATGACTACTCTGTGTCTACAGTTGTATACCGTCTATGCATAGTCTGTGTCTACAGTTGTATACCGTCTATGACTAGTCTATGCCTACAGTTGTATATCGTGTATGACTAGTCTATGTCTACAGTTGTATAGCGTCTATGACTAGTCTATCTCTACAGTGGTATACCGTCTATGACTAGTCTATGTCTACAGTTGTATACCGTGTATGACTAGTCTATGTCTACAGTTGTATACCGTCAATGACTAGTCTGTGTCTACAGTTGTATACCGTGTATGCCTAGTCTGTGTCTACAGTTGTATACCGTCTATGCCTAGTCTGTGTCTACAGTTGTATACCGTCTATGACTAGTCAATGTCTACAGTTGTATACCATCTATGACATGTCTATGTCTACAGTTGTATACCATGTATGACTAGTCTATGTCTACAGTTGTATACCGTCAATAACTAGTCTGTGTCTACAGTTGTATACCGTGTATGACTAGTCTGTGTCTACAGTTGTATACCGTCTATGACTAGTCTGTGTGTACAGTTGTATACCGTCTATGACTAGTGTATGTCTACAGTTGTATACCGTGTATGACTAGTCTGTGTCTACAGTTGTATACCGTCTATGACTAGTCTATGTCTACAGTTGTATATCGTGTATGACTAGTCTGTGTCTACAGTTGTATACCATCTATGCCTAGTCTGTGTCTACAGTTGTATACCGTCTATGACTAGTGTATGTCTACAGTTGTATACCGTCTATGCCTAGTCTATGTCTACAGTTGTATACCGTCTATGACTAGTCTGTGTCTACAGTTGTATACCGTCTATGGCTAGTCTGTTTCTACAGTTGTATACCGTCTATGCCTAGTCTCTGTCTACAGTTGTATACCGTGTATGACTAGTCTATGTCTACAGTTGTATACCGTCTATGACTAGTCTCTGTCTACAGTTGTATACCGTGTATAACTAGTCCATGTCTAAAGTTGTATACCGTCTATGACTAGTCTGTGTCTACAGTTGTATACCGTCTATGCCTAGTCTATGTCTACAGTTGTATACCGTCTATGACTAGTCTGTGTCTACAGTTGTATACCGTGTATGACTAGTCTATGTCTACAGTTGTATACCGTCTATGACTAGTCTGTGTCTACAGTTGTATACCGTCTATGCCTAGTGTATGTCTACAGTTGTATACCGTCTATGACTAGTCTGTGTCTACAGTTGTATACCGTCTCTGACTAGTCTATGTCTACAGTTGTATACCGTGTATGACTAGTCTATGTCTACAGTTGTATACCGTCTATGACTAGTCTGTGTCTACAGTTGTATACCGTCTATGCCTAGTCTCTGTCTACAGTTGTATACCGTCTATGACTAGTCTGTGTCTAGAGTTGTATACCGTCTATCACTAGTTTGTGTCTACAGTTGTATACTGTGTATGCCTAGTCTATGTCTACAGTTGTATATCGTCTATGCCTAGTCTATGTCTACAGTTGTATACCGTGTATGACTAGTCTATGTCTACAGTTGTATACCGTCTATGACTAGTCTGTGTCTACAGTTGTATACCGTGTATGACTAGTCTGTGTCTACAGTTGTATACCGTCAATGACTAGTCTGTGTCTACAGTTGTATACCGTCTATGACTAGTCTGTGTCTACAGTTGTATACCGTCTATGACTAGTCTATGTCTAGAGTTGTATACCGTCAATGACTAGTCTATGTCTACAGATGTATACCGTCTATGACTAGTCTGTGTCTACAGTTGTATGCCGTCTAGGACTAGTCTGTGTCTATAGTTGTATACCGTCACTGACTTGTCTGAGTCTACTGTTGTATGCCGTCTATGACTAGTCTGTGTCTACAGTTGTATACCGTCAATGACTAGTCTATGTCTACAGTTGTATACCGTCTATGACTAGTCTGTGTCTACAGTTGTATGCCGTCTATGACAAGTCTGTGTCTACAGTTGTATACCGTCAATGACTAGTCTGAGTCTACAGTTGTATGCCGTCTATGACTAGTCTGTGTCTACAGTTGTATACCGTCAATGACTAGTCTATGTCTACAGTTGTATACCGTCTATGACTAGTCTGTGTCTACAGTTGTATGCCGTCTATGACTAGTCTGTGTCTACAGTTGTATACCGTCTATGCCTAGTGTATGTCTACAGTTGTATACCGTGTATGACTAGTCTGTGTCTACAGTTGTATACCGTCTATGACTAGTCTGTGTCTACAGTTGTATACCGTCTATGACTAGTCTATGTCTACAGTTGTATGCCGTCTATGCCTAGTCTATGTCTACAGTTGTATACCGTCTATGCCTAGTGTATGTCTACAGTTGTATACCGTCTATGCCTAGTCTATGTCTACATTTGTATACCGTCTATGCCTAGCGTATGTCTACAGTTGTATACCGTCTATGCCTAGTGTATGTCTACAGTTGTCTACCGTGTATGACTAGTCTCTGTCTACAGTTGTATACCGTGTATGACTAGTCTGTGTCTACAGTTGTATACCATCTATGACTAGTCTGTGTCTACAGTTGTATACCGTCTATGACTAGTCTGTGTCTACAGTTGTATACCGTCAATGACTAGTCTGAGTCTACAGTTGTATACCGTGTATGACTAGTCTGTGTCTACAGTTGTATACCGTCAATGACTAGTCTGAGTCTACAGTTGTATACCGTGTATGACTAGTCTGTGTCTACAGTTGTATATCGTCAATGACTAGTCTGAGTCTACAGTTGTATACCGTCTATGACTAGTCTATGTCTACAGTTGTATACCGTCTATGACTAGTCTGAGTCTACAGTTGTATACCGTGTATGACTAGTCTGTGTCTACAGTTGTATACCGTCAATGACTAGTCTGTGTCTTCAGTTGTATACCGTCTATGCCTAGTCTGTGTCTACAGTTGTGTACCGTGTATGACTAGTCTGTGTCTACAGTTGTATACCGTCTATGACTAGTCTGTGTCTACAGTTGTATACCGTCTATGCCTAGACTGTGTCTACAGTTGTATACCGTCAATGACTAGTCTGAGTCTACAGTTGTATACCGTCAATGCCTAGTCTATGTCTACAGTTGTATACCGTCTATGACTAGTCTATGTCTACAGTTGTATACCGTCTATGACTAGTCTGAATCTACAGTTGTATACCGTGTATGCCTAGTCTGTGTCTACAGTTGTATACCGTCAATGACTAGTCTGAGTCTACAGTTGTATACCGTGTATGACTAGTCTGTGTCTACAGTTGTATACCGTCAATGACTAGTCTGAGTCTACAGTTGTATACCGTGTATGACTAGTCTGTGTCTACAGTTGTATACCGTCAATGACTAGTCTGTGTCTACAGTTGTATACCGTCTATGACTAGTCTGTGTCTACAGTTGTATACCGTCTATGACTAGTCTATGTCTAGAGTTGTATACCGTCAATGACTAGTCTATGTCTACAGATGTATACCGTCTATGACTAGTCTGTGTCTACAGTTGTATGCCGTCTAGGACTAGTCTGTGTCTACACTTGTATACCGTCAATGACTTGTCTGAGTCTACAGTTGTATGCCGTCTATGACTAGTCTGTGTCTACAGTTGTATACCGTCAATGACTAGTCTATGTCTACAGTTGTATACCGTCTATGACTAGTCTGTGTCTACAGTTGTATGCCGTCTATGACAAGTCTATGTCTACAGTTGTATACCGTCAATGACTAGTCTGAGTCTACAGTTGTATGCCGTCTATGACTAGTCTGTTTCTACAGTTGTATACCGTCAATGACTAGTCTATGTCTACAGTTGTATACCGTCTATGACTAGTCTGTGTCTACAGTTGTATGCCGTCTATGACTAGTCTGTGTCTACAGTTGTATACCGTCTATGCCTAGTGTATGTCTACAGTTGTATACCGTGTATGACTAGTCTGTGTCTACAGTTGTATACCGTCTATGACTAGTCTGTGTCTACAATTCTATACCGTCTATGACTAGTCTATGTCTACAGTTGTATACCGTCTATGCCTAGTCTATGTCTACAGTTGTATACCGTCTATGCCTAGTGTATGTCTACAGTTGTATACCGTCTATGCCTAGTCTATGTCTACATTTGTATACCGTCTATGCCTAGCGTATGTCTACAGTTGTATACCGTCTATGCCTAGTGTATGTCTACAGTTGTCTACCGTGTATGACTAGTCTATGTCTACAGTTGTATACCGTGTATGACTAGTCTGTGTCTACAGTTGTATACCGTCTATGCCTAATGTATGTCTACAGTTGTATACCGTGTATGACTAGTCTATCTCTACAGTTGTCTACCGTGTATGACTAGTCTCTGTCTACAGTTGTATACCGTCTATGCCTAGTCTGTGTCTACAGTTCTATACCGTCTATGACTAGTCTATGTCTACAGTTTTATACCGTGTATGACTAGTCTGTGTCTACAGTTGTATACCGTGTATGACTAGTCTATGTCTACAGTTGTATACCGTATATGACTAATCTGTGTCTACAGTTGTATACCGTGTATGACTAGTGTGTGTCTACAGTTGTATACCGTCTATGACTAGTCTGTGTCTACAGTTGTATACCATCTATGACTAGTCTATGTCTACAGTTGTATACCATCTATGACTAGTCTATGTCTACAGTTTTATACCGTCTATGCCTAGTTTATGTCTACAGTTGTATACCCTCTATGACTAGTCTATGTCTACAGTTTTATACCGTGTATGACTAGTCTGTGTCTACAGTTGTATACCGTGTATGACTAGTCTATGTCTACAGTTGTATACCGTCTATGCCTAGTCTATGTCTACAGCTGTATACCGTCTATGACTAGTCTATGTCTACAGTTTTATACCGTGTATGACTAGTCTGTGTCTACAGTTGTATACTGTATATAACTAGTCTGTGTCTACAGTTGTATACCGTCTATGACTAGTCTATGTCTACAGTTTTATACCGTGTATGACTAGTCTGTGTCTACAGTTGTATACCGTATATGCCTAGACAGTGTCTATAGTTGTATACCGTCTATGACTAGTACATGTTTACAGTTGTATACCGTCTATGACTAGTCTGTGTCTTCAGTTGTATACCGTATATCACTAGTCTATGTTTACAGTTGTATACCGTCTATGACTAGTCTGTGTCTACAGTTGTATACCGTCTATCACTAGTCCATATTTACAGTTGTATACCGTATATCACTAGTCTGTGTCTACAGTTGTATACCGTCTATGACTAGTATATGTTTACAGTTGTATACCGTCTATGACTAGTCTGTGTCTTCAGTTGTATACCGTATATGCCTAGACAGTGTCTACAGTTGTATACCGTCTATGACTAGTATATGTTTACAGTTGTATACCGTCTATGTCTAGTCAGTGTCTACAGTTGTATACCGTTTATCACTAGTCTATGTTTACAGTTGTATACCGTCTATGACTAGTCTGTGTCTACAGTTGTATACCGTCTATCACTAGTCTATATTTACAGTTGTATACCGTCTATCACTAGTCTGTGTCTACAGTTGTATACCGTCTATGACTAGTATATGTTTACAGTTGTATACCGTCTATGACTAGTCTGTGTCTTCAGTTGTATACCGTATATGCCTAGACAGTGTCTACAGTTGTATACTGTCTATGACTAGTATATGTTTACAGTTGTATACCGTCTATGACTAGTCTATGTCTACAGTTGTATACCGTCTATGACTAGTCTATGTCTACAGTTGTATACCGTGTATGACTAGTCTGTGTCTACAGTTGTATACCGTCTATGACTAGTCTATTTCTACAGTTGTATACCGTCTATGACTAGTCATATCTACGATTGTATACCGTCTATGAATTGTCTACAGTTGTATACCGTCTGACTTGTCTATGTCTACAATTGTATACCGTCTATGACTTGTCTATGTCTACAGTTGTATACCGTCTATGACTAGTCTATGTTTACAATTGTATACCGTCTATGCCTAGTCTGAGTCTTCAGTTATATACCGTCTATGACTAGTCTATATCTACAGTTGTGTACCGTGTATGACTAGTCTATGTCTATAGTTGTATACTGTCTATGACTAGTCTATGTCTACAGTTGTATACCGTCTATGACTAGTCTATGTCTACAGTTGTATACCGTCTATGACTAGTCTGTGTCTACAGTTGTATACCGTCTATGACTAGTCTGTGTTTACAGTTGTATACCGTCTATGACTAGTCTGTGTCTACAGTTGTATACCGTCTATGACTAGTCTATGTCTACAGTTGTATATCGACTATGACTAGTCTGTGTCTACGGTTATATACCGACTATGACTAGTCTATGTCTACGGTTGTATACCGTCTATGACTAGTCTGTCTCTACAGTTGTATACCGTCTATGACTAGTCTTTCTCTACAGTTGGATACCGTCTATAACTAGTCTATGTCTACAGTTATATACCGTCTATGACTAGTCTGTGTCTACCGTTGTATACCGACTATGATTAGTTTGTGTCTACAGTTGTATACCGTCTATGACTTGTCTATGTCTACAGTTGTATACCGTCTATGACTAGTCTGTGTCTACGATTGTATAGCGACTATGACTAGTCTGTGTCTACTGTTGTATACCGTCTATGACTAGTCTATGTCTACGGTTGTATACCGTCTATGATTTCTCTGTGTCTACGGTTGTATACCGTCTATGCCTAGTCTATGTCTACAGTTGTATACCTTGTATGACTACTCTGTGTCTACAGTTGTATACCGTCTATGCATAGTCTGTGTCTACAGTTGTATACCGTGTATGACTAGTCTATGTCTACAGTTGTATAGCGTCTATGACTAGTCTATCTCTACAGTGGTATACCGTCTATGACTAGTCTATGTCTACACCTGTATACCGTGTATGACTAGTCTATGTCTACAGTTGTATACCGTCAATGACTAGTCTGTGTCTACAGTTGTATACCGTGTATGCCTACTCTGTGTCTACAGTTGTATACCGTCTATGCCTAGTCTGTGTCTACAGTTGTATACCCTCTATGACTAGTCAATGTCTACAGTTGTATACCATCTATGACTTGTCTATGTCTACAGTTGTATACCGTGTATGACTAGTCTATGTCTACAGTTGTATACCGTCTATGACTAGTCTATGTCTACAGTTGTATACCGTCTATGACTAGTCAATGTCTACAGTTGTATACCATCTATGACATGTCTATGTCTACAGTTGTATACCGTGTATGACTAGTCTATGTCTACAGTGTGTATACCGTCAATGACTAGTCTGTGTCTACAGTTGTATACCGTCTATGGCTAGTCTATGTCTACAGTTGTATACCGTGTATGACTAGTCTATGTCTACAGTTGTATACCGTCTATGACTAGTCTATGTCTACAGTTGTATACCGTCTATGCCTAGTCTTTGTCTACAGTTGTATACCGTCTATGCCTAGTCTGTGTCTACAGTTGTATACCGTGTATGTCTAGTCTGTGTCTACAGTTGTATACCGTCTATGCCTAGTCTGTGTCTACAGTTGTATACCGTGTATGACTAGTCTGTGTCTGCAGTTGTATACCGTCTATGACTAGTCTGTGTGTACAGTTGTATACCGTCTATGACTAGTGTATGTCTACAGTTGTATACCGTGTATGACTAGTCTGTGTCTACAGTTGTATACCATCTATGCCTAGTCTGTGTCTACAGTTGTATACCGTCTATGACTAGTCTATGTCTACAGTTGTATAACGTGTATGACTAGTCTGTGTCTACAGTTGTATACCGTCTATGGCTAGTGTATGTCTACAGTTGTATACCGTCTATGCCTAGTCTGTGTCTACAGTTGTATACCGACTATGACTAGTGTATGTCTACAGTTGTATACCGTATATGGCTAGTCTGTGTCTACAGATGTATACCGTCTATGGCTAGTCTGTGTCTACAGTTGTATACCGTCTATGACTAGTGTATGTCTACAGTTGTATACCGTCTATGCCTAGTCTATGTCTACAGTTGTATACCGTCTATGACTAGTCTGTGTCTACAGTTTTATACCGTCTATGCCTAGTCTGTGTCTACAGTTGTATAACGTGTATGACTTGTCTATGTCTACAGTTGTATACCGTCTATGACTAGTCTGTGTCTACCTGTTGTATACCGTCTATGGCTAGTCTGTGTCTACAGTTCTATACCGTCTATGACTAGTCTGTGTCTACAGTTGTATACCGTCTATGACTAGTCTATATCTACAGTTGTATACCGTCTATGCCTAGTCTGTGTCTACAGTTGTATACCGACTATGACTTGTCTATTTCTACAGTTGTATACCGTCTATGCCTAGTCTGTGTCTACAGTTGTATACCGTCTATGGCTAGTCTGTGTCTACAGTTGTAATCCGTCTATGACTAGTCTGTGTCTACAGTTGTATACCGTGTATGACTAGTCTGTGTCTACAGTTGTATACCGTCTATGCCTAGTCTGTGTCTACAGTTGTATACCGTCTATGACTAGTCTATGTCTACAGTTGTATACCGTCAATGACTAGTCTGTGTCTTCAGTTGTATACCGTCTATGCCTAGTCTGTGTCTACAGTTGTGTACCGTATATGACTAGTCTGTGTCTACAGTTGTATACCGTCTATGACTAGTCTGTGTCTACAGTTGTATACCGTCTATGCCTAGACTGTGTCTACAGTTGTATACCGTCAATGAATAGTCTGAGTCTACAGTTGTATACCGTCAATGACTAGTCTATGTCTACAGTTGTATACCGTCTATGACTAGTCTATGTCTACAGTTGTATACCGTCTATGACTAGTCTGAGTCTACAGTTGTATACCGTGTATGCCTAGTCTGTGTCTACAGTTGTATACCGTCAATGACTAGTCTGAGTCTACAGTTGTATACCGTGTATGACTAGTCTGTGTCTACAGTTGTATACCGTCAATGACTAGTCTGAGTCTACAGTTGTATACCGTGTATGACTAGTCTGTGTCTACAGTTGTATACCGTCAATGACTAGTCTGTGTCTACAGTTGTATACCGTCTATGACTAGTCTGTGTCTACAGTTGTATACCGTCTATGACTAGTCTATGTCTAGAGTTGTATACCGTTAATGACTAGTCTATGTCTACAGATGTATACCGTCTATGACTAGTCTGTGTCTACAGTTGTATGCCGTCTAGGACTAGTCTGTGTCTACAGTTGTATACCGTCAATGACTTGTCTGAGTCTACAGTTGTATGCCGTCTATGACTAGTCTGTGTCTACAGTTGTATACCGTCAATGACTAGTCTATGTCTACAGTTGTATACCGTCTATGACTAGTCTGTGTCTACAGTTGTATGGCGTCTATGACTAGTCTGTGTCTACAGTTGTATACCGTCAATGACTAGTCTATGTCTACAGTTGTATACCGTCTATGACTAGTCTGTGTCTACAGTTGTATACCGTCTATGACTAGTCTGTGTCTACAGTTGTATACCGTCTATGCCTAGCGTATGTCTACAGTTGTATACCGTGTATGACTAGTCTGTGTCTACAGTTGTATACCGTCTATGACTAGTCTGTGTCTACAGTTGTATACCGTCTATGACTAGTCTATGTCTACAGTTGTATACCGTCTATGCCTAGTCTATGTCTACAGTTGTATACCGTCTATGCCTAGTGTATGTCTACAGTTGTATACCGTCTATGCCTAGTCTATGTCTACATTTGTATACCGTCTATGCCTAGCGTATGTCTACAGTTGTATACCGTCTATGCCTAGTGTATGTCTACAGTTGTCTACCGTGTATGACTAGTCTCTGTCTACAGTTGTATACCGTGTATGACTAGTCTGTGTCTACAGTTGTATACCGTCTATGCCTAATGTATGTCTACAGTTGTATACCGTGTATGACTAGTCTATCTCTACAGTTGTCTACCGTGTATGACTAGTCTCTGTCTACAGTTGTATACCGTCTATGCCTAGTCTGTGTCTACAGTTCTATACCGTCTATGACTAGTCTATGTCTACAGTTTTATACCGTGTATGACTAGTCTGTGTCTACAGTTGTATACCGTGTATGACTAGTCTATGTCTACAGTTGTATACCGTATATGAGTAATCTGTGTCTACAGTTGTATACCGTGTATGACTAGTGTGTGTCTACAGTTGTATACCGTCTATGACTAGTCTGTGTCTACAGTTGTATACCATCTATGACTACTCTATGTCTACAGTTGTATACCATCTATGACTAGTCTATGTCTACAGTTTTATACCGTCTATGCCTAGTCTATGTCTACAGTTGTATACCCTCTATGACTAGTCTATGTCTACAGTTTTATACCGTGTATGACTAGTCTGTGTCTACAGTTGTATACCGTGTATGACTAGTCTATATCTACAGTTGTATACCGTCTATGCCTAGTCTATGTCTACAGCTGTATACCGTCTATGACTAGTCTATGTCTACAGTTTTATACCGTGTATGATTAGTCTGTGTCTACAGTTGTATACTGTATATAACTAGTCTGTGTCTACAGTTGTATACCGTCTATGACTAGTCTATGTCTACAGTTTTATACCGTGTATGACTAGTCTGTGTCTACAGTTGTATACCGTATATGCCTAGACAGTGTCTACAGTTGTATACCGTCTATGACTAGTATATGTTTACAGTTGTATACCGTCTATGACTAGTCTGTGTCTTCAGTTGTATACCGTATATGCCTAGACAGTGTCTACAGTTGTATACCGTCTATGACTAGTATATGTTTACAGTTGTATACCGTCTATGCCTAGTCAGTGTCTACAGTTGTATACCGTTTATCTCTAGTCTATGTTTACAGTTGTATACCGTCTATGACTAGTCTGTGTCTACAGTTGTATACCGTCTATCACTAGTCCATATTTACAGTTGTATACCGTATATCACTAGTCTGTGTCTACAGTTGTATACCGTCTATGACTAGTATATGTTTACAGTTGTATACCGTCTATGACTAGTCTGTGTCTTCAGTTGTATACCGTATATGCCTAGACAGTGTCTACAGTTGTATACCGTCTATGACTAGTATATGTTTACAGTTGTATACCGTCTATGTCTAGTCAGCGTCTACAGTTGTATACCGTTTATCACTAGTCTATGTTTACAGTTGTATACCGTCTATGACTAGTCTGTGTCTACAGTTGTATAGCGTCTATCACTAGTCTATATTTACAGTTGTATACCGTCTATCACTAGTCTGTGTCTACAGTTGTATACCGTCTATGACTAGTATATGTTTACAGTTGTATACCGTCTATGACTAGTCTGTGTCTTCAGTTGTATACCGTATATGCCTAGACAGTGTCTACAGTTGTATACCGTCTATGACTAGTATATGTTTACAGTTGTATACCGTCTATGACTAGTCTATGTCTACAGTTGTATACCGTTTATGACTAGTCTATGTCTACAGCTGTATACCGTGTATGACTAGTCTGTGTCTACAGTTGTATACCGTCTATGACTAGTCTATTTCTACAGTTGTATACCGTCTATGACTAGTCATATCTACGATTGTATACCGTCTATGAATTGTCTACAGTTGTATACTGTCTATGACTTGTCTATGTCTACAATTGTATACCGTCTATGACTTGTCTATGTCTACAGTTGTATACCGTCTATGACTAGTCTATGTTTACAATTGTATACCGTCTATGCCTAGTCTGAGTCTTCAGTTATATACCGTCTATGACTAGTCTATATCTACAGTTGTGTACCGTGTATGACTAGTCTATGTCTATAGTTGTATACTGTCTATGACTAGTCTATGTCTACAGTTGTATACCGTCTATGACTAGTCTATGTCTACAGTTGTATACCGTCTATGACTAGTCTGTGTCTACAGTTGTATACCGTCTATGACTAGTCTGTTTTTACAGTTGTATACCGTCTATGACTAGTCTGTGTCTACAGTTGTATACCGTCTATGACTAGTCTATGTCTACAGTTGTATACCGACTATGACTAGTCTGTGTCTACGGTTATATACCGACTATGACTAGTCTATGTCTACGGTTGTATACTGTCTATGACTAGTCTGTCTCTACAGTTGTATACCGTCTATGACTAGTCTTTCTCTACAGTTGGATACCGTCTATAACTAGTCTATGTCTACAGTTATATACCGTCTATGACTAGTCTGTGTCTACCGTTGTATACCGGCTATGATTAGTTTGTGTCTACAGTTGTATACCGTCTATGACTTGTCTATGTCTACAGTTGTATACCGTCTATGACTAGTCTGTGTCTACGATTGTATAGCGACTATAACTAGTCTGTGTCTACTGTTGTATACCGTCTATGACTAGTCTGTGTCTACAGTTGTATACCGTCTATCACTAGTCTATATTTACAGTTGTATACCGTCTATCACTAGTCTGTGTCTACAGTTGTATACCGTCTATGACTAGTATATGTTTACAGTTGTATACCGTCTATGACTAGTCTGTGTCTTCAGTTGTATACCGTATATGCCTAGACAGTGTCTACAGTTGTATACCGTCTATGACTAGTATATGTTTACAGTTGTATACCGTCTATGACTAGTCTATGTCTACAGTTGTATACCGTCTATGACTAGTCTATGTCTACAGTTGTATACCGTGTATGACTAGTCTGTGTCTACAGTTGTATACCGTCTATGACTAGTCTATTTCTACAGTTGTATACCGTCTATGACTAGTCATATCTACGATTGTATACCGTCTATGAATTGTCTACAGTTGTATACCGTCTGACTTGTCTATGTCTACAATTGTATACCGTCTATGACTTGTCTATGTCTACAGTTGTATACCGTCTATGACTAGTCTATGTTTACAATTGTATACCGTCTATGCCTAGTCTGAGTCTTCAGTTATATACCGTCTATGACTAGTCTATATCTACAGTTGTGTACCGTGTATGACTAGTCTATGTCTATAGTTGTATACTGTCTATGACTAGTCTATGTCTACAGTTGTATACCGTCTATGACTAGTCTATGTCTACAGTTGTATACCGTCTATGACTAGTCTGTGTCTACAGTTGTATACCGTCTATGACTAGTCTGTGTCTACAGTTGTATACCGTCTATGACTAGTCTATGTCTACAGTTGTATAACGTGTATGACTAGTCTGTGTCTACAGTTGTATACCGTCTATGGCTAGTGTATGTATACAGTTGTATACCGTCTATGCCTAGTCTGTGTCTACAGTTGTATACCGACTATGACTAGTGTATGTCTACAGTTGTATACCGTATATGGCTAGTCTGTGTCTACAGATGTATACCGTCTATGGCTAGTCTGTGTCTACAGTTGTATACCGTCTATGACTAGTGTATGTCTACAGTTGTATACCGTCTATGCCTAGTCTATGTCTACAGTTGTATACCGTCTATGACTAGTCTGTGTCTACAGTTTTATACCGTCTATGCCTAGTCTGTGTCTACAGTTGTATAACGTGTATGACTTGTCTATGTCTACAGTTGTATACCGTCTATGACTAGTCTGTGTCTACCTGTTGTATACCGTCTATGGCTAGTCTGTGTCTACAGTTCTATACCGTCTATGACTAGTCTGTGTCTACAGTTGTATACCGTCTATGACTAGTCTATATCTACAGTTGTATACCGTCTATGCCTAGTCTGTGTCTACAGTTGTATACCGACTATGACTTGTCTATTTCTACAGTTGTATACCGTCTATGCCTAGTCTGTGTCTACAGTTGTATACCGTCTATGGCTAGTCTGTGTCTACAGTTGTAATCCGTCTATGACTAGTCTGTGTCTACAGTTGTATACCGTGTATGACTAGTCTGTGTCTACAGTTGTATACCGTCTATGCCTAGTCTGTGTCTACAGTTGTATACCGTCTATGACTAGTCTATGTCTACAGTTGTATACCGTCAATGACTAGTCTGTGTCTTCAGTTGTATACCGTCTATGCCTAGTCTGTGTCTACAGTTGTGTACCGTATATGACTAGTCTGTGTCTACAGTTGTATACCGTCTATGACTAGTCTGTGTCTACAGTTGTATACCGTCTATGCCTAGACTGTGTCTACAGTTGTATACCGTCAATGAATAGTCTGAGTCTACAGTTGTATACCGTCAATGACTAGTCTATGTCTACAGTTGTATACCGTCTATGACTAGTCTATGTCTACAGTTGTATACCGTCTATGACTAGTCTGAGTCTACAGTTGTATACCGTGTATGCCTAGTCTGTGTCTACAGTTGTATACCGTCAATGACTAGTCTGAGTCTACAGTTGTATACCGTGTATGACTAGTCTGTGTCTACAGTTGTATACCGTCAATGACTAGTCTGAGTCTACAGTTGTATACCGTGTATGACTAGTCTGTGTCTACAGTTGTATACCGTCAATGACTAGTCTGTGTCTACAGTTGTATACCGTCTATGACTAGTCTGTGTCTACAGTTGTATACCGTCTATGACTAGTCTATGTCTAGAGTTGTATACCGTTAATGACTAGTCTATGTCTACAGATGTATACCGTCTATGACTAGTCTGTGTCTACAGTTGTATGCCGTCTAGGACTAGTCTGTGTCTACAGTTGTATACCGTCAATGACTTGTCTGAGTCTACAGTTGTATGCCGTCTATGACTAGTCTGTGTCTACAGTTGTATACCGTCAATGACTAGTCTATGTCTACAGTTGTATACCGTCTATGACTAGTCTGTGTCTACAGTTGTATGGCGTCTATGACTAGTCTGTGTCTACAGTTGTATACCGTCAATGACTAGTCTATGTCTACAGTTGTATACCGTCTATGACTAGTCTGTGTCTACAGTTGTATACCGTCTATGACTAGTCTGTGTCTACAGTTGTATACCGTCTATGCCTAGCGTATGTCTACAGTTGTATACCGTGTATGACTAGTCTGTGTCTACAGTTGTATACCGTCTATGACTAGTCTGTGTCTACAGTTGTATACCGTCTATGACTAGTCTATGTCTACAGTTGTATACCGTCTATGCCTAGTCTATGTCTACAGTTGTATACCGTCTATGCCTAGTGTATGTCTACAGTTGTATACCGTCTATGCCTAGTCTATGTCTACATTTGTATACCGTCTATGCCTAGCGTATGTCTACAGTTGTATACCGTCTATGCCTAGTGTATGTCTACAGTTGTCTACCGTGTATGACTAGTCTCTGTCTACAGTTGTATACCGTGTATGACTAGTCTGTGTCTACAGTTGTATACCGTCTATGCCTAATGTATGTCTACAGTTGTATACCGTGTATGACTAGTCTATCTCTACAGTTGTCTACCGTGTATGACTAGTCTCTGTCTACAGTTGTATACCGTCTATGCCTAGTCTGTGTCTACAGTTCTATACCGTCTATGACTAGTCTATGTCTACAGTTTTATACCGTGTATGACTAGTCTGTGTCTACAGTTGTATACCGTGTATGACTAGTCTATGTCTACAGTTGTATACCGTATATGAGTAATCTGTGTCTACAGTTGTATACCGTGTATGACTAGTGTGTGTCTACAGTTGTATACCGTCTATGACTAGTCTGTGTCTACAGTTGTATACCATCTATGACTACTCTATGTCTACAGTTGTATACCATCTATGACTAGTCTATGTCTACAGTTTTATACCGTCTATGCCTAGTCTATGTCTACAGTTGTATACCCTCTATGACTAGTCTATGTCTACAGTTTTATACCGTGTATGACTAGTCTGTGTCTACAGTTGTATACCGTGTATGACTAGTCTATATCTACAGTTGTATACCGTCTATGCCTAGTCTATGTCTACAGCTGTATACCGTCTATGACTAGTCTATGTCTACAGTTTTATACCGTGTATGATTAGTCTGTGTCTACAGTTGTATACTGTATATAACTAGTCTGTGTCTACAGTTGTATACCGTCTATGACTAGTCTATGTCTACAGTTTTATACCGTGTATGACTAGTCTGTGTCTACAGTTGTATACCGTATATGCCTAGACAGTGTCTACAGTTGTATACCGTCTATGACTAGTATATGTTTACAGTTGTATACCGTCTATGACTAGTCTGTGTCTTCAGTTGTATACCGTATATGCCTAGACAGTGTCTACAGTTGTATACCGTCTATGACTAGTATATGTTTACAGTTGTATACCGTCTATGCCTAGTCAGTGTCTACAGTTGTATACCGTTTATCTCTAGTCTATGTTTACAGTTGTATACCGTCTATGACTAGTCTGTGTCTACAGTTGTATACCGTCTATCACTAGTCCATATTTACAGTTGTATACCGTATATCACTAGTCTGTGTCTACAGTTGTATACCGTCTATGACTAGTATATGTTTACAGTTGTATACCGTCTATGACTAGTCTGTGTCTTCAGTTGTATACCGTATATGCCTAGACAGTGTCTACAGTTGTATACCGTCTATGACTAGTATATGTTTACAGTTGTATACCGTCTATGTCTAGTCAGCGTCTACAGTTGTATACCGTTTATCACTAGTCTATGTTTACAGTTGTATACCGTCTATGACTAGTCTGTGTCTACAGTTGTATAGCGTCTATCACTAGTCTATATTTACAGTTGTATACCGTCTATCACTAGTCTGTGTCTACAGTTGTATACCGTCTATGACTAGTATATGTTTACAGTTGTATACCGTCTATGACTAGTCTGTGTCTTCAGTTGTATACCGTATATGCCTAGACAGTGTCTACAGTTGTATACCGTCTATGACTAGTATATGTTTACAGTTGTATACCGTTTATGACTAGTCTATGTCTACAGCTGTATACCGTGTATGACTAGTCTGTGTCTACAGTTGTATACCGTCTATGACTAGTCTATTTCTACAGTTGTATACCGTCTATGACTAGTCATATCTACGATTGTATACCGTCTATGAATTGTCTACAGTTGTATACTGTCTATGACTTGTCTATGTCTACAATTGTATACCGTCTATGACTTGTCTATGTCTACAGTTGTATACCGTCTATGACTAGTCTATGTTTACAATTGTATACCGTCTATGCCTAGTCTGAGTCTTCAGTTATATACCGTCTATGACTAGTCTATATCTACAGTTGTGTACCGTGTATGACTAGTCTATGTCTATAGTTGTATACTGTCTATGACTAGTCTATGTCTACAGTTGTATACCGTCTATGACTAGTCTATGTCTACAGTTGTATACCGTCTATGACTAGTCTGTGTCTACAGTTGTATACCGTCTATGACTAGTCTGTTTTTACAGTTGTATACCGTCTATGACTAGTCTGTGTCTACAGTTGTATACCGTCTATGACTAGTCTATGTCTACAGTTGTATACCGACTATGACTAGTCTGTGTCTACGGTTATATACCGACTATGACTAGTCTATGTCTACGGTTGTATACTGTCTATGACTAGTCTGTCTCTACAGTTGTATACCGTCTATGACTAGTCTTTCTCTACAGTTGGATACCGTCTATAACTAGTCTATGTCTACAGTTATATACCGTCTATGACTAGTCTGTGTCTACCGTTGTATACCGGCTATGATTAGTTTGTGTCTACAGTTGTATACCGTCTATGACTTGTCTATGTCTACAGTTGTATACCGTCTATGACTAGTCTGTGTCTACGATTGTATAGCGACTATAACTAGTCTGTGTCTACTGTTGTATACCGTCTATGACTAGTCTGTGTCTACAGTTGTATACCGTCTATCACTAGTCTATATTTACAGTTGTATACCGTCTATCACTAGTCTGTGTCTACAGTTGTATACCGTCTATGACTAGTATATGTTTACAGTTGTATACCGTCTATGACTAGTCTGTGTCTTCAGTTGTATACCGTATATGCCTAGACAGTGTCTACAGTTGTATACCGTCTATGACTAGTATATGTTTACAGTTGTATACCGTCTATGACTAGTCTATGTCTACAGTTGTATACCGTCTATGACTAGTCTATGTCTACAGTTGTATACCGTGTATGACTAGTCTGTGTCTACAGTTGTATACCGTCTATGACTAGTCTATTTCTACAGTTGTATACCGTCTATGACTAGTCATATCTACGATTGTATACCGTCTATGAATTGTCTACAGTTGTATACCGTCTGACTTGTCTATGTCTACAATTGTATACCGTCTATGACTTGTCTATGTCTACAGTTGTATACCGTCTATGACTAGTCTATGTTTACAATTGTATACCGTCTATGCCTAGTCTGAGTCTTCAGTTATATACCGTCTATGACTAGTCTATATCTACAGTTGTGTACCGTGTATGACTAGTCTATGTCTATAGTTGTATACTGTCTATGACTAGTCTATGTCTACAGTTGTATACCGTCTATGACTAGTCTATGTCTACAGTTGTATACCGTCTATGACTAGTCTGTGTCTACAGTTGTATACCGTCTATGACTAGTCTGTGTTTACAGTTTTATACCGTCTATGACTAGTCTGTGTCTACAGTTGTATACCGTCTATGACTAGTCTATGTCTACAGTTGTATACCGACTATGACTAGTCTGTGTCTACGGTTATATACCGACTATGACTAGTCTATGTCTACGGTTGTATACCGTCTATGACTAGTCTGTCTCTACAGTTGTATACCGTCTATGACTAGTCTTTCTCTACAGTTGGATACCGTCTATAACTAGTCTATGTCTACAGTTATATACCGTCTATGACTAGTCTGTGTCTACCGTTGTATACCGACTATGATTAGTTTGTGTCTACAGTTGTATACCGTCTATGACTTGTCTATGTCTACAGTTGTATACCGTCTATGACTAGTCTGTGTCTACGATTGTATAGCGACTATGACTAGTCTGTGTCTACTGTTGTATACCGTCTATGACTAGTCTATGTCTACGGTTGTATACCGTCTATGATTTCTCTGTGTCTACGGTTGTATACCGTCTATGCCTAGTCTATGTCTACAGTTGTATACCTTGTATGACTACTCTGTGTCTACAGTTGTATACCGTCTATGCATAGTCTGTGTCTACAGTTGTATACCGTGTATGACTAGTCAATGTCTACAGTTGTATAGCGTCTATGACTAGTCTATCTCTACAGTGGTATACCGTCTATGACTAGTCTATGTCTACACCTGTATACCGTGTATGACTAGTCTATGTCTACAGTTGTATACCGTCAATGACTAGTCTGCGTCTACAGTTGTATACCGTGTATGCCTACTCTGTGTCTACAGTTGTATACCGTCTATGCCTAGTCTGTGTCTACAGTTGTATACCCTCTATGACTAGTCAATGTCTACAGTTGTATACCATCTATGACTTGTCTATGTCTACAGTTGTATACCGTGTATGACTAGTCTATGTCTACAGTTGTATACCGTCTATGACTAGTCTATGTCTACAGTTGTATACCGTCTATGACTAGTCAATGTCTACAGTTGTATACCATCTATGACATGTCTATGTCTACAGTTGTATACCGTGTATGACTAGTCTATGTCTACAGTGTGTATACCGTCAATGACTAGTCTGTGTCTACAGTTGTATACCGTCTATGGCTAGTCTATGTCTACAGTTGTATACCGTGTATGACTAGTCTATGTCTACAGTTGTATACCGTCTATGACTAGTCTATGTCTACAGTTGTATACCGTCTATGCCTAGTCTTTGTCTACAGTTGTATACCGTCTATGCCTAGTCTGTGTCTACAGTTGTATACCGTGTATGTCTAGTCTGTGTCTACAGTTGTATACCGTCTATGCCTAGTCTGTGTCTACAGTTGTATACCGTGTATGACTAGTCTGTGTCTGCAGTTGTATACCGTCTATGACTAGTCTGTGTGTACAGTTGTATACCGTCTATGACTAGTGTATGTCTACAGTTGTATACCGTGTATGACTAGTCTGTGTCTACAGTTGTATGCCATCTATGCCTAGTCTGTGTCTACAGTTGTATACCGTCTATGACTAGTCTATGTCTACAGTTGTATAACGTGTATGACTAGTCTGTGTCTACAGTTGTATACCGTCTATGGCTAGTGTATGTCTACAGTTGTATACCGTCTATGCCTAGTCTGTGTCTACAGTTGTATACCGACTATGACTAGTGTATGTCTACAGTTGTATACCGTATATGGCTAGTCTGTGTCTACAGATGTATACCGTCTATGGCTAGTCTGTGTCTACAGTTGTATACCGTCTATGACTAGTGTATGTCTACAGTTGTATACCGTCTATGCCTAGTCTATGTCTACAGTTGTATACCGTCTATGACTAGTCTGTGTCTACAGTTGTATACCGTCTATGCCTAGTCTGTGTCTACAGTTGTATAACGTGTATGACTTGTCTATGTCTACAGTTGTATACCGTCTATGACTAGTCTGTGTCTACAGTTGTATACCGTCTATGGCTAGTCTGTGTCTACAGTTGTATACCGTCTATGACTAGTCTGTGTTTACAGTTGTATACCGTCTATGACTAGTCTATATCTACAGTTGTATACCGTCTATGCCTAGTCTGTGTCTACAGTTGTATACCGACTATGACTTGTCTATTTCTACAGTTGTATACCGTCTATGCCTAGTCTGTGTCTACAGTTGTATACCGACTATGACTAGTCTGTGTCTACAGTTGTATACCGTGTATGACTAGTCTGTGTCTACATTTGTATACCGTGTATGACTAGTCTGTGTCTACAGTTGTATACCGTGTATGACTAGTCTGTGTCTACAGTTGTATACCGTCTATGCCTAGTCTATGTCTACAGTTGTATACCGTCTATGACTAGTGTATGTCTACAGTTGTATACCGTCTATGCCTAGTCTGTGTCTACAGTTGTATACCGTCTATGGCTAGTCTGTGTCTACAGTTGTAATCCGTCTATGACTAGTCTGTGTCTACAGTTGTATACCGTGTATGACTAGTCTGTGTCTACAGTTGTATACCGTCTATGCCTAGTCTGTGTCTACAGTTGTATACCGTCTATGACTAGTCTATGTCTACAGTTGTATACCGTCAATGACTAGTCTGTGTCTTCAGTTGTATACCGTCTATGCCTAGTCTGTGTCTACAGTTGTGTACCGTGTATGACTAGTCTGTGTCTACAGTTGTATACCGTCTATGACTAGTCTGTGTCTACAGTTGTATACCGTCTATGCCTAGACTGTGTCTACAGTTGTATACCGTCAATGAATAGTCTGAGTCTACAGTTGTATACCGTCAATGACTAGTCTATGTCTACAGTTGTATACCGTCTATGACTAGTCTATGTCTACAGTTGTATACCGTCTATGACTAGTCTGAGTCTACAGTTGTATACCGTGTATGCCTAGTCTGTGTCTACAGTTGTATACCGTCAATGACTAGTCTGAGTCTACAGTTGTATACCGTGTATGACTAGTCTGTGTCTACAGTTGTATACCGTCAATGACTAGTCTGAGTCTACAGTTGTATACCGTGTATGACTAGTCTGTGTCTACAGTTGTATACCGTCAATGACTAGTCTGTGTCTACAGTTGTATACCGTCTATGACTAGTCTGTGTCTACAGTTGTATACCGTCTATGACTAGTCTATGTCTAGAGTTGTATACCGTTAATGACTAGTCTATGTCTACAGATGTATACCGTCTATGACTAGTCTGTGTCTACAGTTGTATGCCGTCTAGGACTAGTCTGTGTCTACAGTTGTATACCGTCAATGACTTGTCTGAGTCTACAGTTGTATGCCGTCTATGACTAGTCTGTGTCTACAGTTGTATACCGTCAATGACTAGTCTATGTCTACAGTTGTATACCGTCTATGACTAGTCTGTGTCTACAGTTGTATGCCGTCTATGACTAGTCTGTGTCTACAGTTGTATACCGTCAATGACTAGTCTATGTCTACAGTTGTATACCGTCTATGACTAGTCTGTGTCTACAGTTGTATACCGTCTATGACTAGTCTGTGTCTACAGTTGTATACCGTCTATGCCTAGCGTATGTCTACAGTTGTATACCGTGTATGACTAGTCTGTGTCTACAGTTGTATACCGTCTATGACTAGTCTGTGTCTACAGTTGTATACCGTCTATGACTAGTCTATGTCTACAGTTGTATACCGTCTATGCCTAGTCTATGTCTACAGTTGTATACCGTCTATGCCTAGTGTATGTCTACAGTTGTATACCGTCTATGCCTAGTCTATGTCTACATTTGTATACCGTCTATGCCTAGCGTATGTCTACAGTTGTATACCGTCTATGCCTAGTGTATGTCTACAGTTGTCTACCGTGTATGACTAGTCTCTGTCTACAGTTGTATACCGTGTATGACTAGTCTGTGTCTACAGTTGTATACCGTCTATGCCTAATGTATGTCTACAGTTGTATACCGTGTATGACTAGTCTATCTCTACAGTTGTCTACCGTGTATGACTAGTCTCTGTCTACAGTTGTATACCGTCTATGCCTAGTCGGTGTCTACAGTTCTATACCGTCTATGACTAGTCTATGTCTACAGTTTTATACCGTGTATGACTAGTCTGTGTCTACAGTTGTATACCGTGTATGACTAGTCTATGTCTACAGTTGTATACCGTATATGACTAATCTGTGTCTACAGTTGTATACCGTGTATGACTAGTGTGTGTCTACAGTTGTATACCGTCTATGACTAGTCTGTGTCTACAGTTGTATACCATCTATGACTACTCTATGTCTACAGTTGTATACCATCTATGACTAGTCTATGTCTACAGTTTTATACCGTCTATGCCTAGTCTATGTCTACAGTTGTATACCCTCTATGACTAGTCTATGTCTACAGTTTTATACCGTGTATGACTAGTCTGTGTCTACAGTTGTATACCGTGTATGACTAGTCTATATCTACAGTTGTATACCGTCTATGCCTAGTCTATGTCTACAGCTGTATACCGTCTATGACTAGTCTATGTCTACAGTTTTATACCGTGTATGACTAGTCTGTGTCTACAGTTGTATACTGTATATAACTAGTCTGTGTCTACAGTTGTATACCGTCTATGACTAGTCTATGTCTACAGTTTTATACCGTGTATGACTAGTCTGTGTCTACAGTTGTATACCGTATATGCCTAGACAGTGTCTACAGTTGTATACCGTCTATGACTAGTATATGTTTACAGTTGTATACCGTCTATGACTAGTCTGTGTCTTCAGTTGTATACCGTATATGCCTAGACAGTGTCTACAGTTGTATACCGTCTATGACTAGTATATGTTTACAGTTGTATACCGTCTATGCCTAGTCAGTGTCTACAGTTGTATACCGTTTATCACTAGTCTATGTTTACAGTTGTATACCGTCTATGACTAGTCTGTGTCTACAGTTGTATACCGTCTATCACTAGTCCATATTTACAGTTGTATACCGTATATCACTAGTCTGTGTCTACAGTTGTATACCGTCTATGACTAGTATATGTTTACAGTTGTATACCGTCTATGACTAGTCTGTGTCTTCAGTTGTATACCGTATATGCCTAGACAGTGTCTACAGTTGTATACCGTCTATGACTAGTATATGTTTACAGTTGTATACCGTCTATGTCTAGTCAGCGTCTACAGTTGTATACCGTTTATCACTAGTCTATGTTTACAGTTGTATACCGTCTATGACTAGTCTGTGTCTACAGTTGTATAGCGTCTATCACTAGTCTATATTTACAGTTGTATACCGTCTATCACTAGTCTGTGTCTACAGTTGTATACCGTCTATGACTAGTATATGTTTACAGTTGTATACCGTCTATGACTAGTCTGTGTCTTCAGTTGTATACCGTATATGCCTAGACAGTGTCTACAGTTGTATACCGTCTATGACTAGTATATGTTTACAGTTGTATACCGTCTATGACTAGTCTATGTCTACAGTTGTATACTGTTTATGACTAGTCTATATCTACAGCTGTATACCGTGTATGACTAGTCTGTGTCTACAGTTGTATACCGTCTATGACTAGTCTATTTCTACAGTTGTATACCGTCTATGACTAGTCATATCTACGATTGTATACCGTCTATGAATTGTCTACAGTTGTATACTGTCTATGACTTGTCTATGTCTACAATTGTATACCGTCTATGACTTGTCTATGTCTACAGTTGTATACCGTCTATGACTAGTCTATGTTTACAATTGTATACCGTCTATGCCTAGTCTGAGTCTTCAGTTATATACCGTCTATGACTAGTCTATATCTACAGTTGTGTACCGTGTATGACTAGTCTATGTCTATAGTTGTATACTGTCTATGACTAGTCTATGTCTACAGTTGTATACCGTCTATGACTAGTCTATGTCTACAGTTGTATACCGTCTATGACTAGTCTGTGTCTACAGTTGTATACCGTCTATGACTAGTCTGTTTTTACAGTTGTATACCGTCTATGACTAGTCTGTGTCTACAGTTGTATACCGTCTATGACTAGTCTATGTCTACAGTTGTATACCGACTATGACTAGTCTGTGTCTACGGTTATATACCGACTATGACTAGTCTATGTCTACGGTTGTATACTGTCTATGACTAGTCTGTCTCTACAGTTGTATACCGTCTATGACTAGTCTTTCTCTACAGTTGGATACCGTCTATAACTAGTCTATGTCTACAGTTATATACCGTCTATGACTAGTCTGTGTCTACCGTTGTATACCGGCTATGATTAGTTTGTGTCTACAGTTGTATACCGTCTATGACTTGTCTATGTCTACAGTTGTATACCGTCTATGACTAGTCTGTGTCTACGATTGTATAGCGACTATGTTTAGTCTGTGTCTACTGTTGTATACCGTCTATGACTAGTCTATGTCTACGGTTGTATACCGTCTATGATTTCTCTGTGTCTACGGTTGTATACCGTCTATGCCTAGTCTATGTCTACAGTTGTATACCGTGTATGACTACTCTGTGTCTACAGTTGTATACCGTCTATGCATAGTCTGTGTCTACAGTTGTATACCGTGTATGACTAGTCTATGTCTACAGTTGTATAGCGTCTATGACTAGTCTATCTCTACAGTGGTATACCGTCTATGACTAGTCTATGTCTACACCTGTATACCGTGTATGACTAGTCTATGTCTACAGTTGTATACCGTCAATGACTAGTCTGTGTCTACAGTTGTATACCGTGTATGCCTACTCTGTGTCTACAGTTGTATACCGTCTATGCCTAGTCTGTGTCTACAGTTGTATACCCTCTATGACTAGTCAATATCTACAGTTGTATACCATCTATGACTTGTCTATGTCTACAGTTGTATACCGTGTATGACTAGTCTATGTCTACAGTTGTATACCGTCTATGACTAGTCTATGTCTACAGTTGTATACCGTCTATGACTAGTCAATGTCTACAGTTGTATACCATCTATGACATGTCTATGTCTACAGTTGTATACCGTGTATGACTAGTCTATGTCTACAGTGTGTATACCGTCAATGACTAGTCTGTGTCTACAGTTGTATACCGTCTATGGCTAGTCTATGTCTACAGTTGTATACCGTGTATGACTAGTCTATGTCTACAGTTGTATACCGTCTATGACTAGTCTATGTCTACAGTTGTATACCGTCTATGCCTAGTCTTTGTCTACAGTTGTATACCGTCTATGCCTAGTCTGTGTCTACAGTTGTATACCGTGTATGACTAGTCTGTGTCTACAGTTGTATACCGTCTATGCCTAGTCTGTGTCTACAGTTGTATACCGTGTATGACTAGTCTGTGTCTGCATTTGTATACCGTCTATGACTAGTCTGTGTGTACAGTTGTATACCGTCTATGACTAGTGTATGTCTACAGTTGTATACCGTGTATGACTAGTCTGTGTCTACAGTTGTATACCATCTATGCCTAGTCTGTGTCTACAGTTGTATACCGTCTATGACTAGTCTATGTCTACAGTTGTATAACGTGTATGACTAGTCTGTGTCTACAGTTGTATACCGTCTATGGCTAGTGTATGTCTACAGTTGTATACCGTCTATGCCTAGTCTGTGTCTACAGTTGTATACCGACTATGACTAGTGTATGTCTACAGTTGTATACCGTATATGGCTAGTCTGTGTCTACAGATGTATACCGTCTATGGCTAGTCTGTGTCTACAGTTGTATACCGTCTATGACGAGTGTATGTCTACAGTTGTATACCGTCTATGCCTAGTCTATGTCTACAGTTGTATACCGTCTATGACTAGTCTGTGTCTACAGTTGTATACCGTCTATGCCTAGTCTGTGTCTACAGTTGTATAACGTGTATGACTTGTCTATGTCTACAGTTGTATACCGTCTATGACTAGTCTGTGTCTACAGTTGTATACCGTCTATGGCTAGTCTGTGTCTACAGTTGTATACCGTCTATGACTAGTCTGTGTCTACAGTTGTATACCGTCTATGACTAGTCTATATCTACAGTTGTATACCGTCTATGCCTAGTCTGTGTCTACAGTTGTATACCGACTATGACTAGTCTGTGTCTACAGTTTTATACCGTGTATGACTAGTCTGTGTCTACATTTGTATACCGTGTATGACTAGTCTGTGTCTACAGTTGTATACCGTGTATGACTAGTCTGTTTCTACAGTTGTATACCGTCTATGCCTAGTCTATGTCTACAGTTGTATACCGTCTATGACTTGTGTATGTCTACAGTTGTATACCGTCTATGCCTAGTCTGTGTCTACAGTTGTATACCGTCTATGGCTAGTCTGTGTCTACAGTTGTAATCCGTCTATGACTAGTCTGTGTCTACAGTTGTATACCGTGTATGACTAGTCTGTGTCTACAGTTGTATACCGTCTATGCCTAGTCTGTGTCTACAGTTGTATACCGTCTATGACTAGTCTATGTCTACAGTTGTATACCGTCTATGGCTAGTCTGTGTCTACAGTTGTATACCGTCTATGACTAGTCTATGTCTACAGTTGTATACCGTCTATGGCTAGTCTGTGTCTACAGTTGTATACCGTCTATGACTAGTCTATGTCTACAGTTGTATACCGTCTATGGCTAGTCTGTGTCTACAGTTGTATACCGTCTATGACTAGTCTATGTCTACAGTTGTATACCGTCTATGCCTAGTCTGTGTCTACAGTTGTATACCGTGTATGACTAGTCTGTGTCTACAGTTGTATACCGTCTATGCCTAGTCTGTGTCTACAGTTGTATGCCGTCTATGACTAGTCAGTGTTTACAGTTGTATACCGTCTATGCCTAGTCTGTGTCTACAGTTGTATACCGTCTATGACTAGTCTGTGTCTACAGTTGTATACCGTCTATGACTAGTCTGTGTCTACAGTTGTATACCGTGTATGACTAGTCTATGTCTACAGTTGTATACCGTTTTATGCCTAGTCTGTGTCTACAGTTGTATACCGTCTATGACTAGTCTATGTCTACAGTTGTATACCGTCTATGCCTAGTCTGTGTCTACAGTTGTATACCGTCTATGATTAGTCTATGTCTACAGTTGTATACCGTCTATGCCTAGTCTGTGTCTACAGTTGTATACCGACTATGACTAGTCTGTGTCTACAGTTGTATACCGTCTCTGACTTGTCTGTGTCTACAGATGTATACCGTCTATGACTAGTCTATGTCTACAGTTGTATACCGTCTATGACTAGTCTATGTCTACAGTTGTATACCGTGTATGACTAGTCTATGTCTACAGTTGTATACCGTCTATGCCTAGTCTCTGTCTACAGTTGTATACCGTGTATGACTAGTCTATGTCTACAGTTGTATACCGTCTATGACTAGTCTGTGTCTACAGTTGTATACCGTGTATGACTAGTCTATGTGTACAGTTGTATACCGTCTATGACTAGTCTGTGTCTACAGTTGTATAGCGTCTATGCCTAGTGTATGTCTACAGTTGTATACCGTCTATGACTAGTCTGTGTCTACAGTTGTATACCGTGTATGACTAGTCTATGTCTACAGTTGTATACCGTCTATGACTAGTCTGTGTCTACAGTTGTATACCGACTATGACTAGTGTATGTCTACAGTTGTATACCGTATATGGCTAGTCTGTGTCTACAGATGTATACCGTCTATGGCTAGTCTGTGTCTACAGTTGTATACCGTCTATGACTAGTGTATGTCTACAGTTGTATACCGTCTATGCCTAGTCTATGTCTACAGTTGTATACCGTCTATGACTAGTCTGTGTCTACAGTTGTATACCGTCTATGCCTAGTCTGTGTCTACAGTTGTATAACGTGTATGACTTGTCTATGTCTACAGTTGTATACCGTCTATGACTAGTCTGTGTCTACAGTTGTATACCGTCTATGGCTAGTCTGTGTCTACAGTTGTATACCGTCTATGACTAGTCTGTGTCTACAGTTGTATACCGTCTATGACTAGTCTATATCTACAGTTGTATACCGTCTATGCCTAGTCTGTGTCTACAGTTGTATACCGACTATGACTTGTCTATTTCTACAGTTGTATACCGTCTATGCCTAGTCTGTGTCTACAGTTGTATACCGACTATGACTAGTCTGTGTCTACAGTTGTATACCGTGTATGACTAGTCTGTGTCTACATTTGTATACCGTGTATGACTAGTCTGTGTCTACAGTTGTATACCGTGTATGACTAGTCTGTGTCTACAGTTGTATACCGTCTATGCCTAGTCTATGTCTACAGTTGTATACCGTCTATGACTAGTGTATGTCTACAGTTGTATACCGTCTATGCCTAGTCTGTGTCTACAGTTGTATACCGACTATGACTTGTCTATTTCTACAGTTGTATACCGTCTATGCCTAGTCTGTGTCTACAGTTGTATACCGACTATGACTAGTCTGTGTCTACAGTTTTATACCGTGTATGACTAGTCTGTGTCTACATTTGTATACCGTGTATGACTAGTCTGTGTTTACAGTTGTATACCGTGTATGACTAGTCTGTGTCTACAGTTGTATACCGTCTATGCCTAGTCTATGTCTCAGTTGTATACCGTCTATGACTAGTGTATGTCTACAGTTGTATACCGTCTATGCCTAGTCTGTGTCTACAGTTGTATACCGTCTATGGCTAGTCTGTGTCTACAGTTGTAATCCGTCTATGACTAGTCTGTGTCTACAGTTGTATACCGTGTATGACTAGTCTGTGTCTACAGTTGTATACCGTCTATGCCTAGTCTGTGTCTACAGTTGTATACCGTCTATGACTAGTCTATGTCTACAGTTGTATACCGTCTATGGCTAGTCTGTGTCTACAGTTGTATACCGTCTATGACTAGTCTATGTCTACAGTTGTATACCGTCTATGGCTAGTCTGTGTCTACAGTTGTATACCGTCTATGACTAGTCTATGTCTACAGTTGTATACCGTCTATGGCTAGTCTGTGTCTACAGTTGTATACCGTCTATGACTAGTCTATGTCTACAGTTGTATACCGTCTATGCCTAGTCTGTGTCTACAGTTGTATACCGTGTATGACTAGTCTGTGTCTACAGTTGTATACCGTCTATGCCTAGTCTGTGTCTACAGTTGTATGCCGTCTATGACTAGTCAGTGTTTACAGTTGTATACCGTCTATGCCTAGTCTGTGTCTACAGTTGTATACCGTCTATGACTAGTCTGTGTCTACAGTTGTATACCGTCTATGACTAGTCTGTGTCTACAGTTGTATACCGTGTATGACTAGTCTATGTCTACAGTTGTATACCGTTTTATGCCTAGTCTGTGTCTACAGTTGTATACCGTCTATGACTAGTCTATGTCTACAGTTGTATACCGTCTATGCCTAGTCTGTGTCTACAGTTGTATACCGTCTATGACTAGTCTATGTCTACAGTTGTATACCGTCTATGCCTAGTCTGTGTCTACAGTTGTATACCGACTATGACTAGTCTGTGTCTACAGTTGTATACCGTCTATGACTTGTCTGTGCCTACAGATGTATACCGTCTATGACTAGTCTATGTCTACAGTTGTATACCGTCTATGACTAGTCTATGTCTACAGTTGTATACCGTGTATGACTAGTCTATGTCTACAGTTGTATACCGTCTATGCCTAGTCTCTGTCTACAGTTGTATACCGTGTATGACTAGTCTATGTCTACAGTTGTATACCGTCTATGACTAGTCTGTGTCTACAGTTGTATACCGTGTATGACTAGTCTATGTGTACAGTTGTATACCGTCTATGACTAGTCTGTGTCTACAGTTGTATACCGTCTATGCCTAGTGTATGTCTACAGTTGTATACCGTCTATGACTAGTCTGTGTCTACAGTTGTATACCGTGTATGACTAGTCTATGTCTACAGTTGTATACCGTCTATGACTAGTCTGTGTCTACAGTTGTATACCGACTATGACTAGTGTATGTCTACAGTTGTATACCGTATATGGCTAGTCTGTGTCTACAGATGTATACCGTCTATGGCTAGTCTGTGTCTACAGTTGTATACCGTCTATGACTAGTGTATGTCTACAGTTGTATACCGTC
>OZ024741.1:11873184-11875684 GCA_964016885.1 Eledone cirrhosa | reverse complement strand
CTTTTCACGAATTGGAAACATTTAATATCCTAACACCAATAAATAAGACATTGGATAATTGATTCAAAATTCGAGAGAGTGCGTCAGAACACATATAACTTTAGGGAAATGAGGGCCCCAAAGTTTCTGGGAGACTTAGCTTTGACCCGATAATATCAAATCTAAAAGATATATCTAGGCCATATTTACTAATGCTATAAAAGAACTAAGCCATCGGTCTCTTGGAATATAAAAATTCTCAGGAAATGAGTAAGTGCAAAAATAATAAATATACGATATTTTCTCTACTTTCTATATTATATTTCAACTTCTGTGATATCATCAACGTTCAACGTCCATTTTTCCAAGCTAGCATGGGTTAGACGAGTTGTCCTGTTGTAAGACAAGCCAGATCAGATGTTCGTGTCTTGCTCATACAGAACTGTTTCTGGCTTGGATTCTACGGCTGGATGCCTTTCCTAGCGCCAACCACATTTACAGTGTGGACTAGGTGCTTTTTGTCGTAACACCTACACGACCACTTTACAGTGTGGGCTGGATGATTTGTGTCATGACGCCTACACGACCACTTTTCAGTGTGGACTGGATGCTTTTTGTCGTGACACCTACATGGCCACTTTATAGTGTGGACTAGGTGCCTTTTGTCGTAACACCTACATGACCACTTTACAGTGTGGACTAGGTGCCTTTTGTCGTAACACCTACATGGCCACTTTACAGTGTGGGCTGGATGATTTGTGTCATGACACCTACATGACCACTTTACAGTGTGGACTAGGTGCCTTTTGTCGTGACACCTACACGACCACTTTACAGTGTGGACTGGATGATTTGTATCATGACACCTACACGACCACATTTACAGTGTGGACTAGGTGCTTTTTGTCGTGACACCTACACGACCACATTACAGTGTGGACTGGATGATTTGTATCATGACACCTACACGACCACATTTACAGTGTGGACTGGGTGCTTTTTGTCGTGACACCTACACGACCACATTACAATCTATAGTGAATAATAAAAACCACAGTGAAATTAATAAATATTGAGATTTAACTATATAAAATATTTACTATTTAAAAAAAGTGGAGCGAGATGTTTGAGTTACAAGTGTTTGGTTCGGTAAAGGTGGGCTTGTTAGTTTGGATAACTTTCTGTTATAGTATTGTAGTTGTAATAGTGATGAGTTAACATAGAATATAACTGGTACAGTACAGTAGCTGTGTTAGTGGGGAATTAACAACTTCTATAAGTTTTTTCACTCTTTCCGACTAAATCTTTCGTCTCTCACAACATGAAAAAATCTTATCCGGACTAGTGAACTGATATAAATACTTATGTCATCAACTGTTATAGGATGAAAGCTGAAACATTTCTCACACAGGCTTTGGTTTCAGAAGACAGTGGAATGAACATGAATACTTTGCATACCTCTACGGAATCCTCAGTTTTTGAAATCAAAATAACCGCTTCCAGTTATGTTGATGTCGTATTGTAGAGGAACGAAGGGGTGTTATAGTCACCATATGATCCAGACCAGTGGTACCCACATTTGTCACGACCAGGGATACTTATAATTTAAATCTTCTCACGGAGTCTCCGTCATCACTACACTTATACACCACCTATATAGCGAGAAGAAAAATCGAAGCAGGTATGTTTATACTTAGAGAAGAAAGACATGCAATAGTGTGTGTATATATATTTTGTGTATATTATATTGTGTATATTATGTAACAAAGTATAGGACATTGTTATACAACAATAACAACACCCGAAGAGTAGATACCCAATAGTGTGGGTGTGTTATGTTTATAAGAAATGAGTTGAAATATGCAAGTCTATGTTGATTCAAGATAAATAATATACGTTAGAAAGTTGGCAAAATAGAAAAAGTATATGTATATGTATGTATGTATATATATATATATATATATATATATATATATATATATATATATATATATATATATATATATATATATATATATACATATATATATACATATATGCATATACATGTATGTATGCAATAAAATCATGTGTATACTTTTTCTATTTTTCCAATATATATGTGTATATATGTATACACATAAGGACACGCACACACTTACGTGTATGTATGTATGTATGTTTTCTCTTTCTCTTAATTTCGAGTATATTTTTTTTTTGACCGGCCACCTTCCTGGTGGCAAGGTTGTAAAAGAAAAGAAATTGTCATCCCTTGAATCGCAAGAATGTTTTGCATATTTTGAAGGTGCCAGCTATCGCAGCCATTTGTAGACTATGAATTAGGGAGCTGCGCTTTTTGTCCGCAAATCCAAGTTCGGTCATACTTTGGTCCAAGCGGGTTGGTATATAACCCGTAGCACCAATAATGATGGGTATGAAGCTAAAGGTGTATCTTGGATACTGGATTTGTAAGCTCCTCATCAATGGTCCGTAGATGTCCTCCTTCTCCTGTATTTTTCTGACAACGTTTACATCAAGTGGG